>JAQOWM010000261.1:0-43538 GCA_029041755.1 Resseliella maxima | reverse complement strand
ATTGTAACCAGTTCAGAATAGTCATTGTAACGATCGATATGGTTTGTTCTAAAATAAATATTTGAAATAGCGTGATAAATTTATAAAAAGTGGGAAAATTATGAAAACCATTAAAGAGAGTGTTCAAGTCGGTCGAGACCGCCCATAAAAGTTCTCAAATAAATTCCGCCCCAAAAAACTGCTTTAAAATTTGAAATAATTACAATAGATTGGCTTATTTAGCAATTGAACGAAAATAATTCGAAAAGTCTAATAAGATTATTGGTAATAAGCTCAGTTTCGATAATCGAACTTTAGCCATTGTTAGATTGCAATTGGTTCTGTATGCCATTAATACCGAAATGAGTACAAAATAATTTGGTTTTTTTTAAAATTTCTACCAATCCCGAGTCCACTAGATTTAAGAAATGGGATCCACTCAAGGTAGAAAACAGTTTAACATTTGAACACTTGTTCAAAATCCAAGGTAGCGAGTGTTTAGAATGGAAAATATCTACAACATAATCGGAATCGATAATTCACATTGATCAAAAGAATAATTTATTTATATTTTTAAAAATAATGCCTTCTGGTATGTTTGATTCAACACCAAAATGAATCATCGAAAATTGATGCATACAAATTGTGTATAAAAATGAGCCAATCATTTGAATTTGTTGATAAAGAGTTAATCTTTTTGAAGAAAATAGGAGAAAATTAAAAGATGGCTCAGAAGTTGATTACATTGTTCGTTGCTGCATTCGTTATTTGCGAGGTAAATTTGATGTTAAATTCTCAAATTTTCTTCATTTGTGACAAATTTAACTGAAATCAATTTTTTAATCAGCTCTTTGTTGCAAATGTCGATGCCGGTTGTGGCAGAGACAGAGAAAGTAACACAGAAGATTTTTTATACATTGAATGTGGTAAAGGTACTCGCGAGAAAAAAATACCTGGAGGTCTTGCACCGCCAGGAACTAAATTGGTTTTACCTTCAGGTTCAGCAGCAGCAGCATCATCATCAGCTCCAGCATCAGCTGCAGCACCAGGAAAGATCAGCGCCGCATCAAAATCAGGAAAATCAAGTTCAAAAGCCTCACCAAAATCTTCTGCAGCTGCAGCTCCATCTTCTGCAGCCGCAGCTCCATCTTCTGCAGCCGCAGCACCTTCATCATCTGGAGCAGCACAACCACCAAATAAATTAAAGTCAAAGAAAGAAATTTCACCATTGATCCAGCAAAGAGTTCAAGAAATCCACGATCGTATTGTGGAAAATGATCCAAATGTCATTATACATCCAGTTCCAAAAGATCCACCAAAGCGTGTACCGGAGGAAGTTATCGCTAAACCATTCACTTCCAAACAGAAAAAAAAATAAATATTTGGGAATTTAGCAAAAATGTGTTAAGTTGCAAGATTTTTGAATACATGAAGATTATGAGAATACAATTCAATTTCAATCATTGTGATCTAGAGAAATCTAATTTCAAATAAATAGGTTTTTTTTCGCAATTATTTTATGGTGAAATTTTTATTTTATCAGTTTTATTCATTACATTTTTTCCAATTTGTTATATCATTTTATAAAATTTCCATACAAATCACAATAACATTTTCAATTAGAAAATTCATCCGTGTAATTATCAAGAAATTGTAAGAAATTTTATGTTTATTTAGTAAATTGCGCTGATTTTGAAGCATTTGAAAATTGAAAATCCATGACAAAAAAAGGTGGCTTTCGTCTTAAATTAGCCATGTTTAGTCAATTTCAGTTGGAACGTTTGTTTGCATTTCGAACCTTTTCACATTGTTAAAAATACATTCAATCACCGAATTTTTTTGCTGTTTGTGATATTATATTCAAGAAAAACCTCTCATATATCGACCATTTTACATCAATTTCTTCAGTTTGATTTTGAAAATGTAAATCTTGTTTTTTAAGCTAAATTTTAGTCGTCAATTTTAGTGGATTCTATTGTTAATTACTGTTTATCCCTGCAAATGTATAATTTTACGTCGTATAATATAAAGAACACTTGTTCAAATTTTCATTCGTCTAAATGAAAAATTCCATTGAATATATAATGAATGTGTTGAAATTGTTATTTATGTAGATGTTCTGTAGATTCTACAGTAGATCTTGTAATATTTTCATGAATTATGTTTCTAATTATATCATTGACGTCATTTCTACAATTTTAATTATGGAAAAATTGGTCAGATACCAGTCAGCGATTGGACGGGATCAATTTTTATGGTCGAGGTGGAATTGTGGCGACTGGAACACATTCACTGAAAATTTCCACAATTCACTGGATTCGGCAGTAATTATTTTAGCAAGAAAATTCTCGTCTCATAGTGTCGAAGATTATTTGCAAGCAAACAATGTTCAAATTATATAATGGCCCATTCCGATGGAATTAGTCTGGTAGTTGGATTTATTAATATTTTATAGAAACCAATTTCGTCATTGAAAACCTTCGGGAATTACTAAATTCACGTCAACCACAAAATCAAAAACACTTGTTCAAATTATCATTCATTCGGATGAGAAATTCCAGCAAATATAATGTTGAATGAGTTGAAATTATTATTTATGTTTATGCTATTACGTTGTGACTATGCTTTTGACGTCATTCTAACAATTTGCTTGAATGAGTTCTATTGAAAAATTGTGTATTTAAGTGCGATCGATCACACGATCATCTCCAGAAAACATTCGAAGACTTTTGAAGATTTTCAAATTAGATAAAATGTTGGGTAAAAAATTGTTCACATTATTGGTCGTTGGATTCGCACTTTGCGAAGTGAGTTTTTTTTTTTTTTAATTTGTTTTTTGTCTTATATTTTGCTCAAGTTTGACTAAAAAATTAAGTGATTTTTTCTATACATTTCAATAATTATTTTTTTTTTTATTCAATTGTATTGACGTAGTTTTTCGTTGGAAATGTCGAAGCTGGTTGCTGTGGCAACAAAGACAGAGAAGACAAGGTAGATAGTGTTTTCTATATTGAGTGCGGACGAGCCTCACGTGAAAAGAATTTACCAAATGCATCAAACGGAGCAGCAGCAGAATCATCGTCAAGTTTACCATCAGAAGCCGCACAAGTAGCAGAAGCCGCACCAGCAGCTGCAGCATCAGCAGCACCTTCATCATCTGCAGCACCTTCATCATCTGGAGCTGCCGCTGCTCAATCACTAAATAAGCAAAAGTCAAAGAGAGGACTTGCACCTATAATTCAACAAAGAGTTGATGAAATTAAAAATCGCATCAAAGAAAACGGTGCAAATGCTATTGTCCATCCAGTTCCAAAAGCTCCTCCAAAGCGTGAACCAGAAGCAGCTATCGCCAGACCATTCACAACTCCACACAAAAGAGGTTAACATTTTGAACATAATATTTTGAAATTTTTCCAATCAAATCAAATAGATTTGTTTCACCATGATTGTTTTTTGTTAAATGATTTAGTAATGTGATCAGAAAAACAAATGATTTTAAATAAAATGCTTTTTTAGCAAATGTATTATTTTGAGACTTTATTAACATCGTTAATACAAACAGATTTTTATGAACTTTTGTCATTTCTAAGGCAAGACATTTTCGTCTCTTGTTTTTTGCCAGCTTTTCTATGGCGCCAAATTTTTACAGCTAACCACATGTGTCAAGTACTTGCCAATTTGATACAAAAACAAGTTTTATTTCATTTTACAAAACATTTAAAATATCGCTTCGTTATTTTGTTTTCATTGAATGCTTGTTGATTATGTAGAGCCACGTAAATGGCTCAATTCATTTAATCTTCTATTTATATAATAATTTGATAAATTTTAATAACAATACGCATTTCTGTTATTGCAAACTTCACAATTTAGCACTGTTTTTCCGTTGAACTTGTAAAATTTATTTTCTAAACACGAATTCCAAACTCATTTACCAATTGAGTTGATTTTTAATCTAATTTTGTGATATTTTCTTTCAATTATTATGAATCAAGAAACATTTTTTCTGAATAAACATTTAATTGTATTTCGAAGTTTTCATGCACTATTTTACGAACGTTTAAGATATTTTCGTCACATTCGATGGTTTGTAAACGGTTTTTTTTTGACATTTTTACCGAAAGACAAGAAATGATCATAATTTCTTAACGTCAATTCAGTTATTCATAATTTGTTTGAGATTTTAAAATTGACAGTTCTCTACACCGTGTGCTGCTACATTGAAAATTTATTTGTAAAATTGAATAGTAGTATTAGTTTTGTATTGGTATAATTATACAGTGATATAGGTTCTGACGCGGGGTTTCCTGGGTTCCCTGGACTCCCTTATGCCCTCTGACGCTCTAGGACTCCTTGAAAAATTACTCGACATTTCTGGGGTTTTTTGAAAAATTTCAAGACAAGTTTATGCTAGATCGAGTGAACTCCTTTGAATTTTTGGCCGAAACCCCCTCCCCCTGACCTCGACGGTGTCAGAACCTATGCACCTAGGGGAATTGATCTATTTGCAAATAACCTTATTCGCTTATAATGGATTCAAAATTGTATTTATATGAAACATTCGCAGAATGTTCGCATAATTATAATTTGTTAAAATTCGATTCAATATGGCGGCCTAATATTCTCATAAAGCAGTATCAATTGTTGCAAATGACTCATGGTTTTTGCAAATATATTTGGGCGTCATTTGCAATTTTCGCCACCATATGCGAATATATTTGCAGAAAAATTCGCAGATTATTGACATATTTGCATCTATTTGAATGACATCCAAACCCCTAGTTATGTACAGTGATATTTATTATTTCAGTGGTGACGCTAACAACTACTTTGTGTCGCATAAATATAAACAGTATCATATGTCAAATGCTGTTAACGATGGAAAAAACTAATAATACGATGTAAGAAAAGACATTCGTCTATTTCGCAAACAGTATGTCAATTCTTCTTTATTTCGCTGATTGATCGATATACATCACATGGTGCATCTGTATGTGAACATGTGCCATTATATTTCGGCAAAAAAGTGATCACACTTTAATGGTTTTTACATTTTCTTATTACATCGAAACTAACTCCGAAATTACGTGTCATTAATACCAAGAAAATATTTTAATAATCGATTTACACATTTACATATTCGTCGAGTATAGTTTCTCCTTGAAACAGAGTAAATCGAAAACCATATGTTTACGTGTAGGCATTATTGCATCTTATCATTGAAAATCGTAATTGCAAATTTCGTTTTGAATAAATGTTAATTTGGTAATTCGTTGAATTGTTACATATTCTCTTGTTAATTTAAAGGTTTTTACATAAGGTTAATCCGGCTCTCCAAGCATCTTGTATAAATAGAAGTCAGACGACGATTTTATGGAAGAATCGATTATTCCATTCAAAATATAATAAAAATGATTGAACGAAAGCTGTTCGCATTGCTTTTGACTGGATTTCTAATATGTGAGGTAAGTTTGTACGGATTGAAAATGGGAATGGAAATGACATTTAACTATTTTATAGATTTTTATTGTAAATGTTGATGCGGGTCTTTGCAATTTCTGTAATAAAAACAGAGAGGAATTGACCGATGCTGAACGTGAAAGTTATATATATTTTGAATGCGGTCGAGGCAAACGTGAAGGCATTAAACCATCAAAAAAGTTCAACAGAATCACAATCATCAAAACTACCAAAAAATAAATCAACCGTTTTTCAAACAAATCCAACAGCTACTTCATCTAATCCTTCAACTGGTTTCCAAAAAAGCTTTACAAATGGAATAAATAATGGCCCAGCGATGGCAGGGAATAATACTGCCAATTTGGGAACAAATTTTGGTGTAAATGTTCAGAATACAGCTTCACATTTTAGTCAAAATGCCCATACTTCAACCGTTCAAAGTGCGGCCCGTACTGGTAATCAAGGCACATACCATGGAGCGAGCCAAAATGATCCTCGTGGGGCTAATAAAAGGACTTATGTTGGAGCAAACCAATACGATCCTCGTGATGCTTATCAAGGGACATTTGTTGGTGCGAGGGATAATGATGCTCGCGGCACCAATCACCCTAAGGGCAATCACCCTAAAGGCAATCCCCTTGGAAACAATAACCCTGGTGCGAACCACCCTGGATGCGAACTACCCTAGTGCGACACCACCCTGGATGCCAACCACCCTGGAGGCCACCATCCTGGAGGCCACACCTGGAGGCCACATCCTGGAGGCCACCACCCTGGTGCCAACCACCCTAGAGGCGGTCAATATGGTCCTCATACTGGTCCTCAAGCCACTTATCAAGGAGCCACTCAAAACAATGCTTACGGTAATCAACAAAGTAGATTCCATGGTACCAATGCCAATGACGACTATCTCCACAATACTCAAAGTCAATACCATGGTTTAAATATAAACAAAAGACCCCATCAATCACCAACTCCTCTACCTAGAAAGGATTTAAAGAAGTTCATATCTTCAGCATTGGTGAAACAACGAGTTCGGGAAATTGAAGACCGAATTGTTGCCAATCATCCGAATGTTATAACAACTCCAGTTCCGAAAGACCCACCAAAGCGAGATCCTGTAAAAGTAATCGCCAGTCCATTTACAACGCCACACACAAATTAGATATTTCAAAACTATTTTTCTTAAATATTCAACAAACAAATCAAGATTTTGTCGATTTAAATCAATTGTTCAATCGATTGTTGATTAATTAGTTTCAATCATTCTAATTACTTTCAAATAAAATCTTTTTCCCTTAGACTTGCTTATGATTCTAATAATATTATTACTAATAATATTCTTCACATTGTATGAAAAAAAAAACTAGCTTTGATAGTAATTGGTGCTAAAATCAGTACAGATTTCAAAGGTAACTGAAGACAGATATAAATGAATCAGATGAACCTTGCATCATTTATATATACTAAGTTACCTTAACAGCACATGAAATAGAAATAAAAAGTCTACGTTTATGAAAATTTCAATACGAAACATTATTTTGAAATGTTCGTTTTTAATTCATATAAATATGTCTTAACTCGCTATGTTTCGATATTTTCACCTATCAATTCCGCAACAGCGAACGAATTATTTCATTTTATTCGCTTGACAAAACCTTTCAAGTCTTTAAATCATGAAAATTGTAAGGTTTTTGCACAAAGAACTTTTCAATTTTATTTTTTCCATTGTTTCTTCCCCCCACGAGACATTTTGCTTAGAATGATATTCCCATTTCAAATTAAACAATATGATTCGTTCTCAAGAATTGCATATGGGCGTTTCCAATATCGACAATTCATAAAAATGAATTTTTTTTTTCATTAAAAATAAATTTTTATCAGAATTTCAGTTTGAGTTAGCAACATCATAAAAATTGAATTTGTATTGCAAAGATGCCGATAAACAAGGAAAGCATTTGTTCAAATAATTGCTCTAATGATTCAAACGTATTGTTACTATGGCTGGCTGATGAAATAGTTCAAGGAAAAAAAGGTCGTTTGAATAAAAAAAAAAAGAAAAAAAAAAACTTATTATAATTTGTTATAATCAACATTCGGTTGGTGATAAAAATTTAGAAAAAATTCCATTTAGTCTGAGTCGATTCGATCATCCTTCCGAAAATTATGTATAAAAATAGTTCAATTCACAGTACAATTCACACTGCATTTAATTTCTAACTGTGAAGTAATTAAAAGAGAAAAAAAACAACAACACCAAAAAGATGAATCCAAAATTGTTCGCTTTGTTCATTGTCGCTGCCTTCATCATCAGCGAGGTAGGAATTGAAATTATCAATTTAAATAATCTTGTTAAAAGTTAAAAATAGTGATTTTTCGTTTTTCTTTTTTTTTTCCAATTTAAAATTTCTTCAATTCAATTTCATTGGGACAATTTTTATCTCTTTTCGAATTTTTCAATTAATTCTTTTCTCTCATTCTTTCTACAGTCTAGTGCTGGAGTCATTACAGGTCTTTGCAGTGAGGATCAACGTGAAGGCAATTTGCCAGCTTCTGCACAAAGCGAACCAGTTTTGAATGCAGCACCACAAAGTCCAAATATGCCAAAAACTCAATCACTTGCTCAAATTAAGCCAGGATCAGTTGGAAACGCTGTTAAAAGCATGGAAGTTATGATTGCAGCCAACAAACCACAACAAAAGAAAGTTTCATCGAAAAAAGCTAAAAAACCAGTTGGCAAATAATTTCAACCAACCACCAATTGAAATATAAAGACGAGCTGAGGCTGAAATTTTGGATGATTCATCTTGAATTTTTTGATTTTAATTTTGATGTTAAATATTTTATTTTCATTTCAATAAGATTTTGTTTGGTGTGTGGTTTTCCATAAACAAATTTATCATTAAAATTGCTGCTGTTCAATTAACTGAATTAAATGATTTTAATGATGCATTTGTTTTTGATCACAAATCCAGTCAATTTCTAAATAAACAATTATATGAGCAAGAATATCATTCGTTTTTCATTATTTGTATCTTAATTCTCTTTAAATAATCACAATTTTAATCGCTAGTAAGAGAACTTTATGCTATTGAAAAAAAAAAAATCACAATTTATCAGACTGAGTTTTTTTTTTATTTTGATTGACCTTTCGAACAAAACTCTGTTGCAGTTTTATCTTGATCGATTTTAACAGCAGAAAATGAAATATTTTCAATGAAATTTTCAGATATTAAGTCGATTTAGTTTGAAAAAAGTGGAAAATTTGGGCTTCAATACAAAGCTAGACGAAAGTTGAGAAATTTAAAACGCAAACAAAGATTAGATGAACAAATTGGGTGAAAACAAGTGTTGCAATTTTATTTGTAAAATATCGAAGAATTCTAATTTGTACGGAAAATGTTTTGGAGCGACTAATGACTTAGAACACTTGTTTAAATGATATTCATTGTATGCTTTTGATGAATTATAATAATAATTATTGTGACTGACACTCGTTATCGACACTTCATTTCCTTTCCAAACTTTTATCATTTTCAGTTGAATCTCTTTTTTTTCATAAATTATGATTATTATATTAATTTATTCTGTAAATTCCTTGAAAGTAAAAATAGGAATGAATATATGAATTCCAATGAAAGTTTTTAGACTTGCATTCATTTGTATAAAAAATATCAATATATTTGTAATTTCTTTGTACAAGTACAAATTTCTTTTATTTTGTGTAAAAAAAGAAGCTGAATATTGTGTATAGAGCAATATAATCGACATTACAGTTCAGTTACGAATTTTAATTGAAAAGTATAGAAAATGATGGGTCGAAGATTTTTCGTGTTGTTGGTTGCATTTGTGATGTACGAGGTAATTATCTCAATTAGAATGAGTCATCCATTTTTTTTTTTCGAAGCTCTAATTCACTAAACCATATCTCATAGTCCCTATAGGCTCTGATTGCAAGAATATTCTTTTTTAATTCGTCAAATCAAATGATCTTTTGGTTTTTCACTTTTCGGATGATTTTTCTTCATTTTTTTTTATTGTTCCTTTTCCTCTCTAGCTGTGTCTTACAACAGTGAATGCAGGTATAGGTATATGTGACGATGCAAAAAAGTTGTGCGGACAAGGTGACAAGGCAGCCAATCGCGAGAATAATTTGCCCTCACCACCGCCATCGCCAAAAATGGGTCAAACTTCATATGTAATGAACAAAGTCAAAGAAATTGAAAAACGTACTTCTAGCAATAAAGTACCAATGATGCCCATCACAAAAGTTTCGTCAAAACAACATAAATCTAATGCGAATGCTAAGACTGTTCCAATTTCAGATGGCAGTAAGACAAATCTATCAAAATAAACAACAATTTGAAAATATCCATCACAACTCAGTTTGAAAGTTTCACATTTAAATTCAAGATTCGAGATTTCTTATTATGTCAATCTGTTTTTAAATCAATAAATTTTTATTTGTTGATTTTCATTTCAATAGATTTGTTCCAAAGTATCCAGTTGAAATAAAGATTTTGTGGAATTATTCATAGAATTTTCATTATCTTCCAACCAAGCAATATTCCTACGTATTCCTATACTTAGACATTGGATTGAATCGACATAAAATTGTAAGATGCCCTCTAGCACGTAAGCGTTTGAAGCTGTCACTGCACACATTAAATGTGAACACAGTCACCAATACAAACAAATATTTCGGAAGTATCCATTCAACATGCGTACGATGACAACTTCACTGCGTAGAGGGCATACCAATATTTTTCACTCTAAGAATATTCATCATTGTATCTTCATAGATTAGAGAAAATTTTCTTCTAGACAATGCAATATAAATTCAAATATCATTTAATTGAATATATAGATAAACTGCTGTTATCAGAACCATGAGTTCTGACACAATGTTTCCTTGACTTCAGTCTGAAGACGTGAGATCTCGAAATTTTAATGACCCTTTTTTTTGCTCGTTTAAATAAAGAAAACTATTTAAAGAAAATTATTTCTATGATCAGAACCATATATGGTATAGTGGCTTTCTAAAGAATGTATCTACTACGAAAAACCAATACAAATGATTGTTTATTGATGTGCGATGCTGTGTTTGTGTCTGTTTACTCCACTCCACTCAACACAATACATACACATCGATATCAAATTTAAATATCATAAATATTCGGTATTGGTGAACTCATTTGCATCCATCAAAAACAAAAAATAATAAGCGAGTGAAAACATGTAACGATATGCGACTCAATTTGCAATACAAGCATTTGTCAATTTACCATAGAATGCAAGTTAGTTTAGAAGGCGCGCTAATTTTACGTCAAAAACTAGGTTCAAGAGTTGAACACGGAAATTTTTCTTGTTTTATTGTTTTTTTTTTTTTTTTTTTTTTTTTTAATATGCGCTATATTATAATATATATTATTTCAAAAGATAGCGCGTAAGCAAAATTCATTTTATAAATTCGCCATAAATCGTATAAAACAAATGTGTTGCATATTGTATATAAATGAGTACGAACACGGATACACATACAAAGATAAAAAAAAAAAAAAATCATATTGCACAGAAATCATCTTTCATTTCGGTCTTGTGTGTGTAAATAGTATTTACTAAATACCATTGATATGATATAAACATGTTTCACTCACACATACACAGGGGACTGTACACAATATTGACGCGTGAAGAGATGAATAAATGTGAAAGAAAGAGTTCGAACATTAAATATCTAAGTGAGTGAGAGAGAGGAACAGTTACATTGATTTTATAACCACCTTTTATTGAGAATAAAAACAGATCTCTTTAAAATTCCCAGTTGAACCCCCAGTTAATGAGCGAGATGAATCGTTATATCGATATGTATCTTCGAACTCGGGACTTATCATCAATTTTTTGCGCCCCCCTTAGTCCGCCGGTATTACAACTTATGATTGTAGTGCAATACAATATTATTATTATTCTGGATAAATCATGACTTGTAATATCAACATCGAACCGAAAGACCTTGAAAAGGAGACAAAAAGGCAGTTTGAATGATTGCGAATTATGAAAAACAAGTTTTATCTGCTTTGGTGATTGAATACCAAAAAGTTAAATATTTCAAAATCAAATATTTACTTCGCTTCCATAAGTAAAGACGCTTTGCAAGCAGACAAATCGCAACAGAAACACCTTAGTTCAATTTTTTCAAAATCAGAATTTATATTAGCACGATTTGGTCATCGATAAATGTGAAGTTTCAACAGATTTTGATTCATCAAACTATCACACAATAAAGATGAAAATAATTATTTTGTTAATTTTGTGCTATGAATTTATTTCAATTTCAGTTCAATCAGGTACATAATGTACTATCTTAATTCCATTTATTGGACTAGATTATTTAATTTGATTTATACGAAATTTAATTTTTTTTTTTTACATCAAACAGAAGCTACAGATGTAGTTCAAGAGAAGATAAAATTCGATTCGTTTCATGCAGGTAATAATTAATCGACAATGATAAAGACAAAGGCAAAACAATTGATTTCAATTTTTTCATTAAATCCACAAATGTTCTCTTTCCATGTTAGATTATAATAAAATTATCGTGGCTCTTCTTACAAATGGTGCAAACACAAATCATACAAATCCAGATTGGGACAATATTAAGAGATTTCTTTATTTAGGTATTAAAAGTATTTTGTATTTTAAAAATACGATAATATGCTTATCATATTTATTGTTCCAAAGGCGCTGAAGAGAGTGTGAAAAGAATAATTCAAAACAATTCCAAATTAATCGAAAAAGATACATATGGGTGGACACTATTACACAAGGCTTGTGGAGAAGGTTTATAAATTTATAAATTATTATTGTTTTGATATATTATTTATAATTGAAAGTTAATGAATTGCCTTTATTTTGTAGGTTTTGAATCAATTGTGGAAATCTTAATTACAATTGGTTCTGATGTAAATGCGCAAACGAATTATGGATCAACGCCAGTCTATTTGAGCAGCCAACATGGTTCAGTTTTGTTTTATGAATTATTATCAAATATCTGTTTATGCATTATCAAACTAAAAAAAAAAATGCAACAAGCGTTCAAAGACAATTATTGCCTTTCAGAATCTAATCTTTATTGAATCTCCTCTCACAATATTTCTTCTCCAAATTCCTCTATCGAGAATCAGGTTTAGAGCTGCACCATTTCATAGCCTCTTTTACTCAAATCACTCAACTCTTAACCGAATTTAAATATCAAGGCTTTACTTTCGCTGGAAACGTCAGTTTGAAATAAATTCATCAGATGGATTTATCCTATGAATTTAACGCTACGTTACATTGAATTTTTTGCATTTATTTACAGTGTGGCCGAATTTTGTCAATAATTTCATTTCCTAGATATATTTTTTCAAAATTGATTTTCCATATTTTAATTCCCCACATTTTATTACTGGGGATACCATTCATTACGTTATCATTCAGCACTGATCACAACCTAGCTCTTGATATACAATCATACGCCTTTTGCAAATAAACAAAACACAAATACTTAACCTTGTGGCTCTCTTGGAATCTCTCTATTAGTTATCTCATACAAAATATTCTTTTCAACCTTGACATCCGAACATCGATTTGAACTTTAAATTAATCAAGTAATATGATTTGATGCAGGTCATGAGAATATTACAAAAATTCTTATCGAACATGGTGCAAATACTAATATTACAGCTAATGGATCATTCACACCACTTCATGTGGCTGCAAATCAAGGTAATTAATTCATTTATTATTTTAAAAAAAAAAAAAATCGTATGATTTATTTTCATGTTTGGAAAATTGATTAGGTCATGATAAAATCTGCCAATTGCTAATTAATAAAGGATCAGATGTAAATGTGAAAGGTTTGTCTGGACTAACCCCTTTGGCTTTTGCAACCTATCAAGGTAAGATTCTTTTTTAAACGATGACATTTTTCATGCAAAATCAATACACACTGATATCATCTTCATTTCTCGATAAAGATCGTGAAAATGTAGTCAAGATTCTTCTTGAAAATAATGCTAATATTGATTTACAAGATGATTTCTCCAATACGCCTTATTCGATCGCTATTCAGAATGGTAAATACATAGAAATTAAACACAAAAATCGACAAAAATTTAATCAAAATTTGAAATCTTTCAGGTAATTTTAAAATTGCTCAATTGATTCGAAATGAAAGCAAAAGGCGAGCAGGTAACTTTGTTACTATATAGTATAATATGATCAATTAAATTTGATAATAATTTATAAAAATTATCGATTTATCCACTTTCATTTTAGCACTTTTATCTCCAGAGTAAGTGTTTTTTTTTTCTATTGGAAAATCATTCAAAAAACTAATATTCAATTGAATCTAAATATGTATGAAAATCATCATCAGATTTAAATTGATACAAGAATTTCATCATGCTGTAATTGATGGTAAAATTGTAATAATTATAACTATAACAAGTCAAAAAAACATTGACCAATTTGGTTTCGTAGGCAATTTGTCTGTGATTCAAGAGCTAATCGACAGTGGTGTGCAGGTAAATGCTAATATCGAACATGGTCAGACTGCATTACATCGAGCTGCTAGAAAAGGTAAACAATTATTATAAAACACTTTCTAAACCATGCAAATTTCAAAGAATATCTATGAAATGTTTGCGTTTAAATTCTAATTCAAGGTGATGAAAAGGTTGTGGAATTGCTTATTCGAAATGGAGCAACAATTGATGCACAAGACAATGAAGGTAGATCACCATTGCATTTTGCATCGCATTATGGTCAGTTGGAAATAATTTCATACAATTCAATTCAAATCATTGATAATTCGTATAAAAATGTTAATTCTCATGTTTCAGGTCATGCAAAAGTTGTTCAATTGCTCATAGAAAATGGTGCAAATCTTAATGCACGTTTGAATGAAGGAAAAACAGCAATTTATTTGGCGGTATTGCTCGGTATTTACAAACAATTTATTAGTATTTTTTTTTTTTTTTTTTTTTGTTTTTAATAAAAATTGAATGAAATAATGCAACAATTTTATCAAAAGGCCACGAGGATATCGTTGATATTCTCATCAAAAATGGAGCCGAAATTGATCAATTATCAGAAGATGGATTCACACCTTTACATGTAGCTGTTTCAGAAGGTGAATCAAATGTAAAAAATTGTTCAATCTTTTCATTTGTATGTTTTATTTTGTAGGCCATGAGAAGATTGTGAACTTACTTCTTCAGGCTGGTGTAGATTTTAATCATCGAACTTCAAGAGGATGGACTCCTCTTCATTTTGCATCAACACTTGGTGATTTTTAATACTTTTTTTTTTTTTCTGTAAATCATCAATCAGAATGAAAGAAATCGAACATTATTGTTTAGGATATGAACGAATTATGGAAATGTTGATAAAAATTGGCGCAAATATTAATGCACAAACAGCATTAGGTGAAACTCCATTGATTTCAGCAATTCGAAAAGGTAAAAAAACTAAATCTCAGACATGTTTGCTAACGAAAAATTCACTTTTCCTGCAAGTGAAAAATTTTTCAAAATTTTGCCACACATTGACGGGCGTATGTAGCAAAGCATTGAAAAATTCAGCGTATCTATATAACTGGGAAACATACCCTTGACGCATGAGCGTTCAGCATTTTTCAGCTCGTAATGTTGTTCATTAATTTCGTCTAGAAATGGGTCGATGATTATGTTGAGTGTTGTCTTTGCTTGTTAGTGTGTGTGGCAAAATTCAATTGAAAATTGAAAAACTCATTTTATTTTAAATCAACGTGCAACACGAAGAAAAATATCCATTAAAGTGAAACATGAATCATATTGCTGTTAGATTTGGAGTCTTTATTTGTCTATCCACATGATTTTTGATGTTCATTGATTTATGATCACAATGCAAACTGATGAAATGTCAATTTGAATAAAATGTGTATTTCAATATTTTTACGAATGTTTTTCAATGAATCTATCATTGCTACCGACTCAAATGTTATACGATTATTCCTTTTCATGATCATTCATTTTTATTTAGGACAAGAGAATGCTATCGCATTGCTTTTCAAATACGGTGCTAATATAAATATTACAACTAATGAAGGGTACACGCCACTTCTATATGCTGTTTCTAATGGTGAAAAAAGCGTGGAAATGATAAAGGAAAGTTCATGAATCATAAACATATTTCAACGAAATCTTGATTTTTTTTAGATTATGATAAAATTGTTGAATTATTATTGGCAAATGGTGCTGATTTGCATCAAAAAATTGATAATGGAATTCCACTATTGGTTTTTGCCAGTAAATTAGGTATGCATTGACTTACTATTCGGAATCCATTTTTGAATTTAATTTAAATGATTCACAGGCAATGAGAAGGTGGTCAAAGTATTGATTCAACGAGGCGCAAATATTGATGCAACAGATGGACGTGGTTGGACAGGATTGGTTTATGCCTCATTTCGTGGTAATTTAAAAGAACAAAATTTCAAATAGATGTTTAGTTTACATAAAAAAAATGTATTAAAATGGAATTCAGAATTTTCCAACTAATTCAAAGATCTATAGTAATTACCTAATACTAATCATTCATTTGGTTTTTATTTCTTTGAGGCTATGATAAAATTGCTGAATATTTAGTCGCACATGGTGCAAATGTTTCGATCCCTGGAACCGATAATTCTACTGCTTTACACGCAGCTACCGCAAATGGTAATAAAAACGATTATTGTTCAAATTCAAATTTGATGCTCTCAATATATTCTAAAAAACTTCTTTCTAGAATAGAACATTATTATTTTTATTTTTATTTTTATATTCACAGGTCATGACGAAATAGCAAAATTACTAATTCAAAATGGTGCTGATGTAAATGTTATTAGCGAAAGAGTGAGTCCGTTAATTGCAGCTGCCTATGCAGGTCGTTTGAATATCGTTAAACTGCTACTTGAACGTCCGGATATCATTTTAAAAGATGATGAAGGCAGATTTACAGCTTTGGACGTTGCTTTAGCATATGGTGAATTATTTAATTTATTTAAATCATAATAATAGTGAATGTGAATCAAAATTGTCCATCGGTTCAATTTTTTACGATCTTCGGGAATCCTAAATTGAAATAGATGAGATGAACAAAATGTCCTTCTACAAAGTTAGTTGTTAGCATACAGTGTACGACACACCATAATAAACATTTTTTGCTAGGGGGATAGCGAGTCTTTGCGATTAGTCGTAAGCCCCTAGATTTTTTGCGTGTAATTATAGATTTACAATGAATTGAGTAAAATGTGTTGGGCATAGTGTTGGATATTCGTCATTTGACTTTTTTCTTAAATGAAATTTTTTGTTTAGGTCATTTGGAGATCGCTGATTTGATTAGAGAAGAAATCAAGAAACGAAAACTAGGTTCCCTTTGTGAAGCAGAGTTAGTATAAAATATATTTCTAAATTGAAAATTTGTTGTAAAAAGATTTTTAATTCAATTGTTCAAATCAATTCACAGTGGATTACAGTTAGATCAACTACATGATGCCATCATAAATGGTAAAATCTAGAATATTAAATTTAATTATTGATATATAAATGTGCAACCATTTTTATTTAGATAATTTGACATTGGCTGAAGATTTGATTAAAAATGGTGTTCCGCTGAATTGTGCTGTTATAAATTATCTTCCATTGAGTATGACAATGCCTCTTCATTGGGCTATAGCACGATTACAACCCAATGAAGATATGATCGATTTGCTACTAAATCATGGTGCCGATGTAAATGCAAAAACACAGCAAGATGCCCACAGTTACACACCATTACATTTGGCCATTTTGGCTTCATTTATTGGTACATTGAAATACAATGAGCTTCTTGTTTTTCTGTGCTAATGGTAGTGTTTTGTCACCATTACAAGTGGTGATATGGTTAACTAGCTATAGTATATAACAGCAAAATGAAAGCTCATTTCCGCACAGATCATACATGCGCGAGGAGCGGTTATTTTTTATGGATGGAAAACTACATATCGCTCGCCGAAAATATGATTCTAATTTTGTGACATTTCTACGGGAACTTTTTACGCTCTTTAGATCTGCATCATTGGTTTTTGCCCCTCTTTGCTCCGACCTTTTTTGGGGCATTTTCCCCAGATTTTTCTCCCAAAATCAATACCGACGCCGATTTGAATGTTAAAGAGTTGTCAATTCATCGCTATATATACAATGAAACTTGTTGATTATGAATTTGTCTATCGACTGGTATCACTAGTTTTCCCCCCTAACCCCCTCTAACTCCCCTAAGGAGGCATTTTGCTCACACATATTCAAATCTCGATTTAAGGTCACTTCGGTGGCAATAACCACCTAGTCTTCATTCCGCTCCCGTAGAAATGTCACAAAATCAGAATCAAATTTTCGGCGGGCAATATGTAGTTTATCATCCATAAAAAAAAGCCTCCCCCCTCGCGCATGTATAATACAAATGATCGATTTAATTTACATAATTCCAGATCATCCAAATATCATAAAGGTGTTGCTAAAATATCAAGCAAATGTTAATGCACAAGATGATGATGGTCAGACACCAATACATATTGCCGCTTCAAATTATAATAGTATGCATTAAATTCTTTGGTTTTTCTTTAAATTTTGCTGAACAAAAAACTCGTTAATTTTTTCCTTCAAAGTTTCCATAAACGACCCGCAATTTTTTGCTAACATAAAATATCCAAAATTAACCAATGGTTCACCTTTTGAAAATACAATCAAAATGTTAATTGAAGCTGATGCCAATATAAGCATTTTAAATAATAATGGGGAATCAGCAATTTTTGTAGCTGCACAAACTGGTTAGAAATATTATGAAATTAAATGAATGATATTGGCACCAAATTTAATTTAATCAATTTCATTATAATTCAGGTCATGAAAATGTTGTTGATTTGCTTATTTCGAATGGTGCAAATGTAAATCAATCGAATAATACTGGATGGACACCTATTCATTCGGCTGTTTTTTCAGGTAGTGAATGGACTCATTCATAATCACGAAAAAAAAAAAAAAATTGAAATTAAATCCATTGATTATTTAGGTCATAAAAAAGTCACCGATTTGCTTATTAAAAGTGGTGCCAATATTACATTTGCAAATAATGACGGATTTACATCACTTCATATGGCTGCTGAGAAAGGTGACGAAAAATAAAATTGAATAAAAACTGTCATTTCCAATCAAATTAATTTCAATGTATTTAGGTCATGTGTGGATTACAAATTTGCTGATTGAAAAGAATGCAGATGTGAATTCTAAATCAATAGATGGACGAACGCCTATACATTTGGCTGCACAGAATGGTTTTTTTTTTTTTTAATTTAAAACGATCATTTCTCCATATACAAATACGTAATCAGATGATGTAGTGTGATAATTTATTTTCAGGGCATGCATATGTGATCGAACTTTTAATTCAAAATTATGGAAATGTCAATGCAATCACAGATAATGGAGAAACTCCATCTCATTTGGCTGCTCAAAATGGTTTTGATTGAAAATGATCATTTATTAATACGCAACATATCAGACTGTAATGCGATAATTTATTTCCAGGGCATGCAAATGTAATCGAAGTTTTAATTGAAAATGGTGTAAATATCAATGCAGTTACAAATACCGGAACAACCCCATCACACTTGTCTGCTGAAAATGGTAGAATGATCTCTCATCAAACAGAATAAAAATCAATTTTAAATTAATTTTTTTAAAGGTCATACTCAGGCTGTTAAGTTACTCATTAGAAATGGTGCAGAAATAAATGTGAAAGACAATATTGGGCGAACCCCATTGCATTTGGCTGCATCAAAAGGTTTTGAAGAAACAGTTGAACTTTTGCTAAAAAGGAACGCAAATCCAAATATCAAAGATAATCGTGGAAAGTATCCGCTTGACAGTGCACTTCAAAATGGTAAATTAATCAATAATTTCTTTGATGTGTTTTTATCAATTTTGAACAATTATTTTTTTTTTTCCGCAGGTTTTTCTAATGTGGCCGAATTGCTAAAAAATGATCAAATCAAACGACCATCAGTAAGAGGTGAAAATATGAATTTCATCTTGACCTTAACTATTTGTCTAATTATAATTGATTTAATTTTACAGAATGTGAATCACATTTAAGTGTTAATCGTGACATTAATCCAGACGAGGAAAAACAATTCCCTTGGGTGGTCGCTTTGGGTTATGTGAACGAAGATTATGAAATTATTTTTGGTTGTGCGGGAACAATCATTTCCAATAATTTTATATTGACAGCAGCACATTGTACAACAGAGAAACATCGTCCAGTTATTGTACGATTGGTATGTGAAAATTCATTGAAAATTAATCTTTAATTGAAATAATCGATTTAAAAAATTAAATCTCATTGAAAATTAGGCTGGTTCGAGAATCGAAAGCAGTCAAATTCAGGTTCAAATTTAACATTTTACAAAACAAACAAACATTCAATAATTCTTCAAATATAACTAATAGCAAATCATCAGACATCCAGATTATTCATCGGAAAGAACAAAAAATGACATTGCATTGCTTAAAATAGGACGCATCAATTCAAACAGAATGCCAGCATGTTTGCAAGCAAATGTAAATGATGAAAATTCAAATACAAAACTAATTGCAACTGGATGGGGTACAACTCTATCAGAGAATAAATTAATGCGTGCATCTGTGTTAAGAAAAGTGCAATTGATAACAATGACTTTGGCTGAGTGCAATAAACGACTTTTAAATGACACAAGACGTGCCGAACGTAAAATATTTGGCAAAGATATTTATTGTGCATTTGATCCAAATGAAACGAATAGCAATTGTCAAGCAGACAACGGTGGACCAATGCAATTCTTTGATCCAAATTCAAACATTTCAATTGTTGTTGGGGTGGTTTCATATGGCATTAATTGTGACGAAAATTTACCAGGCATATATACCAGAGTTGCTTATTATTTGGATTGGATCGAATCAATTGTTTGGAATGAACCATATTAATTATTAAGCAATATTGTTCAAAATGGCATGTAAAATATTGAATAATAAATGATAATAATTTTATGAAATTTATTTATTGTATTTTTGGAATTTTGATACAAATAGTCCTAGTGCAATGTATTCCAAAGTACTGCGAGTCACAGCATAATTTGGATGTTTCTTATTCTTCAGATAGATTTTTCTCGCTTTTTCGATCAGAAAATCGAAAAAATAACGAAAATTTGCCAGGCATGTGTACCCCCAAGTGTGCCAAATCTTTAAATCACATTGGGCCAAGTTGGTTGCACCAGTTCCTCAGGATTCACTTCCAGCCAATGACATCCTTCCTTTTTTCCTTCATTAGATCTCTGGGCACAGTGGTTACTTCCACCGTTGTACTGAACAATATATATCCGACGTCTACTGATTCTTTTGAAAATATATCAACCAAGTGTTTGGCAGCCTGTTTTGCATGTTAATAATCTTGACTACCAATACTTCCAGATCAATCCATGATAATTGCTAAATTCATTCTACCTTGGCATGTATTGCAATCAGTAGCAAATTATTATTTATTCATCACATTGAGTTGAATTCCTTCGCAACTAATTCAAATAGAAATAGAAATTAAAATGTGATATTTTTTTTTTTTTCATTTGTTTAAACAATTTCGAATTGACGTCAATCCACTTGGAAACGAATTTATTTATATTGTCGAGAATAATAATAATAAATTTTGAACTTTTCCACATTATAAATTTCCATTTGTTTGAAATAAACGAACGTTCAAACCATGAGTTTTTCTTCTCAAATATCTCAATTCGAAAATGTATAAAAAGAATATCATCGACAATTAATATTCAGTAATCTGCCAATTGGATTAAAAACCGAAGATCAAGATGGATTGTAAATTGTTCGCTTTGTTCGTTGTCGTTTGTTCCGTAAGTTGATTTTTTTCTCCAATTTTTTTCTTCTACCAAATATGTTAATATTTTTATAAAAAAAAAAAAAAAAATAAAACTTCCGTCCTTAGTTGTTCGTTGCAAACGTGAGTGCCGGTCTTTGCGATGGAAAAGAATCATTATGTGGGTCTGGATATCGTGAGGAAAATATTCCAACTGGTTTCAATGTAGATCATTCTCCATCACCACCTATGTCACGGCAATCATCATTAGATGCTGTTAACCAAGAACCAGAAGCAGTTGCCTCATCATCAGCACCAGCACCATCACCAATACCAGATCCATCAAGCGTTAAAGGCAAAGTTTATCAAATTCAAAATCCACCAGTTAAGGTTGCAACACCACCACCTTCACCAAAAAAGACTGGTGCCGTTGCTGCTAAAGTTGCTGCACTCGAAGGCAAATCATCTCCAAAGCAAGCAAAGAAAATTGGTGCTAAAGTTGGTGCAAAAGTCGCTGCATTCGAATCAAAGAATAAAGGCAAATAATTTATTCACCATTGAAGACAAATTGATGTAAATCCAAACATTTATTTCAATAAAATCACGTATTTGCACTTTAATGTTATTCATTTTCTTCAAATTTAATGCCTTGTTACGAATGACACTCTAGAGAAAATGTCTTCATTCAGAGCATAAAATCGAATATTTCGTACGATTTTGATTGCATTTTTGCTCCTTTTTATTTTTTAATAGCAGTTGATATTAAGAGTTATTATTAAGCCTGAATCTTTAGATTCTTAAAAACATATGCACTTATTGTAGACTATTAAAGGAAATTTTTCTACATGTCTGAGTACAAAGCCATTTTTTTAACACTTGTCGATTAGTAATTGCTAGCTACCAGAGAATAATATGAAATATTTTTATCAAGCTGAATAAATTTAAGAAATAATTGAACTTAGTGAGACAACGTTGTAATAAGGAAAATATTTGTCTATGTCTGTTCTATTTGAATCGACGTTGATGTCATTTGAAACTGAATATTCCAAATTTAAACAAGTAAGGATGGAGAATTATTTCTAAAAAATTATTATATTATTACAATACGAAATAAAACGTCATCTTTTATAATTACTTTAACTAATTGAACACACAAATGGATGATTTATAGTTAGGGCTACAATCCAGCATTTTCTACGCAAAATGTCACATGTTTTTCATTTGAATTAATGGAAAGTTTTCGACATAAATTCAAATAAATAGTTTGAATTTTCTATCAAGACCATCGTCAAAATATCGTCTATATAATGAAATCAAGCATGAAGATTTATCAGTAAGCAGCTTGTGATTGAAAAAATAAGTTGAAAATTGAAGCAAACGAAATAAAACGGCAAAAATGGATCGAAAACTGTTTACGTTGTTATTGACTGTATTTGTGGCATGTGACGTAAGTTTCAATATAACAATAAATTTCATATTTAATACGGTAAATCTAAAGTGTAAATTATATAATTTGATTTTTGGGCGTTTAAGCTCTCATATGCTTTCTCAATGTAAACTAAATGCAAGTGGAGACGCCAAATCAGAATAAATGCAAATAATTCAGTCAAATACAACTTGTTGTATCTTTAGCTTAAAAGATACAAATACTTTGAAAATTGAACAAAATAAATCAAAGAAATACAAAAAAATTAAAAACAATTTTTTTTTTTCTCACAGATGTTCATTTCAAATGTTAGTGCTGTTCGGAATTTATGCGGAGATGGAAAGGATGCAATATGTGGTAAAGGTTCTCGTGAGAGTAAAGTGCTGAAGCGTTCCAATCGACCACCTGCATCCCCATCCCCATCTCCGTCTCCATCTCCGTCTCCGTCCCCATCGCTAACACCACAAACATCGCGATCATCACGATCATCACGATTTTCGTTGCCAATAGATATACATTCAACATCAACTTCACCATCAAGACATTGGTCGTCTCCATCAGATCAGTCAGATCAGTCAGATCTTTCATATCAATCATATCAATCTTATCAATCATCGACACCTGAGTCATCTCATACAGGTCGCTCAACAATTACATCATTGTCATCTAGCCCAAATACACCGACCGGGTACTTTATGTCACCTGACACACATCGCAGTTTTGCATCATCATTTGACGCAAACTCCAATCTTGCCTCATCATATGGATCAAATCCACCGGTAGCCTCATCAGCGGGATCAAATCCATCGGGAACCCCATCAAGGAGTTCAAATCCTTCGTTAACCAGAACAGTTAGTTCGGCTTCATCCGTTAATCAACCAAATAACCGAAATAGACGCAGTAGACGCTGAAAAATGATCATAATGATTTTACTAAACTTCGTTCACTCGGTGGCATGTTGTGCAATTTCTTTACCATTTGGTTTTAAGCTATTTTCCTCTTCCTATTATTTCTTCTCTTTGCACTTTATTTTATTTTAGTCTTCTTTATCATTGTTAACGTAATTTAATTTTAAGTGAAATTATTATTGTATTTCCCCTGACTCTCCAGAGGCAGGCCGGTTTTACCATGGTTTTCCGGACCCAATCTTGGTATTGAAGCTTCTCTTTAATACCATCCCATTCTTGATTGTTTTCTCTTTGCTAAAGTCGTACCATGGGCGGAATTTATGTCGCATTGAGTCTATGACCAGCATGTTTACTAGCTTGCTAGTGAACACGTATTGACATAAATTTAGATTCTCTAATAAATAAATAAATAAATAAATAACGAAAAAGTTAATTTGTCATTTATTGAACTTATTTTAATAGGGAATTTTCAATTCAAATCATTGATTCAATAAAATTTTCTTCCAAAATTGATTTTTAATGGGTTTTGTTTTTGATTCAGCATGCCAAATGGCAAATAAAAATTCTTGTGTTTCACTTAAAAAATTGAAACAAAACAATTCAAAAGATTCTTATATTTCTTGCATTCTCCAAAATATTAGCAAGAATTAGTTTGGAATTATTGAGAAGAGAATTCGGTTAATTCTGAAGGGTACACAACTATTTGTTCACCAGTAGTGTTCAGTGAAATAAGACAAACAGTCAGTTGGTTATTTTGTGACCGTTGGCTAATTGTGTTTGGTTTTCATACAATATCAACTTAGCCAGCCAGTCAGACAGTCAGTTTATTCCACGCGGGAAACAGTTGCCGTCGAATCTTTTTTCACCATGACAATGCGAGCTCTCAATTTGTCTCGTCAAACAAATGACTTTTTGACCACTGAAAACATCGAATTGATAGGGCATCATGAAGAATATCCATTTGAAAAACAATCCAGACGTTTTCAATGATAAATGCTAGGGGGATTTAACTACTCGAAAACCGGCAAAAACCATGCAGAACTTGTTCAAGAAATCTACACAAAATGATTGAACTCGCATTTTAATTTTTAACTCGCAAAAACTCGCAAGAAATTAGACGCACTTGTGAGACATGTTTCCCCCTAGGATAAATGTATGTCTTTTCATTCCCACATCCAAAATATAATCGGCAATCCTCGTTCCAACATAAAAGCCTTTTCAATACAACACAATGCTTAGAAAAGAGTTGAAATTTAATGTAAAGTATTCTTTCAATAAGCTTAAACACAAAGCTACTTGTTTTTACAATTTGTGGATAAGTAAAATCCTCCCAATAAGAAAAAAAAAATTGTTTATTGTCGTTGCATTTCAAAGTACATTTCATCAGTTTTCCCTTCTGGATCATGGAAAAGTTTCCGAAAAAAATTCCAATATTTTGAATGATAAATATTATTGAAAAGAGAGGAAATTATAATAGAATTGTCAGAATGTCGCCTATATAATGCATTTAGTCAATAATATTTGTCAGTAAACAGCTAATTGCTGATTCAAATGTTAATATATAGAAGAAGAATAAAAAAAAGCGAAAAAAAATGGATCGAAAATTGTTTGCGTTGCTATTAACTGTGCTCATAGCTTGCGATGTAAGTTTAATTTACTCCTTTACATTTTAAATAAGTTCGGTTATGGAAGGGAAAAAAGGAGATTTAATTTATTTCGATAAAAAATGAGCAGCATTAAATTAAAAAACTTTCAATAATATATTTTCTAACATAATTTTTTCTGCTGAAAATAGTTTTCTCTTGTTGTCAATGCCGGTTTAAAAATTTGCGGTGAGGGAAAAGAATCGGTATGTGGTAAAGGTCCTCGTGAGAGAAAAATACCGAAACGTGCTAATTCGTTACCACCACCACCGTTATTGTTCTCGTCGTCATCAGAATCATCGTCAGCTATGCCAGTTTATCAAATGCGATTAGGATCATTGATGCGCCAATCTTCAGATAGTTCCTCCCCAATTGGTCCAAATTCTCCGCTGGCCTCTTCAGTTGGTTCAAATTCTCCGATGGCCGATTCAGTTGGTTCAAATTATCCTTTAGCCTCATCAGTTGGTTCGACTTCTTCAATTGACTCAAATTCATCAGTTGGTTCAGCATCATCAAGCACACGACGTCCCAAAAAGAAGTAATAAAATTACTTTTATCGCAACAAATTGAAAAGTTTTTCTTTTCATTTGTTGGGAGAAACGTTTTTATTTCAATAAAAAAAATTCTTTAAATTTTTTTGATTTTGACAATTTTTGTATTTTGTATTGAGAATGATAATTCTTTGATTTCTTGATTTTCAAATTTTTCACAACGATTTTTATTTTGAGCCTATTTTGATTTTATTAAATATGCGGTACTTAGGTCGTTAATTTCAGATCAAAAAAGCATTACATATTGCCCAATCGAATTATCGATTTTCATACCAATTACAATAACGATGCTGTACTTGAACACAGAATAAGGTTATTGCAGGGCATTTTTCTGCAAGATTAATTACAAAGCATTCTTTTACCATTTATTGACACTTTTGTAATACAAAAAAATAAACTGTTTTCATCGTTGCATTTCAAAGTACATTTTATCACCTTTCACTGGTGAATCATGGAGATGTTTTTGGAATAAATTCAAATATTTTGAATGATAAATAATAATGAGAAAATAAAAGTTATACAACCTAGTATACAATAGAATCGTCAGAATGTCGCCTATATAATGGAATTAGTCAATAAGACTTGTCAGTAACCAGCATATTGCCGATTCAAAAGTTGAATAGTAGAAAAAAAACCGCAGAAAATGGATCGCAAGTTGTTCGCATTGTTATTAATTGTGTTTGTGGCTTGCAATGTAAGTTTAAATTTTACAATAAATTTTATTTGATAAACCGAAGAATATACGAGAATAAATAAAACGAAAATAAATTAGAAAAAAATCGGAAAAAATGCTATGATTTCCAAATTAATTTTTAAGATTTCTTCAGTTTTGTATTGAAATTTTTCTAGCATTGAAAAAGAAAAATCACAATAGTATTTGTACAAAAATCACTTGGTCAAAATATTTTGGTCTTTTCAGTTGTTTGTATCAAATGTCAATGCTGGTTTAAATATTTGCGGCGAGGGAAAAGAATCGATCTGTGGTAAAGGTCCACGTGAGAATAAAATACCGAAACCAAAACCATCGCATTCACAAGTTGCCACAAAGTCGTTTCACAAGTCGCCCCCATCGTTACCGCAATCGGAATCATTATCACGACAAAACTCACGTTTAAACTCCCCATTTGTTTCATCATTAGGTTCAAATTCTCCGGTAGCCTCTTCAGTCGGTTCAAACTCTCCGGTAGCCTCTTCAGTCGGTTCAAACTCTCCGCTGGCCTCCTCAATTGGATCAAATTCTCCGTTATCTTCATCAGTTGGTTCAGCTTCATCAACAAACGTGCGAAACAAAAGCAATGCTAAAAAATGATTAAATTCAAACTCAAAGCAAAATGTTTAAGCGATTGCTAGAGTTAGTTTGTGATTCTGTTGAACTAATTTTTGTGAAACAATATCAATAAAATTCGCTTTTCAAAGTTTGATTTCGAAGAATTTTATTATCATTTTCCTTATGAATTTGGAAATCGAATTTCAAATATTTCATTTAATTTTTCCCTAGAACATTTTCAATGATAAAGAAAACCTATTTATGGAAAAATATAGTGGCATTTTCGTTCTTGAAAATATCAAAAATCAATGAAAAGCTCAAGGATCACATTCTTCAATTGATTTCTTTCAATATTGACAATTTTTCCAAAAGATTATTGTATAAAGGAGATGACAAGGATTACCAAGGATTTTTCACAATTTATCGACACTTCGCCTTTCCATTCATTTCGCGAAACGAAGATCTGACCCGCCCCACACCATTTTGTGCATATTGGCACTAGTTATTCTGCTAGTTGAAATTATCGTTCACAAGTAAAACATGAAAGATTTTTTATTATCTTAAATTCACCCAATTTACGTGTTCACAGTTACGATGAATTGGAAAAGAACCGACGTAATATGTACGTCAAATGTTTATTTTTTATTACGTTTTAGGTTCATTGAAAGATTCAAGAGAACGAATAAAATTCAAAGCTAACAACACTGAATACTATCACATTCCAATCGAAACACAATTATCCATAATAAAATTTTCACTTCAAAACATGCAAGGATTGTCATCATTATATGTGCAATAAATCCGGAAATAAAGTTTTATTTTTCGTCCATTTGACGAGAGTCATGTGTTGAAAAAAAAAATAAAAAATAAATAAATGAGAAATAATATTCACATTAGTTCATTCTAAACCCTTAACAAGATGACATTGTCACATCTGTTGACTCCGAATGTTTCAAATTTTCAAAATTTGGCCATTTTCATTTGCCATTTGTTCATCGATGGTCAATTTCGAACTGGCCACATTCTCTACGATCCGGGTGCCATTCAAATCGATCAATTTATCACTGAAATTCAGTCAAATTGTCCACGTTCCATTCCTTGGATCTCGACTGACGTCACCGAACCATTTGAATTGCCATGGAAACCAAACGAACGAACCGATCACATTCTTCAATTGATTTTCTTCGATCCGGATAATTTTTCCAAGAACATCGACGACTTCAAAGGATTTTTCACATTCTATCGACTTTTCACCTTTCCATCCACTTCACAAAACCAATTAAAGTTGAATCACATGGCAAATGTTTCAGACAGTATCATTTCCAACGCAATAATCTTAATTTACAACACATTGACAAATGGTTCTGTATCGGTTTATTGGATTCAAACAAATGATAAAACAATTGATGAAAATGTAATCTCAATTTATGACCAAGGACAAAATCAGTCAAAGAATTTCTTTCACACAGTTTTTGAACGATATGAAAAGAATTGGTTAATTGGAATTAATCACATTATACGGCAATCATGCCATCCAAGTGAAAAGATAAATAATTTAACAAAACTGGGAAATGGCGATCCATTTTTTACAAATTTCTATTTTAATCAATTGTCAGCAGAATCGATTAATGTGATTAAATTTTATTGTGAAAAAGATTCAAAACCATTTTTATTGAAACAATCATTGGAGTTTTCACGTCGCAAATTTTACAAAGAAATATCCACTGAATATCACTTTATTACGGATGAAACACAGTAAGTGAATAGAAGTAAACAATAAAAAAAACTGTAAAAAGAAAAAATCCTGAAAACATTGGAAAACAACAATTTTCATTGATTTCGAACCTTTTTTGAATAATTTCAGAGAAAAGTCGAGAAAATTGTATCGAAATAAAGTGTCGTTCAATTTATATTCACCTTTAATTAAAACTGAAGGTGAAATTGTGACAAAATTGTATCCATATGATTCAGATAAATTGACGATTATATATGTTTATGAAATTGGTGCAAAGCGTCAAACGTATAAAATGAAATTAAATCGAATGCAATTTGAATTGCAAAATGGCCTTTCAGTGTTTGTATTTCTGGCTGCTGCATTACTTTGCTATTTACGCAGACGAAATCAACTTAGACATGATGGATATATTTCATGCCTCATCGATATTAATATCGCTTTCTTTGCGGGTGGAAATCTAAATATGCGACATCGATTTGAGAGATGGTTTTTTGGCACTTTATTGATTGGAGTGTTCTTCATGATGACATTTTGGCTTGAATCGAATTTTTATCCAAGATTTCTTATTCATCAGCAAAGTATTGAAACCTTCAGACAATTGGCCGAAATTAATGCAAAACTTTACATTCCAATAATTTGGGAAGAGAATGAAAAACATATTAAGGATATGTTGAGGTACTTTATTGATAAAGAATCTAATAATTTAATATGAATTGAAAACATAGGTTCGGACACAGTTTTCCAGGGTTCCTCTGATGCTGAAGAATTATTCAAAAAAATTTAAGATTGAACAAGTTTACACTAGATAGAATGGACTTTAAGGTTCCCCTTTGGATTTTTGGTCTGAACTCGACCCCCTTACCCCCTGCCCTGAGCTCGACAGTGTCAGAACCTATGATTAGAAAATGTTTCAAATCAAATTTTTGTTCATTCATTTATTTTTGAATTTATTTATTGTGTTGAATTACCAGAAAACAACTTGGCACACATTTTCGTTACCATGGTTTGTCAACAATTTATGATTTGTTTCATGATCACGTTGACTCATTTGCATATGTATCAAATTCAGTTGGTATTGATTTAACGAGAAATTACTTGGTTGGATTCCGTGAATTTGATGTGTTGGAGGAAAGTTTAGGTGAATTTGATAAAAATTGGAAGATATTTGAAAAAAAAAAAAAAATGATTTTGAATTTTATCGTTCCCATTCAGGTTATCTTGAAATGTATCATTACTTGACCAGCAATGAATATATTCCAAATCGTTTGATAAATGATGTTAATCGCAAGATTAGTGCAATCATGGAGAATGGATTAAATCAGTTTTATGAGTCTTTTGCTGCATTTCTACGGAAATTAGAAGGAGTAAAGCATTTCAATAGCAATGACCATGATATGAAACCGATTATTCTGCAACAAATGATGGAACAATTCCAAGGGTGTTTATTATTTATATTATTTGCAATAATTGCTCTTGCAATTGAAATTACTGTTCACAAATTTAGATCTGTGAGACAAAACAGACGGGTTTCCAATCAACAACCTTGAATAAATGTCATACGACGGTTTCAATAAAATCCATTTATCATGAATTTTCATTTTTCCATTATCAATTTTACAATTTAGTTTGTGTTTGAATATTTGGATTGCACACGAGTGTATTCATATATGATGTACAGTTTTTATTGCAATAAAATAATTTAAAAAAAAATATTTATTGGTTTGAGCACAAATGGTAAAGTTTTATTTACAAAACATGCGAGGAATACTTATTATTGAACCATTAGTTCTCCAGTTTATATATTTGCATAGTTTATAGTACAATGTACAGTAAAATTTGTAATAAATGTGAAAAAAAATACTCATATATCGTGTATTCGACGAATGTCACATAAGCTAAAAAAATGATTTTCACATTAGTTCATTCTAAACCCTCAACAAAATGACATTGTCAAATCTGTTGGCTCCGAAAATATCGAATTTTCAAAATTTGGCCATTTTCATTTGCCATTTGTTTATCGATGGTCAATTTCGAACTGGCAACATACTCTACGATCCGGGTGCCATTCAAATTGATCAATTTATCAACGAAATTCAGACAAATTGTCCTTGTTCTATTCCTTGGATTTCGACTGACGTCACTAAATCATTTAAATTGCCATGGAAAGCAAACGAACGAACCGATCATATTCTTCAATTGATTTTCTTCGATCCGGACCATTTTCCCAAAAATATCGATGATGTCAAAGGATTCTACATACTCTTTGCCATTCCATCAACTTCAATAACTAAAGATGAGTTAAATAAAATTGTGAAATTTCCAGAAAGTACCATTTCCAATTCATTGACCTTGAGCTACAATATGTCAGCAAATGGTTCGGTATCGATTTACTGGATTCGATCAAATGATAAAATTGATGAACACAATGTGGAGAAAATTTACGAACAAGATCAAGATAAACCAAAGAATTTGTTCGATGCAGTGTTCGAAAAATATGAAAAAAATTGGAGGCTAACGATATCTTTCAGATGGGAATGTAGTTTAGATACAAGACTTCAAAAATTGCTCGTACTATTTGAAGGAATTCCATTTTACGCTAATTATATTTTGAAACAATTGAATGCATCCATGAAAATTGCAAAGCGATCTTGTGAACAGATCAACCAAGCATATTATATTGATCAAAATGTTGAATTGAAAGAACGGACATTTTATAAAGAAATCACCACCGAATATAAACACATTGTAAAACAACAAAAGTAAGTTTATTTCACTTTATTCAAAATGGGTTCTGACACCGGCGAACCAAGGGAGAACCCCCCGAGTATCTTAAAATTTACGAGCAAAAAAAAAAAAGCTTTTTCACAGCAATTTCAAATTCAAGGTGGCAAGTGCGTCAGAGACGCACCCCCTGCCCTCCCGGGAGGTGTCAAAGGAACTTTGAGTGCCCTGTGTCAGAACATATAACTGTAAAATAGAAACGAATCAATCATACATGCCAAACAATATTTAAGAAAAAATCAATCAATTTCAGTGAAAACAAGAAAATAGAACAATCAAACCATGTTCAATTAAGTTTGAATCCAGTTTCAATTGGAACAGCCACCGAAAAGGACACATGTTTATATCCATATTCATTGTCTAAAATGTCAGTCATATTCGTGTATTACATTGGGGCTAAGCGACAAACAGAACGAACTGAAATGAGTGGAATTCAATATAGTATAAATGGTATACTATGGATATTTATATTGCTTTCTGCCGGTATACTTTGCTATATACGCAAACGAAATCGACTAAGACACGATGGATACATTTCATGCCTTATTGATATTGAAATTGCTTTTCTTGGAGCTGGAAGTTTAAATATGCGACATCGATTTGAGAAATGGTTTTTTGGCATTTTCCTCATTGGGAATTTTTTTTTATTGACATTTTTGCTTGAATCAATTTTTTATCCGAGATTTCTCATTCAGGAGAATACCATCAAAACATTTAAACAATTGGCAAAAGTTAATCCACCAATTTATGTTCCGAATCAATTAAGATTGGATGATGAAAATTTTGCTGGAATGCTTCGGTAAATTATTAATAATTCGAATTTGAAATTGAATTCAGCTTTAGTTCTGACACGATTGTGCTCAGGGTGGTTTCGACCAAAAATCCAAAGTGGGTCTTAATAAACCCTAGCAATTTGTCAGAACCTATGGAATTCAGTGTTTTGTTTTGAATTTTTTCATTCAATTGGGATCCATTCCCGAGGGAGTGGGTACGAACCTATTTTTATAAGCTTCTTCTTTTAGACAAAAAATTGGACCAAATGTTCGTTACATGGGCGTGACAAGTGTGAGTCATTTGGTTAAACATCATACAAATTCATTTGCATTTGTAATAAATACGGCTGTACTTGAATTTGCGCGCATTTTTTTGATGGATCGTCGCCAATTTGATGTTTTGGAAGAAATGTTAGGTAATTTTATTTCAAAGATTTAAAACTTTGTCTTTCCGAATTCGTAAAAAAAATGTATGTAATTGTGATGTGACGAAAAATTTATATTTTAGGAACTATTGGTGTACATTATTGCTTGAGCAGCAAACAATATATTCCCAAACGATTGATCAATGAAATCAATCACAAGACAAGCTCAATCATGGCAAATGGATTACATGGTTTTTATGACTCATTATGTACAGTTCTACGAAAAATTAGAGGAGAACTCTATTCAGATGATAATGATGGAGATATCAAACCGACTACTTTGCAACAAATGATGGGACCACTAACAATTTGCTATTGTTTATTAACCATGGCAGTCATTTGTTTTGTAATTGAAATTATTGTTTATAAGACAATAATGAGAGGAAAATTGCAAATCATTTAATGAAGTTCTTAATTTTTGATGAAGTCTTCTTCATCTTTTCTGATAATTTTTACTAAATTTGTTTCTATTAGTGTTTCATTCTCACTCTTAGTTCTACCGTAGTACATTTCGCATGACACTAATTTGTTTGCTATTAGTTTTTAATGTGGTCATATGTTATGGCACCGAGCTGGGGGAGAGGTGCCAAGGGAAAAAATTGAAAATGATTATTTTTTATTGCAATAAAATAATAAACATTTGTGTATTTGCACCAACAGCGGGATATTGCATTGAACAAAGCCTTGAAAAATATTCAACGGAACGAATGCATTTTCCATATTATCCGTCTCACTTAGTATTATTTTCCATCTTGAGCCACAGACATCTAATAGTCTTTGTTTGCTTTTCAATGTCAAATTAAGGTGAAGTTTTCCAAGTGAATTCATATAAAATTTTTAACAAATTTTTAAAGTTTGAAACATTGTCTGATGAAAAAAAAAAAAAAAAAATACGTAGATGAATAAACATGTTATTAAACTGAATACAATTGCTTGTTGCGTAACTTAATTTACGCATGTCAATTTCACATTGGCTGTGTTTACATTTAAATTGGAATATTTCATTGTCATTAATCATTAACCAGTCTTTCTCAATTAGTTCTTATTCAAAAACATACATTATAAATGTAGTAGCGATGTTTGAACAAAATGTGTTTATTTACATTTCGATTAGAATAGACATAATGGTAACCAAACAGATGTCAATCGAAGTGGAATATTATGCTTGTCTCCGAAATAAATGGTGAAAATGTTGGAATTTTCAATTGAGAAAATTGTGTATAAAAGGCGGCCAATCGACGCAATATTTTATTAAACAGTAAGTAGCTGGTTAAAAGAAAACAGACAAAAATGGACCGTAAATTATTCGTTTTGTTCTTCGTTGTGTTTGCTGTCTGCGGAGTGAGTTTTTAACGAATTTTCTAATTTTCAAAGATAATTTTAAAAAATAAAGCGGTTTAATTGATAACTTCAACATTTAATTGATTCTCATTATTCTTGCATATATGGAATCATGTACACGTTATTCCGTATAATTTTGTTAAAACGTATACAAATCTTGTGCACACGAATTTTTTCGTGTATTGGAGCTACTTGAAAGGTTTATCTAACGTTAATGAATTTTTTTTCTTTTTCAAATGAATCAATTTAATTTTTGGAAATATTTTTGTTTTATTTCAAACAGCATGCATATGGTGGAATCTTTGATCTTTGCAGTCGAAACCGTGAAGATGAAGCTATTGAAATTGTTTCCACATCCGAAGAAGCAGCACCAGCCCCAGCAGTAGCTGCACCAGTTCAAGAAATTCCAGATCCATCAACTGTGAAAGGCAAAGTTCATCAAATTCAAAATGCAAAACCAAAAGTTAAGTCACCACCACCAACACCATCAAAATCCAATGTTGCAGCAAAGGTTGCCGCCTTTCAAGGAGCAAAAAATTAAATCAAATCATTTCAATTGAATTGTGTTATATAACTTCGAATGAAGACGTGTTTTAAACAAGTCTTTGCTCTCTATTCAACGAACTTTTTTCGAGGAAAAAACATTTTTTTTGGTGTAAATTAAAACGAATTTTTTTTTTATTAAATTAACGATGAAAATTTCTGTTTTTTTATTTAATTCATGTTTTTCCTTCCACTTTTTCATTTTATACTTCACATTTTTCAATCCCATAATTTACTTTAAAAGTTCCAACTTCGGAACAAAACATCGTTTGTGTGCAAAAAAAAAATATCTGGAAGTTTTCCTTGAAAAATCCATTTGAATTGATAATTATTTTCAGTTCAAGAGCAGACATATTCCTTCCATTGTTGAAAAAAAAAAATTGAAATTCAATTAACAATATTAATTCAACACAATTTACTAAATTATAATGATTTAATTTGAATGTGAATCGAGAAAATTCTTGGAAATATTATAAGTCTGAGTGATTACGCATTGCACAACTTAATCTCATGTAGTATGAATGAACTGTTTTGCAAAACAGATGAATGATTTACGTAATGTTTACACTTCGTATTGATTTCGAAATGAATATAAATCGAAGATTCAGTCAGTGAATGGATAATTTTTATTAAAATTAAACTTTGAATATTTCCTTGAGAATTTGAAATTTGAGATTTTTTTCAATGAAAATAATCGAAATAACACAGCAAAATGTTTAATCAAATATATTTTTCACTTTTTCTGCTTGCACTTATTATGAATTTGGAGGTAAATACAGTTTTTCGTAGGCACTGATTGCAATGAACAGAATAAAAAAAAATTTTACGTTATTTTCGTAGTCAATTGTAGGAGAATTACGAAAACTTCCAGATTATTCTCAGACTAAACATCAATACAATGCTGGAGAATTTATAAAAAGCGATCGTTCAATTGGAAACCAAAAAGTTGTTCGTGAAAGAGAAATTGGAAGAGATGCTAAATTGCGTCAACCGATAAATCAAGCATTTTCAGCAAATGTCCAAAGTCCAAGTGTTGGTTACAACCAAAGAATTTATCGTCCAAACGAAGCAGAAAATCCAAATATTTATCATGGAAATAGAAACGGTGTCCGAACACGTAGTCTTCAAACTAATAATCAAGCATATTCTAATGCAAAGGCAAATTCAGCAGATAATTCACATTTGAACGTGCCTCCAGCAGTTATGATTCGCAAGTTTGCAAATCTTTATTCATTTGGAAGGAATAATCGACATTAATATTCGACAAATTTTTTTTTATCAAAAATTGAAAATAAATTGAAATTGTTGAATTTTCTTTGACTCAAGAAAGGGTTATAAATTCATTAGAATTGTAACAACTTTGCTTTACTGAACTTCACTTTGAAACTGAAAAATCGATCAATGTTTTACCCAATTAGGCTTTTCCATTTTCCTCTAAGAAAGCTTCAATAACGTTGATCAACGAACGTTTGAAAAGAATTTCACTTGTCTATTTCATTGCAATGATGAGTTTTTTTTTCTCAGAAAAATAATTCTCATTCAGGGTTCTATTGACTCCCTTCTGATGTTCTAGGAAGAACTGACGTTCTTTCCCCTTGAAGAATTGTTCAAAATTTTTCGCAATTGCTAGGGTCCCTTTCGGATTTTTAGTCAGAACCGCCTCCCACCCCGAGCTCGTTGATGTTTCTTTAAAGAAAAAAAACGACGATTGAAATCGTTGATAATGTCCATAGTCGCCTAGAGAAATGGATCTTCCAATAAGTTTTATCATTTTTTGAATTTCCCATTTTCTGTATAATGAGCATTTTGTTTATTTTCATTTTAATTGAAAATTCTCAATTTTTCAAAAGTCAATTGAAAAACTTCGGACATATACGTCTGGTAGAGTGCATTTGAATTCTTCGAATAGGATAAATATTGACATAAACTTGGAGTACTAAGGTCTTGTTTGTAAAACCAAAAACAGTCAAGTGACGCCAATGCAAATTGGAATGACACGATTTGAATTTCATTTTATTGACTTTATATTTCACAGCGTTATGGTTTCATCTGATAAGACGCAATAAATTACACTAAATGCGAAAATATATCAATGTGAATTGATGTGATAATAATAAGGCGCAGTTAAAAATGTTTCAAAATAAATGCATAATCAACACAGATGTTATAACAGCATTAATGCTATATGATATAATTATAATTTAAGATCAAAATTTCAAAAAAATTAGGAGAAAATCAAATTTTGACATAAAGATTTCTTAAGAATCGATCCATACTTTACAATTAAAAAGAGTTTATTCATGATTAATCGTTGAACTAAAAAATTCGATATTATAAATTCCAATTGTCTTTAATGGTTGCAGAAGGCTCTACTCATTACTCAGTAAAATTTCCTTCTAAAAATTGTATAAATTAGAATCCAATCGGTGCTATATTTATCAGAAATCATTCCATTTTCGACTTTGAAAACCATTTAAAGAATAAAAATGATAAATCAAAAATGTGTCATTTTGTTTGTCGTTTACGTAGTGATTTTTGAGGTGCGTTCATAATTCATTTGAAATGTCAATAAATAAAATTCATTAGCAAATCATTTTGAGCAATAATAGATACTGTTTTCTTATCAATTTCCACATTTATTATATTTCCCATTTATTTTCTCAGGTCGTGAATGCTGAATTATGCAGCAAAGACCGAGAGCAAAAAATCGTTCAAGGAATTAAGGAAAACAGAGTTGTGAAGGGAATCAGAGAAAGTCAAGTTATAAAAGATATCAAGGGGAGCAAAGTTGTAAAGGATATCAAGGAGAGTAAATTTGTGAAAGATGTCAGGAGTGGAAAAGTTTTAAATGATATTAAAGAGAGCAAAATTGTGCAAGGAATTAAAAATAGCAAACCAGTGAAAGGTGTTCAAGATTTGTGTAGTAGAAGTAAAAAACGAGAGCAAAAAATACCGGCATCAGTCAAACAGAATGCTGTTCCAACTTCACTACCAATTCCAGTGCCACCATCAAATGTTCAATCAAAGGTGAACATTTATGAAAATATGTCGAAGCAAAAGAAATGATTTAAAAATTTCAAACAAAATCATCAACAGAATTTTTGAAAACGGAAAAAACCATCGAGTTTATTTCGATTTGATAATAAATTTAATTGGAAATTCAACAAGACAATAGCTCTACATTTCATGTAGTGCTAATAAACTTTTTTTCAATAAACTAAAAATTCCATAATTTTTTCAACAAAATGTGTATTTATGATTATTTGTTTATAAATTTGGCTCAATTATTGTCCCAAGAAAATAATTACTTAAGTTAATCAGCTTGACGACATATTCACTGATATTGCACTCGAGAAATTCTCAGACGAATAGAAAATTCTATTGAATTTGAAACAAATTTTACATGTATGTTCGAATTGCTGATGTGTTTATCTTCAAAAATGGAATATTTTGTCATTAGTCTATGAAGAATTTTTTTTTTTTTTCTCTAAATTTTTACTGCGATGTGATCCATTTTTATCGATTAGTCAGCATGCAGAAACACACATTATAATAAATCGATTGACATAAAATGGGTTTATTGACTTTCAAATGAACCAAATGATACTCAAATAGACGTCAATTGAAAACACAAAATCGTCTTACATTCGTAAGATGAACTTTTTATCTGTGGAAACTTTTCGAAATTGCTAGAGATTTTTGGAACATTTTATATTAGATAGAATGGACTTCAGGTCCTTTGGATTTTTGGTCGGGACTTCGCCCTCTTTCCTGAACTCGACGGTGTCAAACTTATGATTTCATTCAATATTTGATTTTAAAAGATTTACATTTTTTCTTGAAAAAAAAAAAAAAAATCAACTAAATTCATAATTTGTAATTTATTCAAGAATATTTATTGAAAATGCCATGCTATGGGCACTTTTCTTGCGATAACGTTAATTTTCTTACTTTTCATGCGATAGTGTCAATTTTCACACTTTTAGCCTATTGCTAGTAGTCCATATAAAAAGTTTACAAACTGTCTACAACGAATCATGGAGCGATGGGTGGTGGAAGACGGACATAATCACGGTTCAATTATGTAAAAACCTTATATTCGCATTCTCCATACGTCAAAAGAAGTAAACAACATGTTTTTGATGATTTATGACCAGAGCTGAAATTTTCACTCAGTTGGTGCGAGCACAAATACAACATCGCACTCACATCTAGTGTGCGGAGCACAAATGCTTATGTTTTTGTGGTAAAATGTCATAAATTTACCACATCTCAATACATTCCTACACACAGTGATGCATTCGGAAAAGTAATCATGTGCATGTCACTTAAATGAATTTCGACAATTTGGAATTTTCCCTTGAGTCACTTGTGAAAGTATCGTGTATAAAAGGCCGCTAATCGAATGCAATATTTCATTAAACAGTAAGTAGCTGATAAAAAGAAAACAGTTAAAAATGGATCGCAAATTATTTGTTTTGTTGTTCGCTGTGTTTGCCATTTGTGGAGTAAGTTGATTTAATCTTTAGTCAATTCTCAATTTTATTTAATAGAAAAATTTAGAAAATACTTCAATTGATCCTTTAATAACTTCATGATGAGTTCATTATTAAAATGAATTAATTGTATTTTTCTTTATTTTCAATAGCACGTCTATGCAGGTGATCTCTGCGGTCGTGATCGTGAAGATGAAGCAGTTGATGTTAATTCCCAACAAGCCGTCTCAGCAGAACCAGCCCCAGCAGTAGCACCACCAGTTCAACAAATCCCAGATCCATCAACTGTGAAAGGCAAAGTACATCAAATTCAAAATGCAAAACCAAAAGTTAAGTCACCACCACCAACACCATCAAAATCCAATGTTGCAGCAAAGGTTGCCGCCATTCAAGGAGGAAAAGGCAAAAAAAAATAAAAAATCATTTAACGATCCATCAAGACATATCTTAAACAAGTCTTTGTTTTAATTTTCGAACTTTTTTTCGGAAGAGAAAAAATTTATTAATTTGGTTTAAATCAAGAAAAACTTATTAATTAATAAAATGTAGAAAACGAATTTTTTGTGGTTTTTTTTTATTCATTTCCTTTTTTTACTTTCTCATTTTTTCCATTCAATTTAGTTCACATTTTTCATAATTTATCCACAGTTTGAGTTTCCACCAAGCTTTTTCACGCATTTTAACTAAATTTCATCCCATTGATTATTTCCATTCTTCATTGTGAGTTTCCTTTTGTGCAAAGAAATCCATATTCTCCGAAATATCGGTATTTCAATTTATTTTGAAATTTAGATTATTCCCTGAAATTTCCATTTGAATTGTTGATTATCCTCTGTGCAGAAAAAGACATATTACTTTCATTGTGAATAGAAATTCTATTTCAGTTAAGGTTATTGTTTACATAGAAATTATAAAAATTCACAATTCGAATGTGAGTCACAAAAATGCAATGAAAATATGAAATTACAACGAATCTCGCTTGTGAAATTTCTTTGAAATATTATGAGTTTGAATTATTCACGTGGATCGACTGAAATACATCGTAGTGTGGTGTGATGGCATCGACTCACACATAGATGAAGTTGCTTAGTAATATTACGTTGATAAAATAAGAATTGCCTAAGCGTCGACAATTTTCACGATCAAATCATGCAAATTAACAACCAATTGACTTACAGTTTCCACAAAATGCGATAAGAAGATGGAATAATGCGATTTCTCAGAATGAAATCTGAAAAAAAATCGAATTTTCTATTTTAAAACTGAATTTTAAATTCAAATAAATGCATTTATTCAGCAATCATCAATAAATATGATGTGAATCCTTTGGTTTCGAAATGAATAAAAACAGAAGAATCAGGCAAATCAATTGCACATATTTAAAAAATTTAACATTTTGAACTGTAAATTTTTGCTTAACAATTTCTTCGAACTTTGAGATTTCTCAAAAAACCATTCGAGCAAGACAACAAAATGTTGAATCGAACATTGTTTTTACTCGTAGTTGTAATTTTTGAGGTGAACACATTTGGTCAATGGTTCCACTCACGATTCATATGATTCCAATCGGTGGCCGATTTATCCTTTTTATTATATTATTTCAGTTTGTAATAATTTTGTTTAATTTTGTATTATTTTTTGCCAAAATATTTTCTCTTAGTTAATTGCAAGCATTAAAGGAGAATTGCGACGAGTGCCAAGTTATGATGAAAGTAAACATCGCTATAGTGGTGGTGAATTTAAAGGCATTAAAAAAAGCAAAACTTCTGTGCAGCGACGGGTGAAAGAAATCGAGGATCGTATACGTGGCGAACCACAGCCATTGAAACGTTCAATTTCTGACACCGTTCAACGGTCAAATGGGTATTACGATGATCGTGGTGATCGTTCAAATGGTTATTACGCAAAAAATCCGAATGTTGTTCGCGGAAGAGAAGTTGGAGCAGGAGCTTCATTTCGTCAACCCGTAGAACATGCATTTTCTGCAGCTGCCCAAAATCCAAATGTTGGTTACAATCAAAGAATTGATCATTCAAACGGTTATTACGCGGAAACTGCAAATGTTCATCGTGGAAATGGAAATGGGAATGGAAATGATGTCAGAATGCACGGTAGTCAACCTATTAATCAAGCGTATTCTAACGCACCTGTAAATTCAAACGATTATCATGCAGGTAGAGCTGATTCTCAGTACAATTCAGCAAATCATTTCAATTCAGATGAACCATCAGACGTTATGTTTCGCAAAAAAATGAATGCGCCGACACAATATCAACATGCATCGCAACACATTTATCCACACGAGCAAAATGACTATAGATACATGGATAGGCAAGTTCGCTATTGATAATAAACGTGCATATGACAACACTACTGAATCAATTGAATAGAATGAACTCGAAATAGAGTCCCGTCACTGGATTGGCTTAGAAAATATGTTTCGTTTTTTCTTCATTGAAGTTGAAAATCCAAAAACTTTTATTAATTATTATCAAAATTTTTACAAAACTTCATACATTTTAAAGAAATAGCCTGGATTAAAATTCTAAAAAATGTACACAAGAATCCAAAACAATAAAAATAATTGAATTGATTTCAATTTGATGAGCAAATATTTTGATAAATTTTCTTCAGTTTAAAGTTTCATTTAGAAAATGCTCTGCAAAAAGAAGATCATTTAAAAGGAGTGATCATTCATTGATTTTTCCATTCTCGCAGTTAGTTGCATTTTGTTTATTATCTCAATTGAAAATGTTCAACTTTTCAATAGCCAATTGAAAGACTTTGGTGAAATGAAGCTTGTAATATTCATTTTTCGAATGGAAAAAAGCTACTTATTGACGTAAATGGTAAACATGGCAGTTAACAAAACGGTTACGTGACGTCAATCGAAATTGGAATGAGTCTTTATTTAGAAACTGGAATGAAACTTTGTATTTCACAGCGTTATTATTTCATTCGATAAGACATAATAAGACACAATTATGAGTCTAAACACGAAAATAACACAATTTGAATTGACGCATTAATAAGACGCCATTTAAAATGTTTCAAAATAAATTCATAATCAACAGATGTTATAACAGCATTATAACGTAAGACCCAGGAAAATATTACAAGAAAATGCAAAGAAAATAAGGATAAATTTACGTAAAAATTATTTTCGATGGGGGATTTGACTCTCACCAATTCGTACATTTCTTACGAATTTTTCATCAATTTTACGAATTCGTTTATGGACATTCGCGAATGTTTACGAATGCATCAATGGAGTAAAAGGCACTTACCGACCTCTGAATAATAGATTTTTTATAAATCAAACCACAAATGACACGCTCAGAGCAAAAAAAAAAAACTAAACTTAGAGGAAAATGGTAACATCTCTTTCGTCTCTTGTTTCAACCAACATAAACTTCCGTACGTTAGTAACGGAGGTGAGAAAAATGTTTTGTTTTTCCTCTAAGTTTAGTTGAATTGTTTTATTTTTCCGCACACAACATGTTGTGCGTAAAAGTATTGTAATCGGTCAAAAAATTAAGGCCACCCAAAAATATTTTTTCTCGGCGTTTTGAACCCAGGAGAACACGAAAAACCAGTTTTTTGAGCGTCGTAATGTGAGTGTGTGGTACCCTGTGCCCTGTATCCTGTACGCTGTACGCTGTACAGATATCTCATTCCCAACGACCACAAAAAAAAAATCTGATGATGCAGAATTGTTAGGATAGTTTAGGAATAGAAACCATTAAATTTTCAGCCATGGATGATGACCGCATAATGGATCCGTTAAATGGACGGTTGTTGAGTGTAAATGATGATTGTAATGAATCCGTAACAGAAATAGGATACATTTTATGTGTTAGATTTTCAGTGCGGAAAAGTTCATCTTACGGATGTAAGACATTTTGTTTATTTTCCTCCGAGCGTGTAAAGGATTTCTTTATAATTCAGTCGAAAAATTATAATCTCATTTCGAAATTCTATTCTATTATTTTGAAATTGTTGTTTACATCAATATTATTCGAAAACACACCTTACACTAGTTAATTTCCTTGTGCGAAGAAAAAAATATAAAAGGAATCCGTTCAGTTCTATTGTTGCCAGAAGACATTCCATTTTCGATAGTAAAAGGCTTCTAAAAATTAAAAATTAAAAACGATGAATCACAAATTTGTTATTTTGTTTGTAGTTTGCGTCATAGCTTGTTTTGAGGTACGTTCAATATTTGGAAAAATTAAAAATGAACACAATGGAAATTGTAAATTTTC
>JAQOWM010000872.1:0-100955 GCA_029041755.1 Resseliella maxima | reverse complement strand
TATCGAATTTTACATCATCCGATGCATTATTATACAAGGTTAGTCCTTAGAATAATTCTCGTGAAGTTTCAGCTCAATCAGATAACAAAAAACCTTTTCACGTTCGAAAAATTGTAGAGAAAAAAGAAAAAGAAGCTTTCAATTTTTCAACGATTTCAATTTTTTTTTTTAGGGAGAGATGTCAAGAAGGGAGAGATGTCCCTTTTTCTCAACCTATACTCTGAGCTTGAACCTATGAATTGCAATAAATATCTTGGGTCATTTCAAATTGATTATTGTTTTTGTAACGATGATAAATTAATGTTTTCACGATGCATTTAAAATATTGAGACGTAATCAGGATACGATATGTGTACATTTGTCTAATGAATATCACTTTGAATAAGAAACCGAATGTTATTTGCGGTATTCATAAAAGTTTTTATTAAATATTTGCCTAAAAATAATACACAAAATATGATCGGAATCATTGATCAATTGATGTATCGTACAAGGTTCAAAGATCAGCTACAACCAAAGCGGCTCCAGATAGAACAACTGAATCATATGGTGCAGCGGATGTCACGTTCAATGAACAAATGAATGTGCCACGCGTTGAATTACTATACAATGGCAATTCAACGATATGCTTATCACTGTGAATTGATTTAGTAGTGTAGGTTATTGTTAAATTTTTAATAATTGACGGTGATCCAAATTCAGGCAAATTTAATACAATTTTATTATCCTTCCAGGCAGCACCATCGACCTTGAAAATTGAAATTCGATTTAATTACAGTTTTTTTTTTCGATTCTTTTTCATTTGCAATGATTGAAAAAATGATTTTGAATATTTATTAAATGAAAAAAGAAATTACCATAAGCGCAGTGACAGTTGTTTTCGTTGTAGATAGTGAGTTTAATTGGCCTGAAAGGCTGGAAATAAGCTCCAATTCACATGTTGATGTATCAAGTTCACTAAAGGGAACAAAGCATTAATTAGAATATGAAAAAAATCTGAAACATAAAAAAACGGAGTCCATGCAACCCGCGCATTTAAGTTACCGTGCATTTTTCAATTTCAATGCAGCCAAAAATGATTCAACATTATAAACTTTAGCAAAATCAATTTCATCACAAAAATCAATGTGAATACTGCCTTGATAACGATGTTCAGCTTCAATGCCACGGCTTACAACAGCTTTTATATAATCGATAGCAAGACGAGGACCGGACCAAATTTGTCGCCATTTAAACGGCACTTGATTCTCGCATATAATTCGGATTAAATTCAATGTATCGCGAGTTAATGATGACACATCCTTCATTGCAATATGAATCATGCTTAATGTACTGTGAATGGCACCAAATATATTTTTGGCCATTAACAGCTCCGAAATGACAAACAATGTCCAAGGATTGGCTGAATCGCTATTTTGCACTTGGATAATATCATTCGAATGGGTTAAATTGATGCCCTGTGAAAAGAGATTTCTTTTTAAAATGTTTAATTTCAAATTTTCATTGAAAAACCGTACTTCATTCAATTTTCGCCACAAACTAAGAATTGGTTTAATTCTTTTGTCAAAATTTCGAGTGTCCATTGATAGTTCTGAATCTAAAGTAAAAATTTGTAGAAATAATAGAATTTACAGCAAAATGATATAATTTTTTTGTAACTTACGTCGCAATTGTTTCAAAATATTTCTACACATGATTGTGTCTCGAATTAATATTGTCACCGATGACAATCCAAATGATTCTGGATTATCAGTGTCGGGTAAACGGAATAATGCATTTAAATAATCCTGAACATTGTATGACAATGGTATTGGGCATTTTAATTCAAGTGGTGACCAGGAATTGGTCATCATTTTATTTGTGAAAAATTCATCGAAATGTGCTTTTAAAATATGTTGATCTTGTGCATTATCAATGCGACCACCATATGCAATTAGCCGACACAATTCCTTTAATATTGACCAATCCATTTTAAATGATGTAATTTTTTCCATTGTACCAATAATATCAATGGCTGCTTTTAAATCGGCATCCGAAAATTCATATGGTTTTGTCCATCCTTGTGGCACAAATGATCGTCGCTCTTGTACAATCGCATTAAAAATGAATAAAACGATATAAATTTTGAGTAATTTTGCATCACGTTTTGTTTCCAATAAATTTCGCCACTGTTGTATTAATCGTTGTACTTTTGATTTAATGCTATTTGGTGCTTCATACAAAACTTTATTGCATTTATTCAATAACGATGATGGAAAATGACGAATACCATCACAAACTAGCCAAATTCGAAAACCATCACGATACGGTAATGTTGGTAATATTTCATTTAATTCATTTAACCAATTTGGTACGAGTTGCACATTTTTTATACAAATCCATGCACCATTTTGAGCTGCTTGACGTATTTGTTGCATAACACTTTTCTCTTGACCTTTACCAATGGCCATTTCATAAAATTTCTTATTTCCAAATTTATGCTGTGAATAATCAGATACATCTTTTGATGGATCAATTTCTCCATTTGTAATAAATAAAATTGGTTCATCTTCCTTTGTTTCATCAAACAATTGTTGAATGCTTGGTTTTAATTCGCACGGTACATTGGTCATTAAAAGTTTTGATAGAGATCTTGTCATTGTTGCAATTAATAAATCTGGCCGTAAAATTTGTGTAATTAAAATCTTTTGCAATTCTGTTACATGCACTGGAATATCACTTGGTGTTGTACTGGTCATAAATACACGCCACATTTCTTCATTTTCTAATTGAAGTTTATGGTAAAAATCCATGTGATTGACTTTTAATGATATCACTTTTGATGCAATTGATTTCTTTATCCAATTTGGTATATTATGGTCACCAATTTCATCCACCAATGCGAAATTTGTTATGAACGATTCCCATTCCTGTAAATCAGACAAAAAATTTTCAATTTCATTTTAATTGTAGAATGTTCATTGTAGAAAATTCAAGAAAATTCATGTTGAAAATTGAAAATGAAACCAATCGAAAATATCAATTCAAATGGATGAAAAGCATAAGTACCTTTTCTGGTACCGTTTCCGGATGGGCTCCTTTGAGTATATGCAAAGCAAGTGCAAAGTGTTCATCTTTTGGCAATGCTCGGCTTATCATGTTGTAAGTCGATTTTACGACTTGTTCAAAGATCCGACGTTGATCAAACTCCTGAAGAATGAAAAATAAAAAGCAAAACAAAAAGTTTTCATTTCTGACCAGAATCAAAGTGACGTTTTCGATTTTTCAAACCTTTTCCAAACTGATGCTTTTCACATAAAGTGCCATGAAAACATTCACCGGCATCGAATAAATTTGATTAATTCCAACATATAAACTGGCTGCTCGACTACAAACATCTTTATATTGTTCATATTCGCTCATTAATTTCCTTTTAATTTCTGTTGATTCTTGCAGAGATAAATCGATTTGTGAGCTGCTTGTTTTCACTTCATTCAATGTTTCCAATAATTTCTACGAGAAAAAAAGTGAAATGTAGTGATGCGAACAAGTGTTTATTCTTAAAAATGAAAATTCTTGAGAAAAATGTTTGTTAAACAAAAATACCGATTCTTTTTAAATATACTTACTTCATTTTTCAGAATATCGCCTTGAGATTTTGATAATTCCATCAGTAATTTCTCTTGCAATTCTTCTCTCTTTTTTAGCAAATCACTTTCATTTTGTAATAATGAAATGCGTTTTGTTTCCAATTCTGGTTGTTTAACTTGAATAGATTTGGTCATTAATTGATCGGTTAGTCCGGCTACGGTGGTTGTAAATGGGATGATCGTAATAAACGTATCAATGATTCCAGTGTTATTTGTAAAATTCATTGTACCACGTGATGATAAAATTATTTTAAAATTTTCATTAAAATCGACCAATTTGTTTCCAACTTGAAGGAATTTTTTATTAAAACGCATTTGAATATTGCATGAAATAATCGCTAATAATGGCGGTTTAATTTCATTACAATCATCCACAATGAGAACTTTTCCAAATCGAATAGCCAATTCAAGTGTATATGTAAAACGATCCGAATGTTGTGTGGTCAATTCAAAAGCGATTTCTTTTGAACTTAAATATTTCACCAGCCAATTGATCGCACTTTTTGTTGGATCATTTAGCATTGGAATTGGTGTTGAACCAAATGATGTGGTCATCATCTAAAATTGAATTAAAATTTCAAATAAGATTTTCTAAAATGGGAAAAATACAATACCTTTGACAATAAGGCGGCATTTTCCATTGATTGAACATCAGGTGTTAATCCCATACTCTCCCATATTATACGATCTTGTTCCGAAAGAATTTTATCAATTATATTGAAATTAGTCAGATTTAATTTCGCATAAATTTCCGCCATAATTGCTCTGCAAAAAGATAATATCGAACCATTCATTTCCGAATTTCAAAATTTTAGGAAAATGACAAATGAATATGGAAAAAAAGTCATCGAAATACGTACTGTCGCTTCTCAAATGTAAGATATGATAAATGTGTGATCGAGAATGCAATGAAAAATGCATTCAAATCAATTTGTTCAATATTCTTATTGATATCCTGTAATTGCATCTTCCAATTTGCATATTCCGTGCTAAGTTTTGTTACAAGAATCTCCGATGATTGAAGTGTGTTTCTGAAATTTATTTAAAATTTCGAAAATCATCAATACAAAGCGATAGAACATTTCTGAAAAAAAAAAAACGAATGAAAAATGTATTGCTCACCTGGCCGTCTCAAGTTTAACTTCAAGAACAGCCGCTTCTTGTGTGTATATGTTCAATTGAATAGACAGTTCTTTAACACGTGCATCAACATCATCTAAGCCACTCTTCAATAATTTCATATTATTTTCCGATTCGCGTAAATTTGTTTGCAATTGTTCTTGTTCCACTTCCAATGGTTTAATACTTTGTACAACTTTACAGTATTTAACATTTGCAATGACCCATGTTGCCAATGGGGCAGCAGCAGCTGATGCACGTTTTGCATTTTTCAAATCAAATGATTCGGCTTTGGTATTCATTAATTTTTCAACGGCATTACAATTTTCAATGGTGATTCGAGATGGATTAAGCGATCGAATATCTTCCTTAACACCACGTTTTGCTAAAAATGATTTCATACTGTTCCATGATGTATCCCGTGTTCCCATTAAACGTAAAACACCTTCTAAAATATCTCGAATAATATCGGGTGGTGCACGAAGTGATCGAATTTCCGATAATGCTTCAGTTTTTATTTGACCAACAGCCAAAACTGCCTCTTTTAACATTGGTTCAACTTCACGTAATTCCAATTCAACCGCTTCTTTTCGCTTTTTCAACAATACTTCATTCTCTTGTGCTTTCTTTTTCAATTCAAGCAAATCACTCTTCTGATTTGTGGCACTTTTCATTGTTGTTGCTATCATTTCCAATGCATTATTTGCCATTTCCCTTTTTTCAGCCAATGCAATTTCTTGCTTTTCCGCTTCTTGCTTTAAAGTGCGAACCACTTCATGCGCTGATGATAATTTATCAACGCCAGCCTAGAAAATAACAGTTTGAAATATTCTTAAAATAAAAAAAAAAAAAAAAAAAAAATCCCAAACATTATACATTTTAAAAAAAAATCTCACCTGAAGTATATTTTGCTTTTTTTGGATGCTAAACAACATATCTCTGTATAACGTAGCATAAGTGAAGATTAAATTTTTGAAACGATAAGTTGAATGAGTCCATTCGGTAGGACACGATTCGAGTAAATGTAAGTATTTTGGCGCTGGAACTGATTCACCACCAAATTTTTCAATTAATTCATTTGCCACATATTCGGGTGATGAAATTGTTGTGCTTGCCATCCAAATAATTTCAGTGCATTTGTAAAGTGACGGATAATTTTCAAATAACTCTTCTGTACTATGACTTTCACTTTCCAAACAAATAACTATATGAAGGCGCTGTTTTATTCCTACATGAAATCAACAGACAGAGAGAGATAGAGAGAGAAAGAGAGAGAAAGAGGGAGAGAGAGAGAGAGAGAGAGAGAAAGAGGGATAGAGAGAGAGAGAGAGAGATAGAGAAAGATATATAGAGCGTTGGTTATTGATTGTTTTAATTGACAAAGTATAATGAATACATCAACTATGAGAACCAATACAAAAACGGATAGAAAAACTGTTTTAACTGAATACTTACTGGACCAAAAATAAGCGCTCAACGATTCTTGAAAGCCATCCTGTTGTGCAGCCAATTTTAATGGTTTTGCAATTGATTCCAAGTCATCGCCAAATAGATTTGGAATTTCACTTCCTTCCAATACGGCTTCAATTGGATTCATAATTTCTGGTAAATATGAAATCCATGAATGTTCCACACAAAATGCCACATGATGTTCATCCAATGCGGATGTTTGCATAGCCTATAAATAATCAAATCCCAAAATTATGCTTATTTTCTAAGGGTTTCTAAATTCGGATGCGGTTTAAGGACAAAAAAAAAACACATTTTTTGAGAGATTATTTTTTAAATTACCATTTTTAAATCATTAAAAAAGTCGTTTATGCCGTAATTTTTTACCGGAGTAATTGTGGCAATTTTCATGCCAAGATACGTGCAAGCAATATGCATTGCATCAATTTTAATGGATCCAGTTGGGCCAGCAAGCAATAAATGCGATTCATTTCGTGAAAGTGTACGACAAATTGAGGCAGTCGTATCCAAAAGAACATCGTTAACAACTGTGCATAAGACAATATCTTCAGTATCTGAAAAGGGCAAATAAAAACAATAACATCATATAAATCATATGTTTTTTTTTTTTTTTTCGTCTAATAAAATGTTTATTATTCGTATAAACAGTGTAAAAGTCTTTTCAACTTACTGCAAATTGTGATATTTCGATTTAAAATGTCCGTCCAATCCTGTCGATTTACACTTTGTAATGCAACTGATTGTGTGCCACTTGGCACAAAAAATTGCTCATTTTGATCAATGTCAAACAATGTGCGGCTTGCCGATTGTAAAATAACATCAAATTGATCTTTATGCTCTTCCGTTGTAAGTCGATTACGGAAAATACATTTCATCTCATTGTAAAATGCCTAGAATTGTGGAAAAAAATTGAATGTTTGAAGATTTTCTTTTTCTGTTGATTTATATGATATTATTATTATTTTTTTTTTTTCTGAATTTCGGAGAATATTTTAAATTTATATTATGTGAGTAATTCATAAACATCATCCGATATAATGAATTCATTTTGTGCGAAAATCAAATAATTTCCATCGTTGAATAAAAAAAAAAAGCCCCAACAAAAGACCCAATCCGCAATCTGTGTGTATGCATACACAGCTCGGAAAACGAATGCGGAACATTTTTAATCCATGATTTATGGACGTCCGGATAATAAAATACATAATTCTTTGTTTCGGACGGAAGAAATTTTCTCTCGTCCGTTGTTGCATGCGAAATTATTTCAATCCGTACAATTATTAAAAAAATTGAAAAAAAAAAAAAAAAAATAATAATAATAATAATAGGTAATTACAGTTAATTTATGGTTACCTGTTGAAATGCATTATCTGGATAAAATTTCAAACCTTCAATCAATCTCGATAGCATTTTTGGTGTGAAAATATAATGATTTCGATGATCTCTGGTAAAATATTTGTTGAGCTTGGTATGAATTTCAAAAAACAATGAACGTTAAAGAAGTTTTTAAGTAGAAAGTTAAGTAATTAACTAAATGAACAAGAGTAATTTTTTTTTTTTTTTAAGAATTTAAATTTGTTCGTACATTCACCTCATTATAAATTTGAATGAGACATTCCACAGTTTGATCAATACGTTTGGAATTGATGGCTGGCTTAAATCGTGTACTCATTGGTGAAAATTGATTTCTCATAATTAAATGAAGTTCAGTATCATTTGGAAATCTGGAACATACATGAAAATGGTAAAAGTGCAAAATGATGATGTCATTGTCCCAAATCCAAAATAAAAAAAAATAAAAAAAACATAAAATGCATAATTCGTTGCTTGGATGAAAAAAAAAAAAAAAAAAAAACATTGCTTACTCAGCATAAAAGTTTTGCACAATCGATAAAAATCGAGGTGAAAAATGATGCTTTTGCATATTAACCATTGAACAGCAAATAATTAGGTCTGTAACATTTATCCACTCGAGTGATTCGGTATAAAATCCCGACCGTCGAATCAATTGAACAATGAGCTCCATAATTTCACTGGTCCCATACTCGTCAAAATGACATAAATCAATATTTTTGAAAAATAATACCGTTTTATTGAGATGTGGCTTATATTCGCGACCCTTCAAACCCGAAATTACTAGTAAATTCTACAAAATGAAAAAAGATGAACGCAGAATAAAATAACCAAAATGCATTAATTTTTATCATTAAACTACAAATTAAAAAAAAAAATTCATAGAGTGAAAAATTCAATGAGAGAATTTTCCGAAATTGATTGAATACAAAAACAATCATTTGTAGACCATTAGTGTCCCTTCAGCGTCTGGTCTAGAGAAATTGATTGAATACGAAAAAAAAACTGCTCATTACCTGTTTTAATACATAAAAAACATATGATGCAGTCAGCTGTGAGCTGCAATTTATGGTTAACAGTTGATAACCGTTCAATTCACCAACGGCTGCATTCACTAAAAGGCTAAAAAAAAAAAAAAATTGTTTGAAAAACCAAATATTATTTTGGCCATTTCAACAAGCAGTGCCAAATGCTCTGTTGAGTTGTTATATTAAAATACCTAGTGCCTGAACCAGATGGTCCAATAATATTAAATGGTATTCTTTCTTCCAGATAAATCTTCAAAATGTTGAGATACGTTTTAATTTTGGTGGTTTTTATCAAAAAATTGGCAACATTATCAATTGAATCAATTTCAACAATTCCATCCGATTCATACAGTTCAATCGTTTCGCGATACTTATTGAAGTAACAATATTTTGATTCTTTGCCATTTGGTATATAAATGTCAGCCCATTCAAATATCTAAATTTTCAAATTGAAATCGAAATCAAAATCAAAATCGAAATTGAAATTTTAACTTAAAACAATTATTATTTATCCATGGATAAATGTATCATGAAAATCAATGGATTACCTTTGTTGCAAATTCATTTTGATAAATTGGTTGCAATGCATAGCCCAAACAATAAATCAACCGTACACAAAACTCTTCTTTCAATTGAATATCGTTTGTATAATTCAAAATGTTGCAAATATTTCCAATTTTCGATATTTCAATTGATTTCTTTTGTAACCAATCAAATGCTTTAACAACATACTGTTGAATGAATGAACCATAGATATCTGGATTTGATTGTTTGATGCTCCATGAATCGAATATTATTTGCTCGGACAAATCGGATGCACTTGAAATGAAAAACGAACGTATGAACATTTTATTTGTTAGATTGCATTGACCAAAAAACAAAAATTCAACACTTTCACATACACACACACACACACACACGCGCGCACACAGGCACATTGTATGCGACGAAAATTCAATTCACAACGATTACCTCAAGTTCACAATTCCCATTCGAGAAATGGTTGCCGGAGATGCATGTATCAGATCATGCGTTTCAAATATAAAGTTAACATTGTCACCAAACTGAATACGCCACCCAGATGGTAATGTTAAAAGTCTGTGAAAAAAAAAACAACAAAAAAGAAACGAATGGAGAAGGATGAGTGAAAAAAGTGTTGAGCATAAAATGTGTTATTTCACACAAATGGTATATTTTGTTTGGATTCGATTATTTACTTGTTGTCATCCAATACTGAGTTCAGTGCCTGAAAAAGTAAGCAAAGAAATAGGAAATTTAACTATTATTTAGTCTTCAACTATATCAATACACAAACAAAACAAATTGAAAAGAGAAAAAGAAAAAGAAAAAGAAAAAGAAAACTGGCCATTTCAATAACATACTTCAATCCAATCTGGATCAATTTCGCCATCGCATATAATCCATGAGCTCACATCTGAGTGAAAAAGAGAGAGAAAGAGTGAATGAGAGACAGAGAGAGAGCGAAAGAGAAATAGAGAGGGGGGAAGAGAGAGAGAGAGAGAGAGAGAGAGAGAGGCAGAGAAGAGAAAGAGCGTCAAGTGAAAAGTTTTACGAAACAAACAAGTAAAAGAGAAACAAATTAACCAATGAAATCAATGTGAATATTTTAAAATATGGGATATTGAATGGTATTTAATACAAACCGGCATTTTCTTCGCTAACAGCAATCGCAGCCGATGTTAATGTGCCATCATTCCATTGTCGTGTATCCGGATCAAGATGTCCCAGCAATTGTATGCGATTCATTGATTTTGGTGAAATTGTATAAGTTTTAATTACTTTGCCAGTATTTAAAATGGCTTGTTTCAATAGCGTTATAATGGTGGTTTTTCCACAATTTGGCGGACCAAGTACAACAACACCCATACGCTTTTCCAATTGTTCATACAATTGTAAGCACTTTTCCAATTGTTTTTCATTTTGTTGAAAATTTAACTGATCAAATGCCTGCTGTATAGATTGTTGTAAAACATTTTGTTGCATCTTATCGATAATTGTATTTGCAAAAACATATCCAATTAGCATATCAAATCGTTTACAATCGCTTGCTGTTAATTTTGACATTGTATTCATACGAAGTGCATTAACAGCTAAACGCATTTCAAAATCTTTATCACGTTGAACATTGTTTGCCATTTGTTTTAATAAATGGCCACAGGCAAGCAATACGGTTTTCAATTCGCGTAATCCCCATTCATAATGGCATTGCGGTGAAAGCATCTTCTTAGCCATGTTAAACAATTCCACCATACGTGCACCAATCGTTTCAGCATAATCAAATCCTTCAACAAACAATATAACACGGGCTATATCTTTTGGTTCAGGTTGTTGCATAACAATTGGACGAAATAATGCTTGTAAATTTGATGGTAATGTTTGTCGTCCACCATACGCTTCACCAGCCGGATTTAATGTCACAAAAATGCCACAATGCAAATTCAATGGAATCTTAATTAACAGAGAATAACAATAAAAAAAAAAAAAAAAAAAAACAACCTCATTCAAATACATATACACTGTAAAACTAAAAGGATTTTTTAATTAGTTTTTTGGATTTTTATAGTGAAAAATCCGAATGGATTAAAAATAAATCCAAATGGATTAGAATATATCTTTAAAAATATTTGAGTCGAAAAAATTAAAAACATTTTGCGTGCTATGAACTAAAACAATATTTTTATAAACATTTTACTCGGGAGAAACAATAATCACCAATTCTTTGTTGAGCGACAACAATCCGTTGTATTATTTCAATTTTATTTTACTGTGTATTTGCTGTGTAATCGTTTCAGGCGACACTGACTTGATATAAGTTGTTTACTGTATAACTCATTGAAAACATAACCGCATATTGTTTAGTGTGTTTATATCCATACAAATTGACATTTCATTTGTTATTGTAATATGAAAATTATAAATCTATTCGAAGTGAATTGATGAAGAGTTTATTTAATTTACTGAAGTCACACACAATAGTGAACAAAAATGTGAATTTTGATTTTCTGAATTGAAATACAACGATTGTACATTTCTTTTATATATTTTATTTTTGGAAGAAACAACAAATGCCGAACTTATGGTGCGCGACAACACTCTTTTTTTTATTTCAAATCTCTTTTGTTTAGTTTGTTTATTTCCGTACAAATTAGCATTTCATTTGTTATTGAAACAAGAATATAATAAACCTATTGGGATCGAAATTGATGAAGAGAATATTCAGTTTACTGAAACATAGAATATTGTGATTTTTTTATCAAAATCGAGCTTGTTATTACAATAAAATCGAAAGTGAAAAGTTCAAATGCTAGGATTGATCACTTGTTTCTATCCAATATTTACAATGCAGCTATTTATCGTGGTTTTATCATGTGGATTTGATATCGGGTAACTGCATATTTTAGAAAACATGCACTGCTTTGTCAGCATTTTAAAAAGGTATAAATAGAAGAAAAATTCAAATTTAGTCATCAGTTGATCAAAATGGCAAGGCGAAAGAGGACGAATCAACAAAATTTAAAAAAAAAAACCTTGAACATACGTTCAATCCAGGACCGGCTACTAAACATCAGCTAAGGAAATATCTACTAGATATTATCGTGGTCCGACATTCGCTACAGTTGCATCGACGCTACAAGTAAGTGTATGAAATCCATTCGGATTTATTTTTAATCCATTCGGATTTTTCACTATAAAAATCCAAAAAACTGATTAAAAAATCCTTTTGAATTTACAGTGTACACATGCATAAACATATCAATCACATACACTTTAATTTAAACGCAAAACAACAACACGAAAGAGAGATAAAGAGAGAAATTAACTTTTTTTTAAACATACTTTTTCATCGAAAATGGTAACGCTGTCACTTTTTTGTTGAATGGCCATTTGAATTGGTTGTATTATCATTGAGAGCACTGATAATGTTGCCTCTTGCAAACGATTAAACTCATCAAAACAACCGAATGCTCCGCATCTCGCCAAACCGGCCAATATTAAACTGATTGCGGTCACATCAACATTCTGCAAAAAGCACAATAAAAAATAACAAACAAACAAACAAATTTCTATTTTTTTTATGCCAAACTAATTCATATTATTATTTGATTTTCTATTTGCTTACTTCGCTGCAATTAAATACAAGCACTAATCGACCAAGCATTGCGCCCAATGACTTCACACATTCCGTTTTTCCCGTTCCTGTTCATCACAAAATCATACAATGGATTCATTAGGGTGAATGATTTTCAGAGAAAAATTCAAATTTTCGTAAAACTATCATGGTGTCTTTTTTATAAATTCTAGATATTTTTTGAAAATTTTGAAATAGGATTCAAGTCGAGTTGGCATCACGCTTTCTAAAAAACTTTTCAGAATTTTTGTTTTTCACAAAACCAATTCATCCTATCATTCATAAAGCGTACATTAAAATACAAATAAGTTTTCGAAAAAATGTTTGTGCAATTTACCTGCCGGTCCAAATGGATTTCCACCTAAACCTAATTGCATTGCTTGTGTAAGCGTCAAATAACAATTATGTGTGAGTTTTGTATCAACTAAACGATTCACATTTCCCAAATATTCATAGGAATATTCAAATTCAGCGGATACCATTTTAACGGTAACCATTTTAGTATTTGAATTTAAAAAGAATTTCATTTGTTGTACCCATGACCAATCCAAAATATTTGTCACATTTTCATCAATTAATTGTTGAACAATTGTTGCTTGATGCACTAAATTCATTAATATTGAACGCACTTTAATTTTTGTTAAATTATCCACATCTTTTGGTATATTTGTTGTATAATAAATAATTTCATTTTTTATCATTTTTAAATGTGTTTGAAGATTCATTGCACTAATCGCTTTTTCTGTTTTTTTTGTAAATTGAATTGATTGCACCAGACAAATCACCTGTTCCGGATATAATTTTATCACATCAACGGTAAATTGATCCGTTTGATAACATTTTACAATCAAATCGATTAATGTGGATTTAATTTGATTTAGTAAATGGCTTAACCATATTTCAATTGGTCCAATCATTGTGATTTTTTCATTTAATTTCACTTCTTCATTTTCACTACTCAATAGTGTTACTATTGAAGATTTATCATCATTTTGTTGAATTTTCAAACGATTGATTCCGGGAAATAGCTTTTTTATATGCTTTTGAATGATTGACTCTTTCGTTGACTGTCCAAGTAATTCCAATAAATCATCATCACTGAGAAAATAAAACCGTGGAAATGCATTTCGTTTTGTCTATGGATGAAATTGGAAAATATTTGTATTGGGAGTGCGAATGAAAAAAAAAAAAAAAAAAAAAGAAAAAACACTTGATTGAATATGTCACAAACAAATATTGAATGGAAATATCCTATATACTTGATAAATTATCAAATTGAACTTACATTTATAAAAGTTGTTAAGGTGCTTTGACATCGATTCAATTGATTTTCCAGTGAATCAATAATATTGGTGATGCCATGAATTTTAACCAATGATAAGACTCGGGGATCACCACCAATTTCTTTCATGATATAACGGAAATCTTTATTTATTTTCTTGAATGTTGCACCTTCGGACATTGGATTTTCTGTGCCAAATATTGGCTCCAAATATATCCATCTTTGAAAATAGGTTTAAATATTCTTAGTCATTTAATGAAATATGTGAAAAATGTAATAAAATAAAAAAAAAAAAAAAAAAAAAACTAAAAGAAATACTACAAACATTATTGTGAGAAAGTAATCAAAAGCGAAAAACTTGTCTTAAGAATTAGTTGTATTTTAATTACTGAGAACATACTTTCGTTGTATCTGACTTAAGCTGGTTAAAATGTGATCAATTGAAGCGAGACGAGATTCCCAAATTTCGGCTTGATCTGCATATGATTCATAGGCTGATGAATTTTTGGCCGATTGCAAAAGGCATTGATTGTCCCCAACCTATTAAACGGTATACAATAATATATGTACAATTGAAAATGTTTTATGAAGAAAATACGAAAAGGATAGAAATAAAAAAAATTTTCCAATTAAAATACAGTTGGTTTTCCAATCAAAAAAAAAAAATAATAATAATGAAAATAATTAAAAAGTAAAAATTGAAAAATGTTCACCTTGTTTTGAATTTCTTGAAATTCTTTGATAAGTGAAACATTATTGCCAAGTGAGTCAGTATGCGTAAATAATTTTAATTCGGCTTGAATTCCCCATTGATCTAATTCATTCAAAGCTTGTCGTACAATTTGTTCGGATGCAGCTTTTCTCACTAATTGTTGAATTTCGTTGGCATTTTTCACCAAAACTTCAATATCACACAAAATATCCTTCAATGTAATATCATGAAATGATTTATATGGTTTATTCATAAGATAAAAGATTTTTGCCCAATGTTTCTCCGTAAGTCCATCGCTTTGAAGTGTTTGTAAAATGGATGATGCATTTTGAAGTCCATCTAAAACTTTATTAATTCGTTTTGTGGCAATTTTTTGATCATTTGTCATATTTATTTTGCCCAACCATTTCGATATAAAATCGGTTAAAATGTACGGTCTTCGACGATAAACAGTCCATTCTTCACTGCAAATATTTTCATATTCATTTAAAAATTGTTCAAAATCTTTCCATTGTTGTCCCTGATTTTCAATATCATTTGTAATTTTTTCAAAAATTTCCGTAATTTCTGGTAAAAATGTCATATTATATTTGGTACAACTATTTTCAAGCTTTTCACGTTGCTCTTCAATTAAAATCCATTTGTTTAAACGATTTTTAAACAATTCCAAATTGGCTTCTTCATTTTGCTCTAATTCAGCAATGGTTGAATCCCAACGAATTTCAAAACGTTCAATTTCATCTTTTAAATTGGCCATTTGAACTTCAACTTGACTTTTTAGCACATCTATTTGCACTTTTAATGATGCACTATGATTATCAATTAATGGTTGCAATTGTTCCCATTGTGTTATTATGCCATTCAATGCAGTGACCCGTTCACGACACCAACCACCCAAACACAAATCTTTTTCTTTTACCGATTCCAACATATCAGACATCTAAAATGGATTTTAAATGCATTAATATACAAATTTAAATGAAACCGATTATTGCTAATGTTAGCTTACTGGTGATAATTCTCGAATGATTTGTTCACATTTTTCAGCCGATTCTTCAATTGATTGCTCTTCAGTTATGGCAACTGTTTGCAACACTTGTGATGAACGATTTAAAAAATCTTGAAGTATTGTCAAATCTTTTAAAATTGATGAACGTAAACTATATGTTAAGGTTTCCCAATATTTTCGACTAATAAATTCAATATCTGAACGAATCGGTGATGTATTGATCAGAAAACAATCAATACGACTTTCAGTTCTGAAAAAAATTAATTTGTTTGTTGTTTTTTTTTTTTTTTTTTTCTTTTTAAATTTTTAATCGAGTCAAAGTATTGAATGGTTACCATTTGAAATTATTTATATATAAATTTAAATGACCGACTAGAATGTCAACGTACCCGGGTATTTTAGCAATTTGTTGACTAAATTGTTTGCATGCTTTGAAGTTTTTGTTCCAATCCTCTCTTGTTTTCAAGTAAATTTCGCATAAATCTTCTAAATTCACACAACCGAGAATGACAAATGGTCGCCAAGCCTCTTGAAATTCCATCAATTGTTTGAATAATGTTTCCGCTTTGTCATAAAGTACAGTGAAACGGTCACGATTGCTACAAAATTAGAAGAATTTTCATTTTTTTTTGAAACAAATAGACAAATGGCAAGGAAAAAAAAAAAAAAAAAAATCTTGAAAATCGTACATATCAACCATGGTTTTGAAAATGTTTGTACTTTGATCAGAAAGTCCTTTGAATGTAAGCGGACGTTCAATGAATCGTCTCAATTGTGTATAGTACATTGAGCGTATTTCTTCCATTGTTGGACGATATTGAATTTCTTGTTGCCGAAATACAATGTCAATATGAATATCAGGCAATCGATGGCTTAAATCTGAAATGCCAATCAAATACTGATATTCTAATACTTTATACAGTTGATGATCCCAGTGAATTTTGAATGCTTGCAAATTGGTGTAGCCTTTCGTTTCGAGCGTTGTAACAATGTTACGTAAATTTTTCATTTCTTCTCTCCACACATCATTTTGCCGAAGTAAATCAGTGTTCATTAATCGCATGACCTAATTTCAATTACAAACGTACACATGCAGAGAAAGTAAGAAAGGGGTTAACAATGAAAATATCAATTTGATTAGTTAAAATATTAAAATGTGTGTTTACAAAATCCAAATGACCTACAATGATTTTTGTCTTTTCATGATATTCGGTTAGAAAATTATTGTCACGAGATAAATTATTTACTGCAACTTGTAATGTTGATACATAACGTTCAACTGAATTTTCATCGTTCCATGCCACCGATTCGCTTCGAACTAAATTTGATAATTTCAATGCACTTTGCAGCATAATTGGTCGTACACATGGTATCATTCGATCACCGATTGTATTATGAAATGTAGCAATTTGTTGTAATTTTCTTGCATAGCCCATAAAATTGATGGCATGCATTGCTGTATTTCGTAATTCAATTGGTATACGAAAGCCAAGATCTTCAAATACACGCACATCGCTGCAAAACATTACTAATTTTGGTTTAAATGTTACTTGCATCAATTGACGTCCATCTTTTTCAAATTCAACAACCGGTTTGTCATCTTTCAAGCTAGAATTGAAATTGAATTAATGGGTGCAAAATATATATATATATATATATAAAAGAGGAAGAAAAAGCAACGGTAAATGCACCAAAAAAGAGAAAGAATTGTACATACGTTAATTCGCCCATTGATATTGATGACAATGATTCACCACTCCATTGGTCAAAGTTCGATTTCAGCCATTTCTCCGTCTCGTCTTTCAAATCATCTAATGATTTTTTAATCGTCTCATAACCATCGATGTCATTCACAACAAATAGCACTCTTTCTATTTGATTCAACTATGAAGGAAAAGAGGGGAGGGGGGGGGGGGTTAAAAAACCAAACAATATTAAATTGAATCATGATGGACGGCATCGTCATACTTCATTTTGAAATAATTTCAATTCTTTCGTTTCCCAACAAAGTGCTGAAATTTCAGAATCATCTGGACATTTTCTCGGTTCGGCCAATAATTCCTTTAGCTCTTTCATCAATTTATGAAGTGATTGTAAAAAATGTTGACGTTCAGCTGACAATAATTCCATAATATCGACACTTTTCAATATTGTTTCGTATTTTAAAAAAATTTGTACAATTTCATTTGGTTCATCCAAATGTGTGTGCAATTTTGATTTTAAAATCATTGAGATTTTTTCATAAATTGGTTCTAAAATTTGGTTATATTTTTCAATTGCACGTTTCCATTTCTTTTCACCAATTGTGCTAATGTCAGAAATCACCACATCTATCGAAGGAAGAAATAATGAAATGTGTAAATAATGTAACAGTTAGAGTGAGAGAAAGAGAAAGAGATAAAGCGAAGGAGAGAAAGAGAAAGAGTGAGAGAGAAAAAAAGAGAGAGAGAGAGAGAGAGAGAGAGAGAGAGAGAGAGAGAGAGAGAGAGAGAGAGAGAGAGAGAGAGAGAGAGAGAGAGAGAGAGAGAAAGAGAAAGAGAAAGAGAAAGAGAAAGAGAAAGGAAGAGAGGGAGAGAGAGTAAGACAGATAGAAAGGGGATGAGAAGGAAAGAAAGTGATATAGGAAGAGAGTGAAGGGAATGGAAGCCATTCGGAAAATTACAAATCAATCAATAAACCTCTGAATGGAATAAATATCCGTCGAATGCTTTTGTCTATCTGATTGATTTCGTTGAATAAACAGACGATTTCCTTGTAAACATTTCGAATGGCTTGAATATCCTGCAATCGTTGTAAGTATTGTGTAGCTGTTTTTGGTATATGCGGACCACCAATCCAGGCATGTCGACTGTAATTCGGCCAAAATAATCGCGTTAACGAATCGCACACTTGTATCCAAGATTCAATCACCTCGATAATATCGTTAACCGTTTGAAATACATGCAATGATTTGACATCCCAAATATCATCAATTTCGTTAAGCCGATCCGAGCAAAATTCCGTTACATTCATTGCTGTATGCATGTTTGTTGGTCAAATTCATCGATTTAGATAAATGAAAAAAAAAAAATAGACACACACACGCACACAAATAGAATGACACCCACATTCCAAACGAGCGAAACCAAAAATGTGGAAATATAAATTACGAGTTAGATTTTAAATTGCTATCTTTTCATAAGAGTAGAGTGGGGGGACGGGGGGCAGAGAGAGGTGGTTTATTGAGTGGAAAAACCTACAAATAATATCCATTAGATCAATCATTCGATTTTGCGGGTAGTTTTGCGGTAGTCGCCATAATTCATCCAATTGTGTATGAATGTTATCCAGAAATTCTTCAAGTGAATTGATAGTGGCAACATGTCTGTAAAATGTGTGAATGAAAATGTATGTTTTTATGTTTGCAATTTAAAATGTATCAGTTGAAAAATGGTTAAAACTACATTTAAAGCCAATGAGCAAGTCCAATTTCTCAACAAAAAAAAAATAGGCTATTCATTTTATTAACCTGAGCAGTTGATTTAGCTTGTCAATAGCCATCGAAAGTACATTTGCCGCTTCTTTATCCGATTTAGCAGATGCAGTTCGGCTTTTTTCGTTCCAAAAATTAATTTCATGTTGAATTGAATGAATATCTGTGTAAATGGTTAAGGATGGATACAGACAAATGGAGCCGTGAAAAATATGTGATTTTAAATGGATATTTTGTGAATTTTACTTACTTGATTGAGGTAAACCAAGTGTTACACCCAATGATGAATGCAAATTTTCGATAAGCACTTGCAAATCAGCTGGATATTGAATTTTCTAAGAACGAAACAGTTGGAAAAATGGATAAAATAAAACAAAATGAGTGAATGTGTAAGCATTTTTTTAGTTATCAAGTACAGAAAAATGCTAATATATATAGACACATAGAGATCATTTGAAATTCGATTTGAGAGAGAAGAAAGTGCACTTTTTCGCCTGTTCATTTTCATTTCAAAAAAGTTACATTAAACGACATTCTCATATCGAAAGATCACACAAGTCGCCGTCAACGACGATGGCGCCGCCGCCACCACTGTCGTTGTCATCGTCATCGTCGTCGTCGTCGTCGTTGTCGTCAACGATAGAAGAATAAAAATTGAAAATTACGACCAATGCGATACAGATAAGACAAGATGAAAATAGGCGTATCAAACCACACATGCAGCAACAGCAGCAACACCAAAAGTGCCAACAACAACAAAAACATATACAAAACACAAACCTTGGCACAAACTTGTTAATTTACCTTGGCAACATACGGTGAATAGACTCTTGATATCGAATTATAAATAGATTTAGCTAAGCCACCTTCTAGCGTCAGTATACCCAACGGAAATACATTGGTAGCGTTATTGTCATCATCATCGTTGTTGCTTGATTGCCGTGTTGCTTGAATGGTGTTGCCGATTTGCGGAATTTTGTAGAAAACTAAACAATTTTCATCTTCGGTAATACTGTGGCTGAAAATCAGTTTATCGCCATGATTTATGGCTGCCAACACCGTTAGTTCATTGCTTTCGAGAAATTCTCTTATCGGCAAATCATCATACGTGTTTGGTTCTCCATGCAGTGAAAAATAATCGACTGAAAAATAGAGAGAATTGCATAAAATGTGTTAGCTATGGCTGTTGTTGGTGTTGTTTTTGATTTTTTTTTTTCTACTGTTTTATTTTTATCGTTATTTATTTTGCAGTTATTTTCCTTATTATTTCTCTACTCGTTTGCGAAATAGTTTTTCGCATACTAAAAAAAGGTATCGGTTGCATAAAAGAGGTGAAATGAATACACGCATCCATTTACACTGAATGCACATTCTCAAATGGAAAAGGTAAAGAGAAAGAGAGAGAAAGAGAGAGAAAGAGAGAGAAAGAGAGAGAAAGAGAGAGAAGAGAGAGAGAGAGAGAGATAAAGTGAAAAGGAGCATAACAATCTAGGCAAATATGAAAATGTACGTTTGTGCATACGATGCAATCCAACTTGAAATGCTGATCTAGCAGCAAACAAAAAAAAAAATTTCTTCAATTTTGCAACCAATATAAACAACAGATAGACAAAAATAAAACAATAAAAAAAAAAAATACACAAAAAATCTTACCCGAGGTGTTCAATATGAATTTGATTTTATTGCTACTCATTTGTTTTACCGAATTTATTGCAAACAGTGAACAATTCAAACTAAATATTTGTTGTGTGTCTGTTATTTCGGCGAACGATAGAGTGACACGAATCGACCCACTTTGCTAAAACGGCCACCGAAATACATAAAACGATATGTTTGTCAACGGTTTCTATGGGAATACACAACATACGATTCGATGAATGAGTCAACGGATAACTACGTATTTGGCGTATTCAAGCGGGAATTTTTTTTTTCCATTCATTACGTTATGCTCTGTAAAAGTGTTGATTGTGTGAATGGTGGTTGTTGTTGCGTGTTGGTGTGTGTGTCTGTGTGTGTGAGTGTGCGTGTCTATGGTTTTCGATGCAATTTCCATTGCTTTAAAGTGTTGATGTATAGCAACAAGCTGATGGGTCATTGTAAAAAGTATATGCACGCCATATGAGATCCAAACATGTGGCTATGCCATTTTTATTTCTCTCTCTCTCTCTCTCTCTCTCTCTCTCCTCTCCCTCTCTCTATGTGTGTGTGTGTGTGTTTCAACAAAGTGCTTGCGCTTGAAGAAGATTGTTTGTTAAATTTGGCTGACAACGAATTTGGCATTTCAAACATTTTACGCACCGCGCTTTTGTTTACATTCAATGCACTCAATTTCCATGGGGATGTAAACCATTGTTTATTTACCGTTTTCGTTTCGATAAACGTTTATTTACATCGCTTCAAGGATCTTTTCATGTTCGATTGGGTGTTTTCAAGTACCTCTAAGCATATTTTCCAAATGCTATTTGAATATTATTAACTATTAATGTGACGATATAATTGTATCACTGACGCACGGGACCAATTTTCTGATGAATTCTTATATGTTTGAACAGCATTTTACAATATAACAATGAATACTATTTGATGCAAAAATAATCTATAATATTCAATACTTACCCTTTTTACCTATGAAAATTCAAGTAATTTCTTCTTTTTTTTTCACTCGAAAAGTTATTCCATTAAATTCTTTAAGAAAAAGAAGCAATTTATTCAAAAAAAAAAATGAACACATTTTGATTGTTTGTTATCATGTTGATTCGTCAGTATTTATTTTTATTGTTTTGGAAGATAAATCATGTATTTAGTTAATTCCATGCGTTCGTATTTTACGTATGTGTCTCGCTCTCTCTCTGTGTGTGTATGTTTGTTAGGTTATATTTTTCAAATAATACCGTTTAATTTATCCTTAATCGAATGCCATGTTTGAGTAAGTTGTATTTTCCTAATTTCCTTAAATATTGTCAAATTTTGCATTTTTTTTTTTCATCTTTCTTTCATAATTTCATTTCATTTTTATTTCATTCATTAAATTTTAATGGGTTTTAAGAGTATTTTAAATCATGCGAGATACATCAACTAAGTTTCGCCTGTGTTTGTATCTGTGTGTTAAATTAGTGTTGTTTTTTTTTTTTTTATTTTTGTTCACTTTGTTTCTCTCATAAATAAATGATGAGGAAATATATACGACTTTCGAAACAGAACTCAACAATTTATGATCATCAATTTTATGAATTATTGCCAGTGGATTGAATTATTTTCATCATTGAATCTCTATAGAATAATCTACGAAAAATCTTATATAATCCTTAGTTTTTTGTTTTGCTCATCGTTTTTTTTTTTTTTTTTTTTTTTTTTTGTTCATTTTCGGTTGTTAGTATTTGTGTCAAGTTTTGGTTCAAAATCAAGCAAATAACTACATTAATTGATCGTTTCGATGCGCATTGGCATTGTGAGAGCAAAAATATGCTGGAAGGATTATCATATTTTGAAGAAGATACATTTTGTGAAATTTCTATTTATTTAAATTGTATCATGTGTTGTGTTGGATAAATCGAACGCTTTTGCTGTTCAAAATAACTCATTTTAAATTCATATTTGTTTGGAATATTCCAAATGATACAATTGCTATATTGAGCCTGTCACTTTTCTAAAATTGACCAGTAGATTGTTATCATTTTATTGCTGTCCATAATCTACTGATTTCAATTAATTTGTTTGTATGTTTAATTCTATCTTTTTTACTCTCACTTTCATCTGTATGTTTGTGTGTATTGCATTTTAATATTTTCTATTTCTTTGATTGCAATGTCGTTCACATTAATTCAAACAGTACTATATCATTATAGCCATAGAAATTTTAACTAGTTTGTAATTTATAATTATTGAAAATGCCAAAAAACTATATTCAAAATGATTCGATTTCCATTTAATAGATGAATTGAATGAATGCAAAAAGATTTTTATTTAAAAGCATTGAATTTCAGATATTTTGATATTGTCGTCACAATTTTTGACGAAAAATTCAAATCGACACAGACTTTTTGGTCTTTCGATTTGCCATCACCAACATTTAAAATTTCATACACAAAGTGGATAAGAAGAAGTATTTGGAATGTTCGAATTTTCATCTTTTCCTTCTTCTTCTTCTTTTTATTATTTTTCATTATTATCTTTTTCCCTTTTTTTTGTTGTTGTTGTTGTTGTGCATTTTTCACAACATTGCCTCTCCTTTTCTTCATCTTTTTCTCGGGGTTTATATTTTGAAGGGAATTTTGTGTTTGTTTGCCAAAACTTTGGGAAAATTTTCATCTAAATGTTCGGCAAACGTACACAGTTTAATAATACTTTGGAAATTATCCATCACATGTACAATTCCAGTTCGATTGAGAAAAGCATACACCATTCTGTACAAATAAAGTTGAAATATGTAATGTTTCATTTTGTGTCTGTGTGTGTGTGTGTGTGTGTGTGTGTGTGTGTTTTTTGTGTGTGTGTGTGTGTCATGTGCATGATACGATTTTTAACCAATGGTCATGTGAATTGAAACTTTCTTAAAATTAATATGTATATATTTGGCAATTCGAGAATTGTGTTGTGCATTGGGAGCCGGGGGTTGGTGGGAAAGAGAACGGTTGAAGGCTTCTAACACCAAATGATTGTGATGACCAACTTAAAATCTATACACTATGACTTCCTATAACTGTACCGCACCGGGTTTCTCAATCTTCCTTTTTCTTCATGTCTTTTTCGGTAGCTATACTTATCAATGAAATAATATCATTCTCGCTACCAACTTAAATGTAAAGCTATTACGAAAATCACTACAAAGTTATTTTTGGGAGTTATTCCTCTTCATCTCCCCATCCCCATTCCCATTCCCATTCTCATCTCTCTTTGTCTTCTTCTCATTCATCTCATTCTTAATATTTAACCATTTAGATTGGGCGCCATACAATGACATCGAGTTTTGCACAGGGATTTAAATCAACATTTGAACATCTAAATTGTAACACAAATTCATATTCATTTATTTAAAATACAACGATTTCGACGCACTTTAATGGGGTGTATACATGATGAATCGAATCGTTCCTATTTATTTTAAATTGATTGTGTATTTCTGCCATTTGGTCGGGTCTTGCCTCACCTTCCGTTGCACCATCCCAGTTACGTCGGTCACCGTTTATATTGGAATATTGTATGGGTGTGTATCTGTGTATATTCAAGCTTACAAATTATATTTAGAGATTGAATGTACGGCCATTTGTACGGAGGGGTTTTTTTTTTTTATTATGTGTGTGTATGAAAAATATTCGACTGACTTTGTGAACTTTTGCAACTTCAGTATTTTACACGTAGAGGAATGAGACAACCGGCAAACGGTAACCGGTGTTCATGGAATGCGAATATGGAATTTGGAATATGAAATAGAGATATATGAACACACATTAAGATGCCATCACTTCGGTCACTCACACATACACACACACACACACACAAAAAAGAGAGAGAGAGAGAAAAAAAAGAAAGAAGCAATAGCCGATGGAAAAAAATATTTGTGTGCTGATGGCAAAATGCATAGCAGACATAGCCAAACGAAATTACAAGGCTGATGAAAAAAAAAGAGCAGGAAAAGATGCCAGAGATTGCAATTCATGTACAGGAAAAATAGGAATAAAAAGTGAAAGATAGAAGGAGACAGACAGAGAAAGAGAGCAAGAGAGAGAGATCAAAAGAGAGATCAAAAGAGAGGGGAAGACGAAGAGAGAGAGAGAGAGAGAGAAAGAGAGAGTGAGAGAGAAAAAGAGAAATAGGTAGAAGGAAAAAGATAGAAAGAAAGGGCAAAAGAAGCCAAAGAAGAAAATTCAAAAAAGAAAGAAACTAAATTTAACTTTCGAAATAGATCGATGAGAGGCAACCAGAACATTATGGCCAAAATCTTCCCATGTAGTCGATAGTTGTAATATGAATATAACGTGTGGTGAATCGGTTTTATTTGCTCTAAACTTTTCGTGTGGCTCGTCATTTAGTTTATGTGTTGATGTATGTTTGTCTATAGTAAAAGTTGGGGACACTTTTGCAATACATCAACAACACAGCAGCGACAGCATCATTATTGATAGTATACTATAGTAGTAGCAAAAGCGGCAACAACAACACACGATTTACAGACGTTCAGAGATAAGCTCTTTAGAAAACTTTATAATTGTGAACAAACAGAGTGAGCAGAGAATCTTCATCCAATGCATAGTATGTATCTCAATATGGTTGAAGAAGTGTGCATGCAACTAAATGAGTAAGAGTGAGAGTCAGAATGAACGTACAATTTTGATTGTGAACTTGTCTATAAAGGCAACAGCTTCGACCGACCAACAGACCGAACCAGCAAACTATGTGCACAACATAATTTATTAAAGAGGTGATAAAGTTGAAATTGAAAGGAATCACCGCTCTCTTTCCCATCCTCGATATATGTCCGTTCGTCTATCAACATACTTTGAATTTTTTTTTTTTTTTTCTTCCTCTCTCACATTTCATTTTGACTCTCGTTCTCACTTTCATTTGGAATTGTAAATCAAAGTTGATATTTTGGCAAAGAATGACTACACAAAATTGCCATTTAACATTCGAAAATAAATTAATTAATATCACTTTATTAATGTGATGAAGGTGAAATGGCACAATTAAACGATTTCACCAACATTGAAATTCCAAAGCGATAGCACACTCCATTGAGAATTACTTGACAACATCCATATTCAATTTGATTTTGACCTCACCACACCAGAGCAAATAAAATTCTCTCGTTTTCCTTCTTTCTCCCTCTCCCTCTGGCTCTCACTCTCGCTTACTTTTCATGGAGAAGGTTCTCTACTTGTCTGCTCGTCTTTTCTCTGTCTCTTCTTCCCTTCATTGCTCTCACAACCAAATGCATAGATTTCTTCAAGTATGTTGAACTGACATAACACACATTGTCACAACATTTCGGTAATTTTATTTTTATATATATATTTTTTTTTTTTCTTTATTTTTTTTTTTTTGTTTTCATTCACATTTAAAATTATTTGCAATGACATATTAGTTGCCGCCCCAATGATCATCAATTGAAGAATTTATTTTCTCAAATAGTTGATACATGAAAATGTCCATGGATCGGTATTTAATTGGATATTTAATGTGCAAAAATGTGTCATAATTTATTCAGTTCAGCAAATTGTCACTACCAAATGGATTCGATAGCAAATATTCTACAAAATAAAAATCGGTTCGATAAACAAACGAACGAACGATTTTTGTTTTTCTTTTTTTTTTGGGGTTTCCATAAACACTAGAGCAACGATATTTATTTGCATTATATTTTATTAATATCGGGGACAAAATTTTGTGTGACAATTTTAACTTATATCAATACTTACTTAATTTACGCTTATGGGATTTTAATATATAAATGTCTAGCCATCAATTCTAGCTAATAAAACTGTGTGAGTGTGTGTATGTGTATGTATGTATGAATGTGTGTTTTTTTGTGTTCGGATAGAGAAGAATGTGTTATTCAGGTCGTTGGGCGTAAAAGTGACAATGAAATTTTTTTTATTTTTTTTTTTACTTGTTGTTGTCTTGGATGATTTGTATTTGAAAAATTGAGAATAAATCGGATTCTGAGTAGCAAAATAATTGTTGTTGTTGTCGTAATTCAGCTAGAATGTTATGATGTGAGCGACAACAAAACATCACTTTTCGAGATTTTGACCGTATTTGTTTTTTATTTTCTCATTTGTTGTTCGTTTTGAATTTTGGTCTTGAATACAGTTTATCCAAGGTAAATTCATTGGTTTTACGATAGAATTGATGTGATGAACAGCAGAAAAACTAGTTGTAATAAAAAATAGGATGTATTCAATCGATAACCGGCACCAGCCTGTAGTGCTGAATTATCAGGATCACCGTTTTTTGTTGTGCTACTACTACTGCTGCTGCTGCTGCTGCTGCTGCTGCTACTGCTACTGCTGCTGCTCCGTTGATCAGTTGTTGGACTCACTTTACCGCCATGCATCCAAATTGAATCGTCGCTTATTTTAAGCTCAGCTTCAATAGCACCACGATATAAATTGAAAATATTTGTTTCACAACGTACCACAATCTTACGATTATCGCTAACAAGCATATGATTATCGATGCGAACAATCAAATCTGACCATGCTTCTTTTGCAGTTGAATCACTGTCATTGCTCAATATAACGATATTCTTTTCCATTGGATGAATTGATCGTAAACCAACATTACTTGACTGAAACAATAACAAATTGACAAAATAAAAGAGAAAGAAAGAGAGAAAAAAAGTGAGAAAATGAGAAAAAACAAAACAGCTTAGTAGCAATTCAAAGCAATTTGAAGAATTTCTCAATGCAAATGAGAAGGGGAGAGAGAGAGAAAGACAAATTGAACGGAAAATACTTACTGGAAATATGTTGTTGTTTATGGTCCATGTGAAATTGACAGGTGGAAAAGATGGGCCCGAAACACAGGTCGCTTTCAATAATTCACCAATAGAAATACCATTTTTACTATTATTCGGCATATTGTATACGGATAGCACAGGATTATGGGCAGGCAATTCAACGACAAGCATCTTTGATGTACTGGCTTCAGTGTGAAAAAGCGGCGCATCAGCAGATACTTCGCATTGATATTTACCGGAAATGATTCGTGGCACTGAACGCAATGTTACCGTATGTTCACTGGATTTGGACAACTGTAAATGTGAAAAATAGATCATAGAAAACATATCAATATCAATATTTCGTTGTTAACATTTGTAATTTTTTAACATTTACTCAAGACACACAATGGCCAAAAATTGGCAAAATTTTCATTTTCAAATGTAATTTTATGGATTTTCAATGAAATTATTACAGTTATTTATATTTTGAACAAATATAATATGAAAGGCTCCGAGGAAAAATGTTACACAGAAAAGTTACGTGGAAAAATGTTATTATTCAATGTATTTGTTGTTGTTTTTTGTATGTTGAATACACTGAATAATAACATTCTAGGGGGTAGACACACGAGAATCAATTCACGTTTTGAAGATTGATTTGCATGATTCTTATAGATTCTCGGATTCGTAATGATTCGCCGATTCGTACAAATTCATGATTTGCAAGCCTTTACACAGAGACAACGTATACTAGATTGACTAGTGTATGAGCGCCAAATAGGACCGTTACGTAAACTACAAACACAAGTATATACATTTTACAGTGAAGAGTGAATTGTTGTATATACAAAATACTCACACAGAGATGTTCGATTATTGTTTTTGATTCATTTTTGTTATCTTCTCGCATAACAGCGTACGCCTGAATTCAAATTCAAATTTCACATTGGATTGTTATTTTATAGTGAGATTACATGTAATTTGTGCGATTAATTAAATTCTTAATTTTGTATTGGATTGTTCATTTTTGACCGGTGTCTACCCCCTAGATAACATTCTTCCACGGAACTTTTCTGTGTAACATTTTTCTTCGGAGCCTTTCATATAATATAAAATTTCTTCACTGTTCAAACAAGAATTGAATCTAATTTGAACATTTCTATCGTTATACTTCTTCATGTATTTTAAATATAAATATTAATTTACATCGATCAAATAGACTAAGATTTGCGTGCGACGTTTCTTCATTTATTTTTTACGCTAATAACAATGATTAACCATTTTATATGTGACAAATGTACATGCATTTCTGTTGAATTTATGAATTATGACGTTGAAAATAATTTGCATTTTAATAATTATTATAATAACAAAATCGACGAACAACAAAAAATTCACTCTCTTATTTTGCTAATTGAAACGAAAGTTTATTTTTGGCTGTACTTTGCTATCATGCTTTCGCGCTTCCAATTTTAAATAATTGAATTAATTCATGGAAATCGAGTAAAAAGTGAACGCTACGTAAAATGAAAAGACGGAAAGAAGAGAGAGAGAGAGAGAGAGAGAGAGAGAGAGAGAAAAAGTGAAAAAGAATAATTTGAAATAAGCGTACATTCTCTTTCTCTCTATGTAGCTCGTCATACATTAGATTGAATTGTATGATAAGGTGTTTTCCTTCATTATTTTCATTTAATTTGCTGCACGAAACAGAGTGGAACAGAATGGATTGTTTTGTCGACAAGTGCATGTCGACATTGTGCTTTACCTGAGAGAAAATGAGAAAGCGACAACAAGCACTGGCACAGCGCGGTTTTTTGTCTCTCCTTTACTCCCTCTTCACTCTCTCTCTCTCTCTCTCTCTCTCTCTCTCTCTCTCTCTCTCTCTCTCTCTCTCTCTCTCTCTCTCTATCTCTTTCTCTCTATCTCTCTTTCTCCCTTTGGTATTGTGTATCTACCTCTCTCTGTCGCTTTCTCTCTTTTTTTCCTTTCTCCCTCAACTCAGTGTGTAAACAGGGTACACAAAAGTGTGATGAACAGTGTTAAAACAACGGACTTGAGCACGTGGTTGTTCATCAACTACACAAATCAAAATCATTCGCTGATGAAGCTCCCAAATGAGTACGAACAACAATCACGGATATTTTATGCATATTTATAAATTCCAAGCGACCGGCGCGACACTAATAACACGCTCATTCTCAATGCTTCTCGTTTTTATAAAAGTGTATCTAGTGAATTTCACACACTTTTTTTTATTCTTCATTCATTTCCTCCCCTTTCTCTTTATCTTATCTTAGCTTGTTCTTTTCTGCTCTCCCTCTCTCTCTCTCTCTTTCTCTCTCTCTCTCTCTCTCTCTCTCTCTCTCTCTCTTTATCTCTCTCTCTTTCTTTCTCTCTTTCTCTCTCTTTACTTTTGAGTTTTAAATATTAGCGTATCGTGTCTTGCATATTCTATAATCGAAATAAAACCCGAGTACATTTGATGATGCAAAAATGGGATGCGAAAATGGACAGGTCCTCTTTTGGTTTTTGTACCACATTATAATGTTCAAAACTCAAATTTTCTATGGTCGAATTTGCATAATTGAATTGAATGTTGATGATTATGAGGGATGAGCAGCAGAGAACAGGGATTTCAATGTACACTACAGTACAATATGTATAACGCATCCTACCAGCAACATTTTTTAATTTGTTTTTTTTTTTTTTATAAATTTGTGAGCTGAGCAAGCGAACCAAGAGGAGTAAGTGAGGCACAAACGAGTGAGTGAATGAACGAACTAAAAAAAAAAAAAAGAAAAAGATGGAAAAAAACTTGTGTGCTCTTATTGAAAATCAAAATATTTTATAGAGCAAAGTGAATTGTTTGCATGAAGTTGACGAAATCAAAGACATCATTGCGACTGAGAATGGGAAGGGAGAAACAAAAAAAGAATGTTTAAAGAAAAACAATTTCGTCGTAGAACGAATGAATAAAACAAGTTTAGTGTTTGGCGCAGTGTTCGGTACTTCTTTTTCTGGTTGGCTGGACTATGTTTGCTCATAACGATATTTAATCTGCTAACCTGCATAACTTGATTGAAATATAGAATGGATAAAGAGAGAGAGAGAGAGAGAGAGAGAGAGAGAGAGAGAGAGAGAGAGAGAGATGAGAGAATCGGGGAAAAAAACTAAATGAAAGATGATGTTTGTTATTCCCAAGTGGCAAATCACTCTGCCTATTATTTTGCCGATTACTTTCTATTATGCTATTATTAGTACAATTATAAGTTTAGTATTATTTTCGTGTAACACTGTTACAGTAACAGGTACCGATAGACATTTTGGGTTTCTTTCATCTATTAAATTTACGATTATTTTTTTTAACACAGCTATTATTCTAATAGATTTGAGTAATTTTCCCCTTGGTTATTCATCATTGAGTACAATTTAAAAATATTCGCTATTGTACATTGAAGGCAATCATTTTTGCCAATTGTGCACTTTGCATACCATGTGAATTCGTCTATGGACCATGATATTCCCCAATTAATCGAAGTCTCATTGATTTTTGTTTATAAATTTGCAATGTGATTTGACGATGAGGCGCAGCAAGTGAAATTGGAAATGGGCTGATTGTCGAGACAAGATGTGATGTGATACATATACGCATCCATTATAACCAATGTGTATGTGGTAAGCTCTGACAAGGTGAATAGGTGAATAGGACTCAAGAAGATGAGAGCAAAATGTACACAAAACCTTTGGCTGGATCTCTCTCTCTCTCTCTCTCTCTCTCTCTCTCTCTCTCTCTCTCTCCTCTCTGGGTGTGTGTGTATGTTGTTTGATTTATCTTAAGTAACTTTGATTTTCAATCTAGAAACATGCCGTAAGCAGCGTGAAGATCAACATGCGATGAAGCATGTGATTCGAACATAACATACGATTCTGGCGACAGAGTACAAAGCTCTCCATAGTGGCTTCTCTTTCTATTTCCATCTTTCTATGCTCTCTGTCTCTTTTATTATGTGTATTGGTCGGTTTGCATAGAAAGAGCACATGCATGTAATCTTCCAATAAGAAATTTATTCATCGTACTTTAGCTATTGACTAAGTCTGTACAGTGCACGGGGCTACAATATTGATATTTGACGTTGTAATCTTCATGGAATGATTCTGTTATCGTAAATGGTCGATGCCGTGCAACGTCAACGTTATTCATCACATTGCTTGAAAGTTCCCGCTCTTTATCTCTTTCTCTATTTCTCACTCAATGTTTCATTCTCTGTCTGTATTATTTAATCGTGATTCCATTCATTTGCACATTGCTTATTTCCATGTGCTTGTATTTTGCATATTTTTGGTATGGGCTGTGAGATATGTGTGAAATGTGATGCGTTCAATTGAGAAACAGAAACTGAGAGTACTATCGATAGAGAACAAGAAAGAGAGAGATAGAAAGAAAGAGAGAGAGAGAGAAAGTGAGAAAGAGAGAGAAAGAGAGAGAAAGAGAGAGAGAGAGAGAGAAGAGAGAGAAAGAGAGAAAGAGAGAAAGAGAGAGAGAGAGAGAGGAAGGGGCAGCATGTCATACATATGCTGAGCACAGCATTGATGCCAATGAGGCTCAGAAAGACCAATTTTCCAATCGAAAAAGACAAGGTGGATCAAAATTTCATTTCAAGCATTTTCAGCGTTGGCCAACAACTAAATTACTCTACTCTCTGGATATTTTCTACTGATTTTCTGTATTGCATACAAAATACCAAAATGTATACATCACTCGTCAAAAGTTTGAAAACGATGCATGTTTTTCAAGCAAATTTACGATTTTTGGAGCTTAAAAACCATATTAGGGTATAATTTCTTTTTAATTTAGAATTTTAATTTAAGTTCTTCATTTTCTTCTCGGAATAGAAAGTTGTATTCAGACTCTTTTACGGACAGAAAAATGTTGCATTAAATTTCCATAAAAAAATGATATTTCCACGTATATGACCGAAAAAGTTCATAAAGAAGTCGAGATACAGATTTCTATTCTGAGAAAAAAATAAAGATTTTAACTTAAACTAAAATACTTCTGAAGAAGGCATTACATCTTCACATATTTTATGAGCAACGAATTTGTATAAAAAACATGCATCGTTTCCAAACTTTTTACAGATAGTGTATATCATTTTGTCTCTTCCAACCAAATATTTTCCGATATATATTAAGATAAATCACAATTTAATCTTATTCTATCGAATGAAACATTTTGTGCTTTATCGCTATTGCATCATTGATAATGGTTCTTTGTGGTTGCAAACCATCCAGAAAATGGATGATAAGCTTTTTGAGTTTTTGATCTCACACACAAAGGCACCAAATTTCTCACCATATTATTTGAATATTGTTCTACTGTGTTGATCAACCGGTTAAATCAAGCCATCCAATTTCAGTCATTACTCATGCATATACATATACATATATGTAAACATGCATATGCACAATTTTGTTTTGAAAACTAATTTACGCTACCGCACTCAATCCAATCAAGTTTATGACTTTGGTCATTTGGCTTCAATAGACGAACATTGAAAATTTCATCAATTTTCAAATGATTGACGGAAATGTTCGATTATTAATTATTTTCCAATTGAAAAACTCAAAGTCATTGGTCTCAATCTTCATTTTTTTTCCACATTTTTTTTTTTTTTTTTATTGATTCCAATCGGCTGATATAGACGTCAATAGACACATTTTAAATGCGTCGTTTGGACCACTTTCTCCGCTACCCCTGAGGACATTGCTAGTACTTGCTGCAATATTTTGGCTTGTCATTTAATAATAAAAGTCATTATGATGTACATCGCATTTTTTTCTCCTTTTTCGCGACCAATTTTTTCTCTCTTCATTTTTTTTCATTTTGACTGTTACCCACAAGCATAACGTACAAGAAGATTATCATTAATATTAAAGTTTGTCAAGTTTTGTTTGTATGTATATGGATATATATGTGTGTATGTGTGTGTGTGTGTATGTGCACAATCATGTCGGCTCAGCGATTATGATGCACACAATGCAAAATCAAGTCTTGCGCGATCCTTGATTCACTATGGTTTGACTGGGTTTGGTTAGTTGGTTGGTTTGTTTTCGTTTGGCTCAGTTTAGCTCATCTTCATTTATCCAATACACAAATGCATTGTCATACACTTTATGTGGCATCAAAAATTTTCTGTCGCTTTTTTTTCTACATGATGCTTTACGATTCTTTTTGGTTTGAGAAAATGAATAAAAAAATTTCTACTTCTCAAGAAATGTCGACAGCAGACAAAGCAACTAACAAAATATGAATTAAAAAATTGTTTTGAGCAGCTCGTGTGTTGTGCGTTTCATTTGTCTATGGCACTGATGCTGCTGTTCTCGCTCTTTCTTTCTGATCACTCACTTTATGCTATTCTACATCACTCCGATCTCTTTCTATATTTCTTCATCGCGTTTGCTTTTCTCCCTCTCCCTCTCCCTTTCCCGCTCTCTCTCCCTCTCCCTCTCTCTTTCTACCTCATCTTTGTGCCGATTTTTCAGTAGATGTATTTCACATATCTTTGTGCAGACAAAATTGCCTGCAGTGCAAATGATCCATCGTTCATCCCGATTTTCCATGGGTGGTTGATGTAACTGTGTGCCATAAGCGCGTTACATGCCGTACATGTGAACGATTTCTACTCGGCTAAGTTATGGAAATTTTTGCATATACCGGACGAAAAATTAAATTACAGGAAGTTTCATAATATACATAATTCTAGTAGTCTAAATAAATTTCTCGAAAACTGAATTTATACAAGTAAAGCGAAGCAAACATTTGCGCTGAGTTAAGCTAATTTTTTCTCCATTCTTTTTCTTTTGTTTTCTTCCGTTTCGTTTCGTTTCGTTTCTTCTTGATGTTGTTGTTGTTTTTTTTTCGTTTTATTTCATACTTGGTTTCATTCTTCTAACTTTTCCACTTGCCTATATCTTTTACTCATAACTCAACAGGGTTGCTTTCAAGATTCGTGTTTTATTATTTTCATTTTTTTTTTTTCTTTTTATTTTGATTATTGTTATTCTTGTTGTTGTTTTGGTTGCTGCTGTTGGGTTTTTTTTTATTCTTTGTTTCTCGCAAAAATAATCTATCTTAAGAGCTATTTGTAATTTTATTTTTTTCTACTCTTCAACTCGTTCTTCTAGTATATCAATAAACGTCTTCTCATTTTGAAAATTATGCTCTTCATTTACCGAGTACTTTTGCAAAGTCAATTTGCACATGATCCATTCCAATGCTAAACTATTTGATTTGCGGTAAAAATTGTTGTACAAGTTTACGAAATCACTTTTCGATGATGCACACAGGTAAAAGCATCATGCAACAACAATATAACCAGCCGCATCGTATCGAACTTAAAGTTCGACATATTTTCAAAGTAAAAATATTTGTAATCGAAAATAAATCTGTTGAATGTAAATAAGTTTTCGGGTGTTTTTTGTGTGTCTGTGTCTGGGTGTGTGTGTGTGTGTCTGTGTGTGTGTGTGTCTGTGTGTGTGTGTGCGTGTGTGTGTGTGTATAAACTAAGCAATAATCTATTCGTCAAGTAGAAATGATGTAAAAACTTACGTCAACGGAGATACCGGCAACAGCAAACACTCTTGATGGCGGTGATTCCTTTGGTACGAATCGATAAAATTCCTCTTGCTCCAAATACCAACGCACCGAATATAATGAAGCCTTAAAAATATTTTTATTAAAATATTAAGTAAAACAACCGGGAAAAAAAAAGAAATAGAAACGTTTATAAGTCTATCCAATCGCAATGCTAAGCCAAAATTGTACACCACACCACTGTCAATGCACATACAACCAAAAGGAAACGACAAATAGATAGATAGAAACATTCTGGTATTCATTCATGCTCTTCTACATCATTGCCGTTGCTGTCGTTTTTATGAAATGGTGGTGCTGCTACCACCACTCTTTGCAACTGGCTCAACATCAGCACAAAATGGAAAACTTTGTGTATTGGCCAATTTATGTTTTCATTAAAAACCAACTTTTTAAGTAGAAAATAGAAAATTCTTGTGGCTTTTTCGGATTAAAGAAGCACAAGCTGAAGAAGAAAAAAACGAAACCTTCTGTATAGTTTTGATCCGTCTTTATCCGCCGGCAACGGCAACGTCAACGCTTCAATGTGAATTTCCATATTCAGTTCGGCAGATCGTGTTTTTTCGGACTTAAGAATTTTTTTTTTTCTCTTCTTTGCATTCGCTTCCTCTTGCGATCTCACTCTCTTTCACTCACACACTCTCTCTCTCTCTCTCTCTCTCTCTCTCTCTTTTTTCTCTCACTCTTACTCTCTTTCACTATTTCTTCCGCACTTTCTCTCTCTCTCTCTCTCTCTCTCTCTCTCTCTCTCTCTCTCTCTCTCTCTCTCTTTCTCTATCTTTTTCTTTTTCTTTTTCTTTTTCTTTTTCTTTCTCTCTTTTGAAGTGAATCTATATAATCGTACACGAATTGAGAGTGAATTACTTCTTACTACTATCGTTTCCACAGTTGTATGCAATACCATTTAAAATAGAAAAGTGAGCTGTAGAAAAATGAAAGGATTTCAAAGATTTAAACGGGAATATTACAGTAAAGTGTAAAAGTTCCAAAGTGCTCAAAACGATTTTTCTCTTTGGTTTTGTCATTCTAACTCTGTTCATTGCATGGTTTCCATGTCATTCATTTTCCATAGTATTGTATGTATCTTTCAATGGGATTCCGAAGAAAATTTTCGGCAATTTTGGATTAAAAAAAATATTGTGCCGCTTAACAGCGAACGGGATATACATAGTTTTTCATTTTAAAATTGTGATTGTGTTTTGAATCACAAGCGGAAAACGGAAGGTATGAATCGTTGCACAACTTTTTTTTTTTTGCTCTTTATCTACTTTCTTTTGGTTCTTATTTCTGGTTCTTTTTTTTTCAAATTTGTCATATTCGTCGAAAAGTGGCGAGACCATTTCACATTTTATTATCTTTGCCATTTGCATTTGCATTCGCATTTGATCGTGATGATGTTCTGTGCTCTAATTTCATTGACGTTAAAATAGTCGAAGGGAAAAAAAAAGAGGTCCACATATACACTCTCACAATCCGGCAGCGCAGACCGATAGCAAAATAATTATCAAATAAAAAAGAAAAAAAAAAAAAAAATTCGCATATGAATTGTGAATTCAACATTTTAACGGCAAATTTAGTTATTGTCGATCGACTTTACTGTATCTATATAACAGTACGATGTGAACATACCGATGAATGAAAAAAAAAATTGCGACAAAAAATAAAACGTATAAAAAAAATGAGTAGAGAAGTGTGATTCGAATTTTCATGCTCATTTTGTCATTGAATCGTCGACCAATGACGGCCAATTTTTCAGATTGCAACACATACAATTACGGTTCAATAAACATTTTCGAATGACTTCCATTCAAATTTTATGAAATAATAATAAATGGAAACTATGTCGATAATGCAAATGATACAGTTTGAAAACTACGGTTTTTTTCTCTGCTCTCCTGTCGTCGTATATTCCAATTGAATTGCTAACATTTTGTATGTTGATGTTGTCGTATCAATGAGCTAATTTTTTGACGAAAATTCGAAAATTCTCAATAATGTGTGCGTGTGTGCTTGGAAAATATCTCAATTTATAATTGTGAATTCATACATTTTAACCGAGTCAGATTGGTATCATTATCGGCTAAAGTTGATTTTTTTTTATAGTAAAAAGCTCGCGGGAAAAATTATGTTTTTGATAACATAACGCATGTTTTTCAACTATATCTCTCACTTTTTGACCCTATACCTCCCCCCCCCCCCTCTCCCTCTCTCTCTCTCTCTCTCTCTCTCTCTCTCTCTTTTCTTTCTCTCTTCAATCACTCTTTTTTTTTGCTCGTTTATTCATTTTTGTTATAAAAGTTTTGCGACAAATAAAACACATTGGCTACGAATCACAAAAATAACTGTATGAGAAAGACTACGCAATCTGACACAAAAAAAAAAAAGAATAAGTTTTAATTTATTTGTTATTTTTTTCTCTACAGCACAATCATTCGAAACGTATTGCTGTGATCAAAAAAAAAAAAGTAAATTCTGCACAGTCGACACACACATTTCGCGATAAATGAATGCGAACACTAGAAATACCATTTATTGATAGTGCATTCGCAAATTTTCTGCATAATAAGATTAATAAACTGCAAAAGTATGAATGTGCAATTCTCTCTCTATCTCTCGTTCTCTCTTTCTATCTATCTCTCTTACACACAAGTGCAATTCCATGCAAAAATGATTCAACTTTTAACTCAACCTCACTTCTTATAAACTTTTCACATTTACAGATTTTTCCAACTCTTTCAATTTTTTGTGTAATTTATTTTCTTTCGTCTTCTTCTTTTTCTTGTAAAAATGTTCTCCCTCTTTTTATCGTAAAAATTGTGAAAAAACAACGGCTGTGAAGCCATTTAAAAAAAAAAAAAAAAAAAAAAAAAAAAAAACCTTTTCCAATGAATGTTTATTCGTTTACCTTTGATTGTAAATAACTTACTGTATGCATATTGATTTTCTTCATTCTATTTACTAACGATTTTGTAATTTACAAAATCAATACACAAGCGAAAATAGAAAGTGTTAAACGAATTCACGCATGAACGATTCAAACGTAGAAAATCTTACACGCATTTCGATTTCATCTTAATATAAAATGGAGAAAAAGTATTGAGATAAAACAAAAAAGCTATCGGCTATTAAAGGAAATGCGCTAAGCAAGAAAATGATGCAAGGCAAGAATGAGAGAGACAGGGAAAGAAAGAAAGAAGGAGGGATGGAGAGAGAGAGAGAGAGAGAGAGAGAGAGAGAGAGAGAGAGAGAGAGAGAGAGAAAGAAAGCGAGAAAGAGTGGAAAAAAGAGAAAATGAGAAGGAGTAGGGGGAGGCTAGGGGGGAGGTTTATAATGAAAGGAAAAGACATAGAGAGAAGAGAGAGAGATAGAGAGAGAGAGAGAGAGAGAGAGGAGTTAGGGAAGGCTAGAATGAGAACAGTGGCTCAAGAATGCGGGCACCATATGCATATTTAGCTAGTAAATGATGTCGACGTTGACATTATTGCTGTCAGGATTTGTTTGTAACCAGACCAATTTTATCGGTGCCATATTTATAATTCTATTTATTTTATAACATAGTGTGTGTGTGTGTGTGTGTGTGTTTGTGTTTTAGCGTGCTATTGTACGCAATTTTAACCCGTCTCTGTTGCACAGTTCCATTCTCTCACCAATTGTGTTCATACATCTTGCAATCTGGCATAAGGTACAAGCATTTTGCATAAAACATAAATACCGTATTGCTTAAGCCGATTTATAGAACAGTTTCACTAGCTATATAAAAAAATAACAGCAACCATCGAATCATATAAAATATCCAAACATTTTCGAATTTCGTGTGCAAAATGGCACGTTCGTTGAAAATTGACGTGCCGCAGCTGAAACAGTGGCGTGTTGTGTTTTGTTTCACCATTTTGTTATTTTTTTTTCTTTTTTTTTTTTTTTTTATTCTGTGTTCAAAAAAAAAAATGATTGAACTAAAGCATTAAATCAATGTCTGTGTAAATCTTCAAACACGACAATCGGAATAATATTCGACAAGTGAGATCGATCGCGATTCCATCAACATGAGCACACAGAAGCACCGGGCTTAACTACTGAAATGCGATTGTTTTTATTCAGTTATTATTATGTATGACATCGATTGAGTTTAACGTGCATTCAATTTACTTCATCGAAAATTACAAACACCGGAAAAATCTGATTATTTCGCATCACATCACAATTTATAGTTGATAAGAGATACAGAGTACACACATATACAACGACATATTTACACGATATTCCAAAAATATAGTTGTAACTGAATTTTTGGGTGTTAATGTTATCATTTGAGTTGAGCGCGCAAAAAATAAAATTCAATTTTCTTAAAAAAAAAAAAAAAAATTCTCGCAGAGGGGAAAAAAATTGCATTTTTTTCCCCGAATGAATCGAATTGGGCAAATGCTGAATTCAATCAAATGAAAAATATGTGGAAAGCATAAAATTGATATATTTCTTTTTTTCATTTTTTTTTTTTTCGTTTTTGCTTTATTAAATTGCCTTTAAGCTTGATAAACTTCATCATGTTCAAAGATCACGAAGTTATCCCTTTCGATATGAAAAATACTCAACAGTTTTCAATTTCACACTTCAGTCAAATGGGTGTTAAGTTGTAAATTGAAATGGTTGCCTTAATAAAGAGCCCACTTTCTATGCAAACAAATGTATTGAAAAAAAAAAAAAAAAATCAAATGCCACAAATGCAAACCGAAAAACAACATCAAAATTAACTGCAAACATCAAAGAGTCTGTGTGTTGTTGGCAACATTTTAGAACAATTTTCAAATAGTACTAATTCAGTACTAAATTTGAAATATCCAACAGATGGCGCTGTTCCACTACACTGATTCGATTGAAAAAAGATTACTTAGTAATTTATTTTGTCACTTGCTTTGAAGAAGACATGTCACGAAGTACCAGATTTTTTTTCCTTTTTTCCGTTTTTTTTTTCTTTAATTGTCAAAGTAAGCTGAAATAATGAATTTAGCTAGCAAACTAATATAAATAAAGTAGATTTGATTTGATTTTTAACTCAAAATATTATTTTTTATCACAGAATCTATTTCTATCATCGTTGATTTTGTATGAAAATTATAATTCAAAAGTTTGATAACAAACCTAGTGGTAAAGTAAATTCTAATGTAATATTTTTTTCAATTTGAACTTCAGAAAGTTAAGTTTTCACCATAATTTCTCTTCATTCTATCACTACATAAACATGGCTGAAACAAGAATGCAAGCGTAAGTTAGCAAAAAAGTAAAATTGCGCAATAAATAAACAAATGATTTATCAAGTTTGTGGTTGGGTCGCGCCATCTATTAAACATTTTAAAAGTACTTTTTCACAAAATAAATAATTAGAATTATTTTCAAGATGTGTGTACATTTGATAATAATAATATTTCTCCTATTAATTTTATCATATTTTTAAATAGGATTTAAAATTCATATTTTTTTCATTGAATTATGTATTAATTTGATATTTTTTTGTATATTTTTAATATTTAGTACACTAGTGTCGTTATCTTATGTATATTTTCAAGATTTATAGTACAGGAGAGTAGCCATCTTATCTCAAACATTCACCAAGAGAGAGAGAGAGAGAGTGAGAGAGGAAAAATGCGAGAGAGAGAGGGAAAGAGAGAGAAAACAGAGAGAAATGAGAAGAGAAAAGAAAAGAGAAAAGAAAAGAGACTTGTATATTTTGAATGAGATATCGATGAAACATATTGCAAACATATAAGAGTCTGTCATCAGCCACATCGTTTTTATTCGCACATTTATGCAGCAGGAACGCGCATTGGTGCAGAGAGCATTCGAATTTGGCATTTTTAACTTAAGAAATATTAATATGGCATTCGTATTCGCATTCACATTCGCATGTGCATTGCATAAAGAAATGTGGCGTTGCTTTCTTTATATAGTTCTTTTCTCTTTATTTTTCCTCTTCATTCTTTCTCTCACTCTCTCTGTCTCTCTTTCTCTCTTTCTCTTCATCTCTCTCTCTCTCTCTCCCTCTCTCTCTCTCTCTCTCTCTTCATCTCTCTCTCTCTCTCTCTTTTTCTCTCTCTGTACCCCATTCCCTTTTGTCCTGTCGAATCATTCACTCTTATGCAGTTGATTTGTTAAATCAGACGAACGTGCTCATCTGGTTGCGAAATGGAATTTATTTATTTCCGCTTTTATTGTGGCATCTTTTACAAGCGGAAAAATCAATCAATGACAAACACAAGAAATAGAAGAGAAAATGATTTTTAGCACAAATGCGCGTCCCGTTTTTCTTCACAAATTCCATGAAAATATACGAATAAAACTACATGCACGCAAGCATACACGCACCGATACAGTATACGATCAAGTATATGCATTTTCGATACACGTCTGAAAATAAATATCTTATTTGTTGCAATAAATTCATTTTTGTTGCTGTAAACACATCACTAAATTGACGGCATCGATGAGAAGAAACGACCAAGTGTACAGTTGTTGTGTTGCTGCTACTATGGGTTGATGTATTGGCGTTTGTCGCGTTTTGACTTTATTCATTCTATACTTACATTTTCTAAGTTGTAATAACAGGATAACGTTACTGCATCGCCAACAGCTACTGCTTCAGGCACATAAATTTTCAAATCTTTCAAACATGTACCTGGTAAAAAATGAAGGAAAAGAGAATGTTAAGAATATGAAGAGAAGCAAGTAGAGAAAAAAAAAATGTATCGTTTAAGTGCCAAATATATTAAGAAGTTGATGCAATTTTCGGCATCTTGATTAAGACTCTCCTCATCGACCCTCCTCATCGACATGTATTAATCAAAACTTGAAATTGCGAGAACGAAGAGAGAGAGAGAGACACACACACAGAGAGAGTTTGTTAATATTGAAATTTCGCCATAAAATAAAATACACATTCACACACAGAGACGGTAATATATATTGAGTTTTGACACTGAATCTGGTCAATTTGCTTATTTGTCCCAAGTTAAAAGCCCCTATTTACACCGGCGGCTAAGACCGATTCAACTATACCATAATACGCTGATATTTTTTGTCTATTATTAGCAAGTAATGGGGCATCACGTGCCGCTTATAAATTTTTATACGATTTTATATTTATTATTCTTTCTCTCTATCTCTCTCTCCCTCCCTCTTTTCCCATCTAGGTTTGATTTCGCTTCGTTTCACATTTTTAAAAAATCGCGCGCATTTGAAACTTGTTTACATCGAGGCAATGGAGTGAATATTCTTTGTCAAGTTTGTACAGGTAGCAGAAAAATCAAAACGCACACACACACGAGTTCATTCGCTCACACATATACACACGCACACACACACACACACACACACACACACACACACACACATCAGATATAGCAAACAAATTGAAAAACAAGAAAAATATTTTCGATTTTCGACTCAATTGAAGGAAAAGCGATGACGTGAGGCAAACAACAAACTGCAGCATACTGAAGATTTACAAAAATGCATCGGTGCTACAAGTGATATTCGATGAAGCACGGTCTCTGTGTATGTTATTCTTTGAAAACTCGTTGTGGTATTCCATCGAATCGTTTACGGAATGAAATAATATTGTTACTATTTCAGTAAAATGAATGATATAAACAAATTTTTGTTCCTTCAGTCTCTCTCTCTCTCTCTCTATCCTCCTTCTCTCTCTTTCACTCGCTCTTTTTCACAATTGAATAACCATTGAATAGATTTTTTTTTTCATGCCTTACTAAACAGTCAGTTTGTAGTTTATCCTATAGTTGAAATATTGAATATTTTGTCGGGGATAAAACTGTGTATGGAATTGTGCAAGCAAATCTATGCTCAATCAAACATTGAAAATCCATAATATTTGCCAAAAACTTCAAATGCATTGCGAGATAAAATATTAAAATAAAAACGCTGTAGCAACCACGGTGAATAAGAAATTTTCCAATTTCTTTTTTTTTTCGTTATTTCATCGTTATCGCCATCTTAGTGGTTTTTTTGGTTGTGGAAATGTGTTCAGTGCATTTGTCATGTAAACCAAACAAATACCAGATAAAAATGAAACGCAACGCAGCTCCGTCGATTCTAAAAATGTTCAAGTTAAGATTTAAGCAGGAAAAAAAAGAACAAGATGAATGAACGAAGAAAAAATTTATGTATATGAAAATAAAATGTGTTTAGACTACTGGAAAAAGTGTTTTGATGAAGTATGAAAAATGCATTGTGAATTGAAGGGGCAAAACATTTTTCCATTGGCTTTTGGTAAATGTGCTGGAATTTATCCGCTGCAAAATGCACGTAGAGAGAGAGAGAGAGAGCAAGAGGCGAGCATGGTGAATACCGAACATTATGCATTTTATATAGGTAAAAAGGGTTAAAAACACCTTATCCAGAGAACGGCAATATTCACGTATAAAAAGCTTTTGTTAGAACTTCATCAATCATAACTCATATATGCATAAAATGAAATTCACTTCGGCAAAATAAAACATGCAGAATGGGAGAATGAGTCAGAAAATGGCAACAGAAAATGGGGGAAAAAATCAAAAATCGGAATGATAAAATAAAAAATCTTTCGCAAAGAAAAAGTTTGGGCGGGCAAAAAAGGCGCCCGTGCGCTCGCATCACCAGATTGAAAATAAAAAGAGACAAATAACACACTCACACCTAAAGTCGCACACATACACAATTCGAATCACAAATATCGTATTTCACTTCAAAGCTCGTTTTATGCTTTTATTGGATTTGATGGCAAATTTACATGCACTAACAATCGCATACACAGAATCAACCACACGCATTCTACAATGCAATGCAATTGAAAATGTTTTTGCGAATGAAACGAAACATTTCGAACCAAAATGTTGAGAAAAGATAAAGAAAGAAGGAGAAAAATACATACAGAGAGAGAGAGAGAGAGAGAGAGAGAGAGAGAGAGAGAGAGAGAGAGAGAGAGAGAGAGAGAGAGAGAGAGAGAGAGAGAGAGAGAGAAAGTGAGAGAGAAAGAATGAAAGAAAGATGTTGAGAAGTCGTTGACGATTGCTGGAAGTTGCTTACATTTGGTCCTGATTGTGCTTGCAGACAATTTTTCTCTCAATCGCAATCACAATCACAATCAAAATCAAAATCAGTGTATTTGTGTGTGGTTACGCTAGTTGAGAGTCGATCAAACGGCGGCAATGGTTGTATGCAAAATTGGTAGAGCCACTTTTAGTTGCAATTTTATCGTTGTTAAATCTCTCCAATTGGTTCTTTCGATTTTTGTTCAATTTATATTCATTTTTTGTTTGTTTTATTTGGTTTGAGAGTAGTGCGTTTGTATCCTTTTTTTTCGACTTCAGACGATTCGGTGTGCGTTCTTTGGTATTTTATTTTTGCTCCTTGCGATAGGTGAACAACGTTTATTTTATTTTTTTTTTTTTTTTTTTTTTGCATTCCATTTCGTATGTTTTGCTCCTTTTTTTCTCATTCTTGTGCTTCTTTACTATCTTTTCGATTCAGTTTTTTCTTTCTTGTCGATTGTTGTTGTTCGAATTTTCTGTGTGTGTGTGTGTATGCTGTCGGTTGGTTTAAACATTGCCCGATTACGTAACAGAGACATTAAATGTTGTCTCATAAAAATCCATAAATTTTCTGTTCAACTTTTATTACTTTGTCTCCATAAAAAGCAAATATAATTGCATCAGTAGAAAAATTGAAGGCGAAAAATGAATAAAGCAAGAAATGCCAACGACGAAAATGGCAAATTGTGTGCAAGTAAATGTTGCGGCGGCTGCTGCTGCTTCACCATTTCCACTAGAATATCCAACAGCCAAAGATAAGAATACAGAACATATTTTTTTCCTCGTCTCGAGAATCTTTATGGAACGTCATGAAAATTCGATTTTTATTTCATTTTTTATTGTTGATAGAATATCTCATACTACTCACATCAATTACAATACAAATAGCGTGGCCATTACACTCTAGTCACTATTCTGATGGTGGATCGATTAAAAGTGCTTCACTATTTGTATTCCAACTATTTTCGCACTCGTTTTTTTTTTTTTTTCAATCAACCAATTGATCTTTACGTTAAAAATTGCATAAATACGAAGAATTTTTTATCGACCATTCAATTGAAATGCTAATTAATAAATAGGCAAATATAATAAATTAACAGTTGTCAATGAAAACAAATAAATAACTACAGTGTGCATCTTTGGACAAATTCGATGTATAAAATGCATTCAATAATAATATTCAATGTGACTAAATGATAATGATAACGTATGGCAAGCATTTGCAATATAATGTAAATTTCATTTATTTCGCATCGATGTGTCAATTGATGAACAATTTTAATGGTTCATTTTGGAATAATTAACGAATTTAATTATTATTATGCTATGAATATGAGAAAAGAGAAGAGAAAAAGGAAGAGAGAGAGAGGAAGAGAGAGAGAGGGGGGGGGAGAAAGAGAGAGGAAGAGAGAGAGGGAAGGAAGAGAGAGAGAGATAGGAAGAGAAAGACTGAGAGAGTAGAAAAAAAAATCAGTGCGTACAAATTCTATTTTGATGGGTTGAAAATTGGGCATGAACGAAATAGAATGGATGTGGAGAAAAAATAGATTTTGCCGCGTAAACGAATGTAAAAAAGATTATTATCGTGAATTTGCTGAGAAAACTTCCACAAATCTGTGTTTAAATTTCTGAATATGCATTTTTGAGAGTCTATTAAAGCACAAAAACCGCATGTTTTCCAAGTAAAATGACTCATTGATGAACGAAGTGAGATGAAGAGAGAACAATATTCGGTGTTCATCTCTCCAATTTTCAGTATGTTAGTCACTTTGCTAAAAAAAAAACAGAATAGTCCAGTCCAGTCGTATTCGTGAGCTTGAGCTTCTGTGAAAAGTATTTAATTTAAATGAAATTAAGGCAAACAACTCTTGCTATGTATTTTATTTGCACTTTATTCAATCTTTCATTCTCTTTCTTTCTTTTGCTCTTATGTCTTTTTCCGTTCGTTTTCGTCGAGGAAAATTTTCTTTTCGAGTGTGTAACATAGACGAAAATTTAACAAGTTCACTTCACGCAACTATAGCTTCATGGTGTAGTTGACTTCATCATCAGTTATTTCGTTTCATATTCTAGTTTCTTGGATTTCTCTTGCATCATCTTATCATGAGTCATGATAGTTGTTTAAAAGTTTTTGCTCAACGTTTTGCAATACAAATGGCAATGAGGTCTGAACCCTCGGCATATTATGTTGACTCGACAGCAATGCATTTGCATATGTTGGTTGTGCTGATGATGCTGTTGCATTTTACAGACACGATGGAAGAAGAAAAAAAAAAAAAGAAATTATGTACACATCCTCTGTATGCAAAATGTAGGCGAGTAAAAGAGAGAGAAAGAGAGAAAGTAAAAGAGGCGAACGAGTGTGAAAAAAAAAAAATTATAGTTACACATAGCAAGTCCTTAAAATGAAAATGTGTCCATTAGTAGTGTATCATGAAAATAGGCATGTCATTAACACTAAGCAAAACTACCGCAGCCAGCACTCATGCAAAGCAAACACTTCGCGTCGTGTTTGTTTCATGTTAAATATAATATGGCATGAAGAGGCGCACACATTTTCCTCTGTCGCACTTCTTTTGACGCAGTGATTTAGTTGTTTTTTTTTTTCGTTGTTGGATTTCATTAATATGTTGAAATTACCGATAGAACTAACAACGCACCAATTAACTTGATTGATATTATTAATACTACGTAAGAGCACATAATTTTTAGTCATTTCTTGTGAGCCATCGTATCACTGATTGACGCTGATGGTATAGCCAACAGCAAAACACATTCTCTTGAATATATCGAATGTGGATTGCAGTCTCTCTCTCTCTCTCTCTCTCTCTCTCTCTCTTTCTCTCTTACTATATTAATTATATGAAACGGAGTTTTAAATATGTTGATGTTTATTGCGCGAACACTTATGTGCTGAATTGACTTTCCTTGTGTTTTTTTTTTTGTCAAGTATAATAATTATTTTCAAAGTTTTATCGTTGCATTCATGCGTTATGATACAAATTACGTGGATTCGAAGGCACTTTTTAATACACACAACTCCCTCCAAAATGAACCATATGAGTCACTTTGATGTGAGTTTGTGTTAAATAAAATTCATTCTCACACATCCTTTTGCTATTTTCCATCGCTCCAACACACACACAAATTTATAATTTTATTTTAATGTGAAAATTTCCCTTTTTCAGCGCGCAATCATAGAAACAAATTAAAAAAAAAAAAAAAATTTCGCAAACATTTACATTTGCGTCAGGTAAAACTCATCACTGCATCTAGAAGCTATCAGTCAAGTGCCTTTCGAACTTCGACAGTACGAGAGAAAGTCACCGACCGCCGATGATGTGTGCGACACAATCATGAGTTGAGTGCAATATCATAGACGAGCATAGAAACGGATGAGAGAGATAGAACAAGAGAGAAAGAGAAAGAGAAAGAGATAGAGAGAGAGAGAGAGAGAGAGAGAGAGAGAGAGAGAGAGAGAGAGAGAGAGAGAGAGAGAGAGAGAGAGAGAAAGAGAAAGAGAGAGATAAAGTGAGCAAAAGAAATAAGCGCATTGATACAACGGCAAATATTATTTACGAGTTAGTCATTTCCCTGTTACATATTTATCAGTTAATGTGATAAAGCGAATAAAAACTTGGTATCGGTTTGAAATATGAGCCAGTTTATTTTTGGTTTTTTGGTAGCTGCAAACGGCGGCGGTGACGACGACAATGACGACATCTGTTCAATAAAAGTGCTTTTGTGCGTGATAATATGGAAAATGTGTGCATAGTGTGACGACACATTGCCATATGAATAATTACGAATGCTAAAATTTGTTTGTGATCATTTGCTATTTTTCCACGCCATTTCTCATTGCCAAGTCGATTAATTCTATTTGTAATTTTTCTTCTTTCGCATTACTCTTCATCATTTTCATTTACATCTTTATCTTCATATTTTTTTTTTTTTTTTTTTTTTTTGGTCGTTTGTCGTTGAAATGACTTGTTGTTGAATTTTTCCAGCTAAACGTTTTCGCAAATCATGTGAATAAAATTCAATTTACAATGATCAAGGCAATTCGCATTTGGGTTGGATCCCGAAATTGTATTCGGGGGTTGAGCTTCAATGTGGAAAATCTGTTATCAGTTCATTTGTGTCTGCGAATCACAGTCAAACATTTAATTTAATTTTGAACAAATCACACAGAAGAAAACGTACAACGACAAGAACAACAACAACAACAACAACAACAACAACAATAACAAGAAATGAAAGAAAATGATGATGACAATGGTGATGAGGAAAAGAGAAAATGCTAAGTGCAATCGTAAATCTTGCTGAAATAGACAGCGCTAAACAACAGAAGTGCCGAAAAATTATCATCAATTTGTGCGAAAAATAAAAATAATAAATAAAAAATAAAACGGACATGAAATATACGGAATGCCGGAGACAAAATTGAGTCTGTTGCAAGTGGCTGGCAATCTCACATGGATGATGATAAATGGTACTTTATTTCAACAATTGTAATTATTCTGCACAAATGTATATAGGTAGATCGTTGGCAATTTATAATAAAGTCATAAAAATCTGACAAGTTTTTGTACGCGCGATACGTGAGCATTAGCTTGCTATGCCACACTACACACACACACACACACTCGCACAACATCTCTTTCTTTCACTCTTGGTTGGTTGAATTGAGTTTGTAAAAGGGTGCTCAACATAAGTGAATTTATTCTGTTCATTTGCTTCACTTGGTGAATCCGTAATGTATTCGTTTCGTGTTCACATGTTGTGTGTGTTTGAGATAGAGATAGAGAAAAAGAAATTGCGTGCAAAAATGCTACTTTGCCCCTCTAGATTGTGAAATACAGTAATAGATCTCAATACGAGAAAAATTGAAGAAACAGAAAGCATATTTTCTTTCGACTCCTTTCAAGACACGTACCACCGCCCCCTTCTCTCTCTCTATCTCCCTCTCTCTCTCTTTCTCTGTTTTCATTTCTTTCATTCTTTAAGGGTAATTTTTTTCTTTACTTTTCCGTTATTTTACATTTCTCGTTTCGACTTGTTCACTGTTGAAATGCTGGATCTAATTGCGCAATGTGTCTTCTGCAGTCATTTTTGTAACATAAATAAATGATTTGTTTCCACTCTTGATATTCGATAACGCGCCAAGGCCGACTCAATGCACCATCTAAAGATTGTGCATGAATTCATTTAGCCATCGTTGGTGTCTACCCCCTTCCCTCCCCCCCCCCCTCTCTCTCTCTCTCTCTCTTTCTTTATCTTTCTCTCACTCTCTTTGTGTGTGTGTTTTCTTTTTCTTTTTTCGTGTTCATCCTTCGCCCATTTTCGTCTTCATTTTCGTGTTAACATGTGAGCGCGCTAAACAACTCATTCGTTTTGTTCGCAAGTCAGCACGAATCGGTGCATTTGGTATGAGGGATACAAAGACGACTAGATTAAATTGCAACCCAAAAGGCAGAGCGCTGAGACAATTCCAATGCACATTTTCACTTGAACATTTTGGTAATATTCCATTTTCATTACGTTCTCTCTTTCTCTCTCTCTCTCTCTCTCTCTCTCTCTCTGTCTCTCTCTCTCTGTCTCTCTCTCTCTCTCTCTCTTTCTCTTTCTCTTTCTCTTTCTCTTGCTTTCAATGGGTCTGCATCATATTTCTATCGTGATCAAATGTGTTTGTTGTGTGTTCAATTTAAATAAGACACATGTATTAGAGTTGAAAATTTCACTTTCTGTGTGCACGCAAATACATATTCAATATTGCACTCACATCTGGTGTGCGCTGCACATGGTACTTATTTTTTTCTTTCTTGTATACGCGCATATTTCTATAGAATTTCACGAAAATATACATAACATTGAGAGCTTTTATTTGCCAATTAAAAGCTCATCCAATTTGTGTAGAGCTATTAATTGAAAAATTAAAAACTCCCTTCATACAATTCCACTAAAAGTGAAATATCCAACTCTGTTCGCATTGCTACAATAATAATTGCCACAGTGCGCTTTATTGATAGGCCGCCATGTGCATAAGCGCATGCACACATCAAATACGAATACCCCCAAACAACTAACCACAGTACACGGCTAGTTGTAGTTTTTCCCACCATTATCTGCTTGTGTTATTTACTTTTTGTGCGTCGTGCAGCTCTTCTATTTTTTTTTCTTTCTCTTTTCTCTTTGTCTCTCTGGTATTTTGTCGAGTTTTTTTTTACTATTTCCATTGGTTACAATTTTTTTTTTTGCAAATGTTTTTGTGATTTGTCAGCAATGTTGTTATTATTCTTGTGTTATCTAAAATATTAGGTGTGAGCCAAACATTGTTCACCATTTGCCGCATTGTTGTGGGGTATTCAAAAGTGGATGCAATGTCAGTGCTAGTGATGCGGGAGGGGGTGGGGATACACGGGTATTGGGTGTTTGGAAGAACACATCCGGAGAGAGTTGGATGAAGCTGTCATCATCATTGCCACCACATCAACCATGGATGTCGTCATTCTCGTTTCACTTCAATGTCTTTATTATGCCAGCACAGATTGTTGTGGCTCCGGCTCTATGCCGGGATGGTATTTCTCATTTTCGGTTACAATTCCAATGCATATACACTTTTGCTTCAACATTTTCTATGCTCACTATGCAAGAATCATATCAATATGACAGTTGCTCTTTGTCCCCCCCTCTCACTCTCTCTCTCTCTCTCTCTCTCTCTCTCTCTCTCTCTCTTTCTTTCTCTTTTTCTCTTATTCTCTTTTTCTCTTATTCTCTTTTTCTCATTCTTTTACCTCATTTCGCATCCGTTCACTAGAGCTTTTTCTCGCCATTCTATTGCGCCATTTTATGATGAGACTATACAGACGCTAAAATGAAAACAATCACATACTTAATGCAATTTTTAGTATGCCAAGAACATGTTACAAATGCTCAAATATGTTTTCTCTCATTATATATGTCATAATCATTCTGCTACAATCTATATAAGCTCAATTGTTATATGAAATATAAGTTTTTTTTTCACTGAAACAAACACATTTTGGCGAATAATTGTGCAATAAACATTGCCATTTATTAATTCAGTTGGTCGCTTCCATTTTTGACATTGCTATTTATTTCTTCTTTTGCTGTTATTTTTCATTCTTTTTTCAGTTGTATTCTTTTTTTTCTGGTTTTGGTTTTGTCTCTTGCATTGGCTTTTCATTTAATGATGTTCAATTAAAACGATGCAAAATTGTCGCGTGGTTTTCATTTCTTTTTGGCTCCTTTATGCTTGCTCATCTAATACACAGATAGAGAGTACCAAATATTTTTATTTCAGGTATGTATTTTTTTTTTTTTTTTTTTTTATAGGTAAATAGAATTCGTTATCGTACGAAGCCGCAAAGTATATTGGTTGGCTCATAATTGTAATAAACCAACACATATTGTGAACAAAACAGCTCAACCATTTGATATAATCAAACATAATGTGAATACAACATTTCATATGAATAACATGCCCCTAACTAAATCGAAGTGTTTTTACGATAATTTGACCAAATTGTGTGCAACATTTCATGCGCATTTACACAATTGTGTATCAAAATAAATGAATCTGTGCATCGACATACAATAGTATTACATTTATGTAACATGACGACTATTACGTTTATATAGTACTTGTATCATCAACGTCACACACAAATACACACACACACACACACACACACAGAGAGAGAGAGAGAGAGAGAGAGAGAGAGAGAGAGAGAGAGAGAGAGAGAGAGAGAGAGAGAGAGAGAGAGAGAGAGAGAGAGAGAGAGAGAGAGAGAGAGAGAGAGAGAGAGAGAGAGAGAAAGAGAAAGAGAAAGAGAAAGAGAAAGAGAAAGAGAAAGAGAGAGAAAGAGAAAGACAAAGAAAGAGAAAGACAAAGAAAGAGAAAGAAAGAGAGATCACAATTGATTAAGCAATGTGTTGCAAATTGTATGGTCAAACAAGGGCTGATTTGTTCTACTCTCACTTGAACAAACCATTGCTATATGTAATTATCTTATTCGCCATGCAGTAAAACTTCGACAAAAGGTCAACAAAAATCCTCGAACACGGCATCTTTTTGTCATTTTTTTTTTCACTTTTTCTCTCTTTGTCTTTCTCTTTCTCTCTGCCTCATGACTACTTCAGCAACGAAAACTTATTTCGATCTCTCCATTACAAATGGATAATCAAATCAAGTTCCGATATATGCTATGCTATAAGTGTTGTTTCAGCATATTTGAATGGATTCCGGACTTCTTCTTGTTATTTTTTTTTTTTTCGTTCATCTCCTTCACGTAGTCGTCTTGTCATCGTAAGCTTATTTTTGTTCTTTTGTTTGCATTTGATGCACATGTTGTTCTCCGTTCAATTTTCATGCTCATCCCGCTGTACATAATAGCATTCACTTCTACTGATTACCAGACACACACACACACACACACACACACACACACACACACACACACACACTCTCTTTGATTTTATGGTAACGAATTCATTTTGCGCCGGTCTGTTTTTATTATTTCTTGCAATTGTTCTTCGGACCATCGGTTGAAAATGTGAACGACAGTAAATTTCTTTTAAGCATTTTCTTCAATTTTGTATCCTATGACAAAATGAAAATCTTAACTTCGTCGAAGATCATGCTTGAGCAATCGAATTTGTCGTTTTAATAGTGTGATGAGAGATGGAAGAAAGAGTGACAAAGAAAGAGTAAGAAAAAAAAAAATAATGAAAAGAGAGAGTAGAGCATAGTTCACGCCACGAGAAATTCATATAAAGGATTAAGTGTACGAAGACAAAGGAATTGAGAATGTACGTTTTACGACATGCATCAAAAACGTACAAGTATGACTAATGCTTTTGAGTTGGTCATTTTGAATGCATGTAAGCAAAACGTGAAAAAATGTCCCCTTCGCAACTGTGCGATTTGGAAGAAGAAAAAAAAAAAAGAAACAAACAAACAAATCCGTAAACTTTTTACATAATTCTTATATCGATAATGTTCTTTATATTTTATGCTCAAGTTTGCTTTTCGTTAGCATTTTATATTATTTTTATACATTGCATTTAAGCATGTTCAAAAGATTCATTCTTTGTTTTCCATTTTATTGACAGTTTATAAAAACCGCATGCAATTGCACACTTAACCACACTCAGTTCGAATTATTCGTGAGAAAAAGTGAAAAAGTGAAGAGATAAAAAAAAAAAGACACTTTTTTTCCATCTTTCGAATGCTATTTACCAACGAAGAAACGAATTTTCTTTCATTTTTCAAAAAGTACTCGAAAATTTATCTAAAAAGAAATTTTTTTTTTCTGTATTCATCTCAAATATGGGATGAAAAATTCGTTTTGCAACCATTGCTTGTTTGTTTGTTTGTTTGTATGCCAATTCACTTAGTTATTTGATGTATCATTTTTATTTGCGATAATCTAATCACGACCAAGTATTAGAAAACTAAAGATTCAACAATTTAATGGTAAACAAAAGTCAAGATACATAAAAATAGAACTAAGTTCATAGTATAAAGTTCAGGTCATCTAAATGCTTGCATCAATTTGACATGCATTTCATACAGTTTGAACAATGCAAGAGCAATGATTCAATTATTGCCGAGAGCAAGTGTTTGGACAGATCTCAGTATCTGTTGTATTAAAGCGTGTCAGTGCACACATTATCGAACAAATTTTTTTGTTATTAGAGCCTATCCCAATCTACCAATCAGGCAATAACCACACATTTTTGAATATTCTATAGGTTTCGAGCTAATATTTTACCCAAAAGTTACAATGTACGACTGTAAAAACTCAAAAAAATTATTGGTAGAATATTGGCTCTGTATCATGTATCATTTCTATTTTTAAATTGTGATTATAAACGTGTATTTAGTGCAAAATATTAATTTCGATAAGAGCTGTTGTAAATCAAATTCGCAAACATTTTTAAAATGAAAAATCCCTTTTTTTTTCTCTCTAAAAAAAGAACTAAAATCCATGTACTTTCGTAAGTTCGTAAGCTTTTGTTGTAAAAAATGCACCATTTTCGTATTAAATGAAGTGTTGTGATAAAATTTAATTTGCTTTTTGTGTAATTTAATTGCATTGCATGGAAATTATATTACATTTAGTGATTCACACATCATCAAATGTTGAATCATATGTCAAGTGATTTAATCAAAACCCATTTTGTCGTTATTATAATTTATTGAAAATTGTAAAAATTAAATTAAACAATAAACGAAACACCTATCAATATCTGTTTAATATTCGGCACGCGTGTTTGACAGTTGAATCTTCTAATTAAATTTCATAACAAAAAAAAAAAAAAAAAAAAAAAAAATCCCCTCCTCTCCTTGTCCTTCTCCCTCTGTTTCATTCCCCCTTTTTCGTTCTGCTTTTTTTTATATCTGATCTGATTGATAATGCATAACACGAGTGTTACGTTGATTGATTGATGACACGATGGAAAGAAAAAAATAACTTCATAAAATTCCATTATGGTTTTTGCAGATTTCAGAGGGGTAAATATTGTCGCTAATTTTTGTTTGTTTTTTTTTTTCTTTGTGTGTGTGTTAGACTGACTGGCAGATAATTTTATTTCGAATTTTGTGGTAATATTTTACGGCTTGGTAGAGAGAATCGAAGGAATGGCAAAAATCAGCTGTCATCAAGTGCACAGCCACATCATCAGATCTCGGCAATTAGACATAAATAATTGTTTTCTTTTTTTTTTTTTTTTGTGGCATTGGCATGGATTTGTTCATATGCAGCACTAGCAGCATCCGAGAGTTGGTAACATAACATACTCATGAATAAAGAGACACAGAAACAAACATGAGACAGACAGAGAGAGACAGAGAGAGAGAGAGAGAGAGAGAGAGAGGAAGAGAGTGACGCGCGCGTCCGCACAGCATAAGTAAATTAATATATTGCCTGTCGGAAACAGAAGATAAAAAGCGAAACCAACGGGAATGAATGTATTTTTATTTGCGCATTTTTGTGTCTATGTCATTGAGAGCGAAAGATATTTCTCCATTGATTCAAAGCTCTCCATTTTCCACATTTGTTTTATGCCCTTCGCATTTGTCTTTCTATCTCTTTTAGTTATTCAGTAACGGCATGAGTTGTTATCGTTGTTATTGTTGTTACGCTATTTTTTCGTTTTTTTGGTGGTCGTGCTGTCGTTCAATGTGACCGTGCATGTGTATGGAATTTGTGTGTTTTTGATCAATGTTTGCACATTATCGCTCGCTTGCTCGCCACTTTATTCGCATTCATTAAACGAATTAATTAATTAAATTGAGCAGTGAAGCATTATATTTGTTTTCTTTTTTTATTTGACAGAAACTCGTGTTTACATTTTTTTTTAATCGCTCTTTCTATCCTTGGCTCTCTCTCTCTCTCACTTTCTTTTTATATATATATATATCTCTCTCTCTCTCTCTCACTTTCTATCTCTTGCTTGCTCCATCAATTGTGCACATTATTTTTTTTTGCCGTTGCAATTCATTGGATGAAACAGTTGTTTGATGCTTCCTTGTTTGTTCACCATCGCTGTCATTGAGCACCAATTCATTGGCATAAACGACATATAGAAACGATACATAATAATAAAATCGAAACAACATCAATGAAAGTAGAGAATAGCACAATTTATTTTATTTTTTTTTTTTTTTTTTTTTTTGATAAATTGTGATGGAAAAATCAATTTTACTGGTCATCATGCTGTCACTTTTGTTGCTGTGCACTCACAATGATATTGCGAAAGAATGTCATGGTCCGCGTATCCATGCGTCTCTCTCTCTCTCTCTCTCGCTCTCTTTCTCTTCATTCAGCACTGTGTGACTGCTTCACATGTCAGTGATATGTGACGAAAATTGATATCAACGCGTTTCAGCTAGTGTGTGAAATGTGTGCACATTGTTTAAAAATGATGACCATGTCCGTTCTCAATGCCAGCTGATAGAAGTGAAATAATTTATTTATACGAAATGACATGAAATCGCTTGTGGCTAAAAAGTATAAGGTGAGAGATGAGTTGACAGAATATTAAATAAAAGCAAAAAAGAAAAAGGGAAAAGAAAAGAAAAGAAAAGAAATGAAAAACGACGGAAAATACAAGGAATATAACATGACGAACTCTAAAGTATCACATGGAACAACAAAGATAAGAATTGGCATTGAAGGAGAAAGGAATATAAATAATCACCGTCATCAAAATAAAGCAGTAACCACAAAAGGAGTCAAGCCTGAGTTCGTTTTTTTTTTTTCCTTTCTTCATTCTTTTCATATTCTTGTCGGTTTCTCATTCAACGTGATACGAATGATCGGTCTCCGGTTGATTTTCCAAACGAATGCGAATGTATTTCTGTTTCTTTCTCTCTCTGTGTGTGTATCTATGTCTAAATTTATGATCCGTTTCTTAAGAATGAATCAATTGGCGTAAGTGCGCTTTCAAGTGACTCACTTTTTCTCTATTTTTAACATTTTGTCTTATTCTCTCTCTCTCTCTCTCGCTTTCTCTCTCTCGCTTTCTCTCTCTCGCTCTCTCTTTCTCTCTCTCTCTGCATGTGTGTGTGTGTGTGTGTGTGTGTGTGTGTATATTTTCTGTAATATTGCTCTTTCCGTGTAATGAGGTAAGCGATTTTGGTCGTATCTGCGATTTTTATGCAGTATTTCTGTTTCGGTTATTTGTTGTTGAGCACGACAGCAATATTGTACACTACTGTGTGGCTTATCTTGCTTTCATGTTTGTATTCCAAAGCAATTTTACTGTTGCTCATTGTTTACTTTTTTTTCGTCTTCTCATCTTCATCATCTTCTTTTTAGTTCATTTTATGAATGTGTTTTTTTTTATTATTCTCTGCTTATTCTTGAATTTATTTTACCAACAAAATTAAACACAAAATTTATTTATTTTTGTGTTGCATTTTTATACATTTTCATGCAAGCCCACAAAAATCCCGTGTCGTGTTCGCTCATATTCTGCCCCTGCAATCACTCTGTGACTCTATGGTTCCTTCTTTTTTTCCCTCATTCCCTATCGCTCTTTCTCTCTCTCTCTCTCTACTCTTTCTCTCTCTCTCTCTTTCTGTATCACTCTCCGTTTGCTTTCTCTCTCTTTTTCCTTTTCTTACTCTTTCTCTTCCTTTAGTTCTTGTATATTGTATTGAAGCATTTACTAAATCAAGACCGACGTCCGTCCACTTTATAAGCATTTTTCTTTGCTTCTTTAGCTTTGAATATTTATGTTGTACATATTTTTTCTTCTTTCCCCGTTAGTCCCAATGAACTTTTCAACTCTGAATAATGTGAAACCACATGGATTAAATATTTTGGGTGGAGTTTTTTTTTCCCTCTCTCTTTCTCTCTCTCTTACACTTTCAATAATAAGCGAGAAAAGGAGACGGAACGGTACCGAGAATTTCAAAGAGATATATGTAATTTAAGTAGTGAAGTGAAGTGTGCAGTGAAAGCAAAACACCGGCACTCTATAACCGCAAACATGACTTCATTCAAACACACGTAGGCTTTTCATACATATATATATATATATATATATATATTTGCATTAGTGAGTAGATGAAACTGCTGAACAGATGACAATGTTATTCAAAAAAACACAAAAAATTACAAATAAAGCAAGCAAGAATGGTAAAGAATAAAGTGGAAACAGAAGTGATGATGAAGAACGTGCAAGTACGAAAAAAAACATATACACACACACACACACACACACACACACACACACACACACACACACACACACACACAACACACATTTACAGAGAGCCACCAGGCCGACATCGTCCGAAACAAGAAGCTTGCGATTGAAATTATAAAAATACTTGTTATGAACCTGCTCTGTCTAACGGTGTTTTTTGCTCATAAAAATATTTATGAAGTTTTTACATTTCTCAGCGGAAATGCTGTTGAAATGTAATTGTTGCGCTCATCCGTTATGATTCTACAAATGAAAAAGAAAAGCATTTCTTTTCAATCAGTGAATAAGTGGTTTTTTTTGCCTTCTGTTCGTTTGTTATTGATTCAAATGTCGGAGTGTTATAATGTTTGATTTAACTTTAAATTTGTAATGGCACTTTTTCAATATTCACCATTCAAAATGTCTACTCCGTCGGGTAAAGTGTTGCCATGAGCACATTTTACCATTTCCAACCATTTTATAATTACAACTATTACAATCAACGGCAAATATTCATCGAGTAGAGACGTTCGTCTGCAACATTTTAAAAAGAGGAAGAGAAAAATCGGAACAAAATGTAAAAATCGTCGACCATTAATGAAACTTTGAATACAGTCATTTTTAAAATGCATATGCGTAATTTCATCTCACTGCAAGCGATTGAAAAAAATATTACAATGAAACAGATGCTTAAAAGCTAGATTGTTATTTTATTTTTTATTTTTTTTTTTTTTGCTTTAGTAGTTACTTCATTTCGGTTTTTTTTCTCTTTTTTTTGATAAATCGTAATTTATTGCAAATTTTGTATTGAGCTTCTGCGAACGTTAGCAAATTACTTCGTCCGTGTTTTTTTTCACCGTTTGTCGACCAGTATGAAACGACAAGAAGCTCAAAAGATACTGCTTATAATTCCATCCGATTGAAGGATTTGACAACAGAAACAAAAGAAATTAATGATGCTTTTGTGAAAGCATTTTCTTTTGCTTTTTCGTTTTTAAAATGCTACACAGTAATCATCGACAATGAACACTTCGCTATGTTAGCCAATGAATGGGGGAGGCAAACAAAGAGAGCCAGAGAAAGGGCGACAGATAGAGTGAGTAAAAGAGAGGGAGAGAGGGAGAGAGGGAGAGAGTGAGAGAGTGAGAGAGTGAGAGAGTGAGAGAGTGAGAGAGTGAGAGAGTGAGAGAGAGAGTGAGAGAGTGAGAGAGTGAGAGAGAGTGAGAGAGAGTGAGAGAGAGAAAGAAAAAGAAGGAAATTCAGAAACAGAGAAGAAGAAATATGGAAAGCGAGAAGGGAATGGAGAAAAGAAGAGAGAAAACAACAAAAAAAAACAAAACGGACATAAAGTCATTTTTATATATTAGCAAAATAGAGTGTATTTGATGTACGCCAACTCTTGAAAGTATTTCATGTTGCTGTTTTCAACTGATTTGTTGCCTTTGCACTAAAGCATGTTGATGCGAGTGAGTGAGTGAGTGTGTGTTTTTGCCCATTAGAATTGGCTCGATTTGCTGCAACGTAAATCTTTTGTCATCCTTTGTCTTGATTTGAATACTAGCCATGAACGGTGTTATAGCACACAGAGAAATAAATTTGAGCTTTCCGGTGATATTGTCCTCTTTTTATATTTTCATTCTTCGTTTCTATTTTCTTCTCTTTCTCATTCGTTTTCCCTTACACTGTTACCACCTATTCTTTTCATGTCCATTTCTTTCCTTCTCTCTTTCTCCATCTTTCCATTTCACTTTTTCACTCCCCCTCAATTCCATTTCCTCTCAGAAATAATCTTTTATTGAAGACAAAATGTGTGTTGTTATTATTTTGTATTGTGAATTAGATTTTTTTTTGTTTTTTTGTTTTTTTTTTTTTTTTTGTTGTTGTTATGAATGAGCTCAATATATTCTTTCGTAAACAATATGCGTAAGTACATTTGTTCTCATTTTATGAAATTCAAATGTGTTTTCAATCTTGATTTACAACTGTTCATCAATTGCTAGTGTGGAATCAGTACTGAGCCAAGATACTTGCATCATCGAATGAACAAACAAACAAACAAACAAACAACGAAAGAAAAAACAATAACTTCTTTTTTTGTTTGCAAAATTATTGCTGACACCTAATTCGATATGCCATACATTAAAACGAAGTCAATCTGCTTGATACTTGAGCATTGAAAGCCTACTCAAATAGTATTTGTGCATGAGTTTTCTATGTGAAAAAGCTCAATTTATTGTAAGTGGGATAAATGCACATCAAAATGATAAATGAGAAATGTACGTGATCAGTCAATACGTTTAGTGTGCTTACAGCACGCATTGCGTTGTCAGAAACCAATGAATAAAAAAAAAAAAAAAAAAATGAAATAAAATGAAATGAAATAAAGATGAAACAATCGGCGTATTTATTTCAAAATGGCGATAGAGTGAATCGTTGAAACAAAAATGATTTTTTATTTATTGTTCCATCATTATGGCTTTAATTGTGTGGATTTTGACAAGTGGCATATTGCAAGCCTGTTCCCATGGTGATGTAAAGCACGTGTCACAGGACGGTATACGCTCCGTAAATCCATCTCATTTCATCGATATAAATCTCTATATACGTTTGGGTTTATGAGTGTGAATTTGTATGAGATAAGTGTCTCATTTCCTTATATTCATTTTGATTTCATGAAAAATTCAATGGAAAGTGCCAAAAACCACATAACACATACTCAAGTTTGCCATCAATTGGATGAATTGTTAGTTCTTGGACGATTGAACAATATCTATGGCTACTATTCAATTTCAGTTGATTTTGATTAGGTGACCATTGATTAATTTCATTTTAGAACCAATGGGATATTATAAAGAAAGTAAAAAACGAAGAAATTGCTGATGGATACATAAATAAAAAGTGTAAAATGCCTGCTGAAAATAATGAAAAAGTGCACACAAAATGAGAGAGAGAGAGAGAGAGAGAGCGTGAGAGAGAGAATGAACATGCAAGACCAGACAGGGTGTGAAAGAGAGAAAACGTGAGATTGAGAGCAGTGAATCGGTGATAAAAGTGACGGCAATGACAATAACGACGGTCATGGAATAAATTTAGGTAAAGATACGCTTAGTTGTGGTGTAATACATACGTGGTAACATAAAATTCACAATGCAGCAGTCATCATTTTTGGGATAAGAGTGAGAGCGTGCGAATGTGTGTGTGTGTGTGTGTGTGTGTTTGTTTTCGATCCAAATATTTTTTGGGGCCATTTCAATGCCTTCAAAACGTTTTCTTTCATCCTGACACAACAGAAAAGTTGCAAAGATATAGAATATTGAAAAAGACACGAAGACACATATATACATTTCTAGCCTCGCACGAGAAATGGCGTGTCGTCGAACAAATGCCGTGAAACATTCAATATCTGTATGGTATTTCAACATCTTGTGCTTGACATATTGTCAGCGAACAGCGAATTTATAAAATTCCATACACAAAAATTTCCATTGAATTCAATATTATCGGTGGAATCGAAAAAGATGGCAAAACCAAGATGTGGTGGGATCAAGAGATGCCAGGAAAAACGACGTTCCATTGCATATTCTACCCATTGCATTCAGAAGAGAGAGAGAGAGAGAAAAAAAACAACCCAAGGGAGATCGCAGGGAGAGATGAATTTCAAAGAGGGAAGGGAAGGGAAGGGAGATTTACAGATAGAGGTGAGTGTGAGTGAGAGAAAAAGAGAGTGAGAGAGAGAAAGAGAGAGTGAGTGTGAGTGAGAGAAAGAGAACGTGAGCGCAACCAGGAAGACGAATTGTTTGCGTGTATATACAATGGTAATAAAATATATGTATTACGGTGTGGTTTGTTCGGTTAGTGCAGCATCATTTGCCGTCTTTTTTCTTTTTTTTTTTTTTTTTTTTTTGTTCAACATTCATCTCCTGACCTGTTCTACCCATTTTATTCTTTTGTTCGAATGTGAAACGCCATTTGAAAGCTTCATCGAGCAAATGTAAGTGTGCATATGAGTTAGCAATGTGCTTTTTTCGCTCTCTGCTTCTTCTACTCTTCTCGCTTCTCGCTTCTATCTTAAAATGCTTTTGTAGTTGTTATTATTGTCGGTGCACATTGCCATGTATGCGCTTTGGCTATAGACATCCACTTGACAAAAGATGTTTGCTAATGTGCTATGCTATTGCACTGTTACTTGTGTGTGGCTAAAGCAGCCAGTGAAAAGATGGAAATAGCAATAGGAACAGGTAGAGCAAAGATACTGAACGGAAATTAAACACATTGCAGGTTAAGGTAATATTTCAAACGTTGCCGTTTTTTTTTTTTTTTTATCTTTTTCCATTCTATTCTGTTCGTTCGTTTTGTGTCATTCAGTGTTTTATACTTTCTTGTTCATCGGCGCTATTGTTATTGAGGTTTCATTTTAGCGCGTTTTCTTTCTTTTCTTTCGTCTCTTCAGTTTTCCTGAGCCGTCATCGTCATCCTCATCGTCATCATAGTCACCGTCGTCGTTTTTGTGGCCGTCATCATCATCATCGTCGTCTTCGATGTCACCATTGAACGCACATATTATCGTATGGTGTTATGGTGCTAAAGCGTTTACTCTTGATTCTCATTCTATTCAAAGCATGATAATAGTGATCATCGTTGTAAAAACGCTAAAAAAAAAATCCAACCAAACTGAAGTGAAAAGAAAAACAAGCATTCATTCAACAGAGAAAGACGAAAGTAAGAAAATGAAAAGAAAAAAAAAAAAAAAAAAAAAACGAAGGAAAGAAAGTGGAATAGTGGGAGTAAAAGAAAAAAATGGAAGAAAATAAAACGCACCGGCATTCCTTGAAGCGATATTTATTTATTTTGTGACGGGCAAATATTCTCATTTTATTTGCTGGCTGCCTTAAATCATTCATTTCACCGCCACCTCTGGTTTCGTGGTTGATTCTTCTTTTGCTTTACTCTTGATATTTTATGTTGGTTTAATAAAAAATGATGATTTACTACAAAACTGACACAACAATAGCACCAATCGAGCACTCATATTATGAGTAAATACAAGTGCACATACACACACACACACACACACACACACACACACAGCTCACACATCAATAAAATAAATAACGAGAAAAGCAACAACAGAAAATGTAGCGCAAGAAAAATGCAAACAAGCAAACAGTGAGGGAAAAAAATAGAAAAATTTCCAACACAAACACCGCATTATCCGCCGAATTCCAACAAATCATATTTGGTTACACTCTCTTTCCTCCTGCCCGAATCGAATTTTCTTCTTTTTCGATCCATTTTTCTTTTTCTTTTTCTTGTTTTTATTTCATATGTTCGCATTGTTTACTCATGCGAACTGACTGTAATTATTGTGTATTAAATATGATAAACATAAAATCCATAATCAAATCGACAAAATGTAAACATAAACCAGTTGGCTGATATGTCATAGAGTGTGAGGATGTTTTTTTTTTTTTGTATCTTAATAATCTTTGTAGAAAAATAAAATTCATTACTTACATATACTGAATAAATGAAGGATCATCAAACAAATTGACGGCCAACCGATCGACTTCCAACTCATGCAAATCATTGCCATTGTTTGCATTTTGAATTTACGATAAATGTTCGTTTGATGTATGATGAGGCTAGCGGTTTTGTGTTGCGGTGTGTGGTGTCGACGATGTTATTGATGATGTTGTTGCTCTCTTATTGTTTTATTGTTTTTTTTTTTTTTTTTTTTTTTTTTTTTTTTTATTGTGAATTTGCTCTGTTTCTGCTATTAGATGATGAAATAAAGTTCATTTGAATTTGCTGCTTTTTTTCTGCTGTTTCGCTCTGTTATGTTCTGCTTTGTTTTCGTTGATTTGACGTTTGAAGGGCTCGCTATCAATGGATTCAATCGATAATTTGTGTTGTGGTTTTTCTTAGACAGTTTGTATTTGTGACTGTGTGTGTTTTTTTTTTCTAAATGGCAGTTCCGAATCGAGTTTTATGCCTCGTCAGTGTTATTGTTTTTGTTCCTCTCTCTTGTTTGTTTGGTTTGTATGGCGTATTGCCTTTTATTTTAACTGAGCAATTAATTGACTATTAAGGTGGAAATGAGTGGTTGAATTCACATGATTTTTTTTTTTTTTTTTTTTTTTTATTTCGATTTTGACTTTACAAAAACTTCAATCGTATTGTCCATTATTTGTGTGTCAATAGCAAAATTGCCATATGATGGCATCAACTGCACTTAATTTGATGAGCAATTCAATTTCGATGTAAACCTGAAATACAACACAAAGAAAAGAAAAAAAAAGAAAGAGAGAGTGAGAATGAGAGTTAGAGAGAAATATTGTTTTCAGTTTGAAATCAATAAAGACATTTTCAGATAAATTAAAATATAAAATAAACTTAAATGTTCAACGATGGAAGGGATGCGAACGAACAAACGAACAGAAAGAAAAAATATGCGAACGTCAAGAGGCTGAGAGAGAACAAAGCAAAATGCCAACACAAATTACCAGTTTACGATTTGCTTGAGATGAACCATTCATTGATTGAGTTGAAAATATATGCCAATCATGATATCGTCGAATCAATCGATTCGATTGATAAATAAAAAAGAAGTGAAAAAGAAAACATTTGCAATGCTGTATGACAAAAGTCATGAGGGCGTACACTCAATGTGTTCCCAGTTGATATTTTGGTTTTTTTTTTTTTTTTTTTTTTTTTGTGGAATTATCGATATTTGATTCTAGGACAAGTGAACCGATGGGAATTTCTCTGAAAACTTTTTCAACCACATGAAAACACAATTTAATTTTACTTTATAAAATTTCGTGAAACATCATCGAGATTTAAACTTAACAACTTTAAAGCACAAAGGATCATCATGATACAACCAGCCATCAATGAAGAGAGTGAAAACGAGAGAACGAGAGAGAGAGAGAGAGAGAGAGAGAGAGAGAGAAGAGAACGAGAGAGAGAGAGAGAGAGAGAGAGAGAGAACGAGAGAGAGAGAGAGAGAGACGAGAGAGCGAACGAGAGAGAGAGAGAGAGAGAGGTAAGGGGGGTTGGAGATGGCGAGAGGAAGAGAGATTGAAAACGAAAGAAGTTTGTGAAGAAGTCATCAACAAGCACTTGAATAGTTTGATGAAAACCATGCCACGATAATATTTTCGTTTGACAATGTAACCGATTGCATATCATTTGAATATGTTGACCGAATCGATTTCCGATTACCATTCTTTGATTGACGGAACAATCAATCAAATAGTAATGGAAATTATCATGATATTCATAATTTATTGCCGAGAACTTTTTATAATCACAATAATCAAAAATGTTTACACATAAATGCTTACCAACAACACTGCATAAAGCATTTAATCAGAAACAATATGTCGACATAATTCATAATCAAATTGAAATTTTAGCAGCTTTAATTGCAGTCACATATATTCAATAATTTCCATCCAATGGATTTTCATAAAATTTCATACAAAAAGCTAGCGAATAATATGGTAAATTTTACAAGCTTGCTTTTTGCATTTTACTCAATTGAAAATGTGACCGTTTTTGTTCACCAAACATAGAGTATATTATTCACATACCATTTGATTCAGAGCAAAAACAATATCAATTTTTTTTTAATATATGAATAGTTTTTAAGCGTGGGGAAAAAAGGAATCTCACAGAAAAATTAAATTGAAATGCACAAAAAATTTGATTTTTTTGTTTGTTTGCTTGTTTGTTCAATTGTTATTATTCCATCGAGAATTTAACAAGAAATTGTTGATGCATCCATCATTTTAAAATGAGTTCATTTATCAAAATTGTTGAAAATAATTTAATAAAAATGAACAAATGTGCAAAGAAAACATTTCCAACAAATTTATGTTCGATGAAATAACATTTGGCTAATATGAAAAACAAACAGTTACCTTTCTCTTTCTCTATCTTTTTCTCTCTCTCTCGCGCGCGCTCTCTCTCGCTCTCTCTCGCTCTCTTTCTCTCGCGCGCGCTCTCTCTCGCTCTCTCTCGCTCTCTTTCTCTCTTTCTCTCTATTCAAAAATGTGATGGACCATAACGTTGTGTTTCATTGTAATTAACAAAACGAATGAGCAAACCAAATTCAATTGAAATTTAGGCAATCCCCTGAAAGTTCATTCCCTAATCAGTAATAATGCTGGCAAAAATTCCAATTTCAATTTCTTGCATTCATCAATAAATTATGGGGGAACATAGAGATAGATATAAGTCTTGAAAATCAAAATCATCACCCATTATCACTGGAAAATTAAAAAATCTTGTTCGCACACATTTCTCGGTATTTAAATGATTATATTGGAATCTTTGATAAGAAATTTCAGTTGAAATGCAAATGATTATTCATTGAATTATGTTTACAATTTCAATATGAAATCAAATTTAGTTTGACCAAATAGAATGCATTTTAAGCGGTTAATTAAGCTGTAGATTAATGAAAATGCACATACACGGTTTATCATTGGCTGGCTAATTATTTTTGATATTCAATATTTGACAAAACTGAAAGCAATTTGGTAATTTTCGATAAAATTCCCTAATTCCTAACCCAGAGGCATATTTATTTCGATATTCAATTATGATTTCATTTCTGTGTCGTTTATCATCTATATTTCCTCTTTCAATATCACTCTTACCCTATCATTCAAATTAATTTCTCATCCATTATCAATGTGCTTGAAATTCGCATTTAAATTCAAATCTCAATTTCTAAGCATCGTTAAACATCCATAGCATTCTTTTTTTGAAAATATGAAAATTATATATTCTATTATTCGGTGAACAACTCAATTGCTCATATATAAAATACAGTAAGCACGAAAGAGAAAAAGGGAACGTGAGTGTGTTTATATGCATTTTCAGTAGTAAATTTACTGTGAAATAACACTCTGAAAAATTATTTCGAATTTATTAAAATTCATTTTGCAATTCACGAGAAATGAACATAGATAGAAGGGTTTTTATGCGACGCAAAATGGAATTGCATTGAGGCACTTTATTTGATACAAGTGAATTTGTATACAACACATGTGTGTAATCGGTTGCCTTTGTGTTAAATGTTTGAAGTATCAAAATATTTTTTTTTTCTCTTTTTCTCATCTATTTCTCTGTTGTTGTTGTTGTTGTTGTTGTTGTTGTTTTATTTTTGTGTATTGCTTTTGACTGTTGGTGACAGAAGTGGGTGGTAGTTTGTCGATGCTTGTAAATTTTTGATTTGTTAACAGATGTTCCAATAAGTGGAATCAATTGTTTGCATAAAAGATGTGTATATGTATATATATTTATATATCCATAATTTGAAATTCGTTTCATTTTGCGCATAACAGCGCAAAACATTGAATAAAATCCAAGTTATAACAATTGTTATAACCATGTCTCTTGTTTGAATTGGATTTTGTTTGCCAAATGTGATAATGCATTTATTTATATGCAAATTTGTGTCGATCGTATCAATATAAAATGATAGAAGAATAAAAAAAAATATAGACAAATCAAAAGATTGTGATAAAATCACCACTATTTATCGCAATTGAATGTCGAATTAAACATTTGTTTATTCTATCAAATTACTAGAATCTAGAGAGATAAAGATAGAGAGAGAGAGAAAGAGAGAGAGAGATAGATAGAGAGAGATAGAGAGGGAGAAAGGGAGGAAGGGAGAAAGAGAGAGAGAGAGAGAGAGAGAGAAAAAAATCAATCAAAAAAATTGAAATTGCTTGTTAATAACAACGCTGGCAGGCATAGAAGCAACAAAAAAAAAAACGGCTGAAATTGAAACAAATGGAAATGCATTGTATTTAACAGCTGCTTGATGCACACAAGTATTATCGAATAATTGATATTATAAAAAAAATACATAAATTATGTTTTTGTTATTTGTGTTTGAGCAAAATAATTTCATTTCCGATTTGTAAGGAAGTCAAATGTGATGACTAAAATTTTTTTTCCTCAAATTGTATTTTCCAAATTATACATAAATATGCGCCGGTTGGTGTATAAATTCATGATGATGAGAGGGGAAGAAATTGGGATAAAATGTATGGTTAAAACACATGCATATACACACAAAGAGCAACCATATCGCTAATTTATTTTAGCCTCACTTGCGTGATGTGCATGAACTTATTTAGCATTCTAATGATTCGTAAAATTCAATAAATTTCATTATTAGCCGTAAATGCGGTTCTTCATGAAAACATATTACATCGGCACTAATCTATTCAATATGTTTGCAATGTGCGAACAGTGGCATTGATGCAATAAACTCACACACACACACATATATATACACACAAACAGAGAGGGAGGGAGGGAGAGAGAGAGAAAGAGAGAGAGAGAGAGAGAGAGAGAGAGAGAGAGAGAAAGCCAGACACACTCATGCATACAATACAACCAAATGGCGGATATGGGATTTTGACGTTGTTGTTCATTTTTATTTGGGAATATTATTTTTACATTTCAATTTACATATAGATAGAGCAATTTATAATTTACGCTACATAAAATTAACTAGTTTTATTACATATAGAGTTGTTGCCACATGACCAAATTGATGAACGAACAACAACAACAACAACAACAAAAAAAAGGCGAAAAAAAAACTGTCGAAAGAGTGGCGAATGTGATGAAGAAGGAAGAGGAATATAGAATGAAATACGAAGGGAAAAAGTTCCGAGTCAACGATGCGTTAGATGGAAGTTCGAGTCACATCATATCACCTGAACGCTCCATTTCATGGCTTATGTTTACAATGTAGATAGTAATTTTTTTCGGCATTTTCATCGATGTGTATGACACACGGTATAAACATTTGCAATACCGTGTGCACACAAAATACAACATAAACAGTACATACACACATTCACATGTTTTTCCTTCAGAACAATCATATTAATAAAAATGTCAACCTCAAAAATACAGCACACGACAACTTCATTTGTGGCATCAACATCAACATCGACACAGTTATGGATTTCATACATATATGAGACACCCAATTCAACTCAATTCTCATTCTAATTCACATGGCACGACCAAATGTGAATGAGTTTACTTGTATCATTTGCTCAGTTCTTTCCTCTGTTTCATATGTTTGCATTCTGTTTTGCGATTTGGCCTCTAAAAATGGTCGCCATCGAAACATTCATCCAAGCGATTCTATGTGCACACATTCCAATTCCGTAAATTGCATGGTATTACAATTTATACATGTACAGAGAGATACATGCATACCAAAACTTACAGGTGAAAGTATTTTAAATCGCTTACACTCACTCGTTCTATTTATTTCACTCTATTCTATATATACACATACACAATAAATATGCAATACGTTGAAGAATTCAAAGGAACAAAACGAACGACACAAGTAAAAAACGTCTCTTGCAAATGAAAACTTACACATTGAATTATACTAACGACGGCGACCAGAACAACACTACAGTAAAAATGAGTTGAAATATATGGAACAAATAGCAAAGCTCCGATTCTATGTCTTTTTCATATGAAAATGTTGATAGGTGAGATATTCAGTGCGGCAACGAATGAAAGGGAAGAAAAGAGAGAGAGAGAGAACGTGAGAAAGAGAGAGAGAGAGAGAGAGAGAGAGAGAGAAAGAGAAAGGGGGGGAGAAGAAAAGAAGGAATCAACGCAAATTACCCCAAACATACAGATTCGTTGCTTGGTGTTCTCTCTTGTACCATAGAATAACCGCCAAAGCTCGGCGATGTGAAAGCTACTGATGATATTGTAGTGGCATCAAATAGCACAAAATTCATTCATTCGTACAGTATATTTATTTATTCTTTCCGCCCAATTCACACTCAAAACTCATTAACATAAAAACCGAAGCGAGTGTTGTCTCTTGGTTCGCATTGAATATAGGCTGATTGTATGCAGAAAACCTTTCGTTATTTCTACGGTTTGTCATCAGCTTTTTGTAGCTACAAAACAAGTAGCAAAAGTAGCGGTAGCATGTTGATTGTGTGTCGATAATTTGATATTGCTTGCGAAATTTTTGAATACAATTGCTTTTTCCATACACAAATATCGCAACAAATACATGCACAACGTACATGCACACAGCGCGAGAATTATTTGGTTGAAAATTTTTCAAGTAATTTAAGTGAAAACATAATCAGTGATCTTCGTTTGTCAAATGATCTCTGAGGTTCGAATACAAACAAATAACAGTAGCAGCCACAGCGGCAGCTATGCAATCTGAATGAATATATGTCTTTGTGAACAGTTTTTGTTGTGCAGCGGTTATGTTGAATATGCATTTGCATTCTCGATTTCTCAAACGAATCTCAACAACAAACAGTGCAAAACAATTTGTAAACACACATTATTATAATTATTGTTACTATTCTCTCTCCCTCTCACTCTCTCTCTCTCTCTCTCTCTCTCTTTCTCTTTCTCTTTCTCTTTCTCTCTCTCTCTCTCTCTCTCTCTCTCTCTCTCTCTCTCTCTCTCTCTCTCTCTGTGTGTGTGTGTGTTTAACTGTATGGATACAATATTGGATTGCATGCTGAACGGTAGACATTTTCATTGGTTCAACAGTTTTACATTTATGCTGAACATCAAATAGAAATGCAAATACCGAATTTTGTGCAATAGCAAAATGTTCAAATTTTTAACACAAACGGACATTATTCCATACCAAAATTCCAAATGTTCACATACCATTCAATTGCATACCAAAACATATCGCGATTCATCTAACGTACCATGGGGTTGCAAACATTATACACGCACCAATATGAAATGAATCGCAGAAAGGAAAATCAAATTATTGTTTCGTTTGTCATTGGATTTGTTTTGGTATTTAAAACGAAACCAAATTAACGGCGAGCGAAAAAAAAAAATATATATACAAACAACAACAATGACAACATCAACATTTTTCACATTGTTTTTAAAACGAGGAATGCATAAAACAGTAATAGTTTCTCAGTAGGTGAGCGTATGCATTTCAAATAATTTCTCTGTTATTTCATTTTATTTACGATGAAAAATGATGATGAGAGGAACACACCAACTCTCGAGATATATTTGCAGCTTTTTTTTCACTCTTATTGCAATGATGATGCAATCTCCATCATTCGCTCTCTCTCTCTCTCTCTCTCTCTCTCTCTCTCTCTTCTACCTCTCTCTCTCTCATTCTTTATCTCTATCTATCCGACTCTCTCACTCTTTGCTCTATATCTATTTATCTAACCTTTTGTTCCCCGTCCCTCACACGCTTTTTCTTGATAGTGTGTTCGAGTACACCAAATGTGCATGCACCACTGATGTATAGGCTGTGATTTGAGAGCGCGAATACTTGAATTGTTCATGATAATGCTGGGAGCGCGCGTGTGAAACACCACAGCAAACATAGAACATTTACAGTGAAATTTATTATGTTTTAAAATTCTGGCAAACTACAAATGTTTGCTAAATTTCATACATGCGAAAAGCATTTCAGCACACACTTTACAATAATGCACATGCACCCATAATAAAAGGGGAAAATTACGGCGAATGATAAACACTCGTTTTTGCACATCTATTGCATCGTCGAAAAATGATGCGATGTGACTGAGAGAGGGAGAGAGAAAAAGAGAGAGAGAGAGAGAGTACAAGCAAAAAAAATAGAGAAAATAACAGAAACATATCACGTGGTACGATTTTTAGCCATAGACCGGTTTCTCGGATGCACTCTAATTTCACGAATAATACCACATTATACATCGTCATTCAGCATTTAAACTCATTCACATGCAGCCAAAACAAACAGAAAAAGAACAAGAAAAAAGGGGGGAAAAACCCAACTGCATGTACTTACACACAGAATACGTACGAATTTTGAACGTACAAACCAACAACGTTGCAATTCAGTGGCCAAACGAACGAGCAAGCACACGAATTTGAAATAAACGACGGCAAATGTAGCGAGCCAGCGCTAACGTTTAAAATTTTTTTTCAAACGCATCGATGATTTATTTTTCATTGTATTTCGTATTTTTTATGTTTTTTTTTTTTGTTTTTTTTTTGTTTTTTTGGTTTTGCGTCGTGCAACAAATACACGGTAACACTGTCACACATTTTTTCATCGGGCTGTCGTTTCTCTCTGTCTAAATTCATACTCATCAGTGTTATAGCTATGTAAAATAAGCAATACACAAATGGCAATAATAAGTGAAGCATCAGCTTTGCGAAAATATATTTTAAGAGCATTTGTATTGGATTGGATATCACAACACAATCACACTTACATGCACACCAATAAGCAATAGAATTCAAAGCAAACCAATGCCGATTCATACAGCTTAACTGGGTACTATGATTTTCAACAACAAACCAAATGAAATACCAACAAAACAAGATGAACGGGCAAGGGGAAAAAAACCAAAACAAAACATACTACTCTAAAACAAGCCAAAAGGATTGGAAGGAGGAAAAAACGGTGACGGAACACGACAAAAAGATGTATTTGAACACTTTTTCAGTTCGAGAGATCGAATGAGATTGAGAGTGAGATATATAGATAGATAGAGGCAGTGAGAGAGAGAGAGAGAGAGAGAGAGCGCGAGAGAGAGGGATAAATGTAAGCAATGATGGTACTGGATTATAGTGCATTGGAAAGTGTGCAATTTTTATTCTATTCACACTTGCATTCGCACATTTAACTGAAGCCATGGAACAACGCACATATCCCATTATTATTACTGTTGCTGCTATTTGCTACTCTTTTTTCCGTTGTCACTTTGTTTAGTTTTACTTGTTTTTGTTTCATTTAGCAAATCTTTTACGGTGCCGGTACAATGGCAGTACAAAGTTTTTTTTTTCTATTTTTTTCGTTTTATTTAGGACGAACATGGACATGCATTGAGCTTTTACTTCTTTGCTTGAATTGTTTCAAATCCAAAACTTTTACGTGGTGTGAATTTTGCCTCTTCACATTTTCATTCAATAGATACACACATGCTTATATTGCACACTTACACAGCAATCGCATTCTGTCCTTGGTTCACTGAATAGGAAACCAATCGCAAATATATAAAGAAAGAATACGATAGAACTGATTCAAATAGTGTAGAATTTAAACAGAGACAAAAACTATATGTATGAAAATAAAAGAAAGCTCAAAATCCATGAAAATAGGTAAAATTCACATAAAAAAATGAATATGTAATGGTTTGTGCATAGTATAGAAACCAAGTCCATTTTGATCGCATTCTCCACTAGCAAAACAAAAATGTGCTCAAATGTATTTTATGTCAAAGACCATTTCCATTCGCATTTATTTATCTATTATCTTTTTGTCGGTTTACATTTCTAATTATGGAGATAAACATACTCCATTCTCGGGTTTTTTGGCCAGCCAAACAGTAGCAGTTTCAAAACAAAACACTCTATGGCTGTTTGTTTCACTCACTTACTCATATACTCACATAACTCTATTTCCCTTGTTGTTTCTCTCTTGTTCACTTGGAATTGGTTGCCAAGACAAATGAAATCTGAATGGGAATGTATCGAACAAAAAAGCGACAGTAACCAAGCACAAGCCCCAAAAATGTTGCATAGCAAAAATCTGTCGACATACTCTATTTATGGCTTTTAAGCAAATTGAAAATAAATTTTGATTCAGTCACAAGTTAAATCGTGGTTTGCGCAAACAAGAACTATGGCAAAATAATTGTCGGTTTAGTATCCTTTAAACTTTGCAGTTGATTTTACGCATCTCTTAGCATTTTTTTTTTCCTTCCTTTCTTTCATTTATTTCAAAATTAAGAAGAGAGTGAATGAGAGAGAAAAAAAGTTTAAACAACAATCACCACGGAAAAAAAGCAGCTAGAAAAATTCATAAAATAAACCAAAAAAAAAAAAAAACGAAAAAAAAAGAAAGAAAAAAGGTCAGGCAAATTAATGGGGAAACTAACATCTTTGAAAGTCATACACATACAAAACCGTACACAAATCGTCTATTCGAATGATTTTTGAATCATTGCAAACTTTCAGAATAACTGACTAAAACTATAAATCAATGTTGATTCAACATTTTACTGCTTAAACTTTTACCAACACAATTGGAGTTTTATGTGTATGTATGCGGAACGGGCTCATGTGATTAGAAGTTGAATATGAGCGCGATATATTGCAACAGGATACAACACAACTTCTTCGTCCAGTGGGTTCAGCGGTTTTAACTACCTGATGAATACCAGTTCTATCTCATTTCTAACTAATTGTCTTCATCCCTCTCTATATCTATCTTTATCTCTTTCCCTCTCTCTCTTTTCCCTCCTTTCCTCTTTCCCACTTTCTATCTCCCCCTTTCTTTTCTGTCTCAATTATTCATCTCAATCTAGTTTTCTCCTTCGGTTTTTTTCTTGCCCTGAATGCTCTCATCCTCACACTTACACTCACACTCACACCTCCCCTTTCCTCTATTTTGGAGAAAACTATTGTGCTAAACCTCATTTCATCCATTCGAACAATTTTGAAAATCATATTCAAATGTCATTTATTTTGATTTCATTCGTAAAATTTGTTGTGGTATTCATATGAGTTGTTTGGAATGTGCTATTGTTGCAAAAATGCCCATTCGATGATATAAAATTGCAACATTTCTGTATTTCAAAGCTTTTCATTAAAACAACAACAACAGATTAAAAAAAAAAAAATACAACAAGCGTAACACTAGTAGAGAATATTGCATTGATTTTTCAGCATGTATCATGGATTGAAAAATATGGGCAAGAATTTTTGAAATAATCGCCCATAGCTGGCTGAAAAATTCAACTTATTGAGTAACAATTGAATTGGGAAAAAAGGGGAAAGAATATTGTTATAAATTATAAAATGAAAAAAATAACAACAAGATAAATTTCGAAATGAAATTTCATTTAAAACAAAAACCTCTCTAGGCAATATGACTTAATTGGCCACTTGAACATTCAGCCCTAAACTTTTTGGATTATTTTGTTATTTGATCATGTATGAAATGCGAACTTTAGTTGGTATGTAACAGTAAGGGATTCCATGAATTCTGAATGTTTAAAACGAAGAAGAAGAAGAAGAAGAAGAAAAAAAAAATTCAGAAATCAAGAAAGAGTTAGCTGTCAATCGTTGTGATATGCATGCTAAATTCAGCATATTAAGTAGTGTCAAATTCAATGGACCATAGCAATAATTCGTACGGATTTTAAAATGGATTTTTTTTTTTATGTTCTCTTCGTATGTGAATCTGTGTTTTTTTTTTTCTTCTTGTTTGGTTTTTCTTTCGTTTTCTCGTTAGCGATAAAAAAGGCAGACCATGTATGCATTTCGTTCATAGAATGATAATTATGTTGCATGGATTCGCAATAGTCGAACGAGATGCTCATTTAAAGTTTTCAGCGAAAGTCTTTTAAAACTTACCCCAAAGTGTAAAGAGAGAGAGAGAGAGGGAGCGAGAGAGAGAGAGAGAGAAAATGTAAGTTTTTCTTTCGTGGCACGCTCGCTTTGTTCATACACAGCTCTTGTTCTACTCTCTCTATGTGTTTTATTATTCGTTCTTTTTCACTTCGAAATGTGCAAAGAAAACGTGTGTTTTCGCTGTTCGTTCTGTGTGTACGTTTCGTCGATGCAGAAGTAATTCGCAATTAAATGTCCGTGTTTTTCCTCTGTTCGGGTGATTATTTCTTCTTTTCGCTTCTTTAGTTCTTGCTATTCTTTCTTTTTCTCTCATATGTTAGTTTGTGTTTCAGTTTCAATGAGATGCCGTTGGCGCAAAAGATACAGATGCAAAGCAACTACTTAACTCAACAGAGTGATGAATCCAATCGAAGATCGTTTTTTCGGTTCAATGTTTGGTTCATTTCAGTTCTTTCGTTTGATTGTTTTTTCTTCTTCTTCTTCTTCTTCTTCTTCTTCGTGTTGCTTTTCTTTTCTTTCAATTTCCAGCACAAATTAAAGGCTTTTATTGTTTTTCGGTTCGTTATCTCGTTTTCGTTTCTTCTTTTCAGTAATTATTTAGTTTTGTGTACGAATGTGCAATTTGTTTTTTTTTTTCTTCCAATGCAAAGTTGTTCTTGTCACAGTCGTTGCTCTTTAATGAAGTTATAATCAGTGAGTTTTTTTCGTTTTTATGGTATAAAATGTGTAGTTCATTGTCATTAATGATTATTTAGAACAAATAGTTCACTCAAAAAAACAGAAAAAATTAAATGAAGAAAAAAAAAAACGCAATTTGATCGTTTTATCTTTGAGTTTTTATTTGTACGTTTTTATTTCAACAAGTCAGCTCATTCGATGTACATTTTTATTTTTCTCTGATAATATTGTTGTTGTTGTTGTTGTTTCAATGTGTCTCTTTTTCGTTGTTGTTTCAATGTGTCTCTTTTACTTGTATTCATTCAATGTACGCACTTAAGAGCAATTAATTAATCGCATGGTTAATTCCACAAATGCATTCATTTATTCGTATGCAGCCTAATCAGTAGGAAAATCACGTTCGTCTATTATCTTTTTATATAAAAAATTTTTCTTGATTTTTCTTACTTTCTTTCTTCTTGAGTGTGTGTAATCAATAAATCAAGCACAATGCACATTATTTTCACTGCAGATTATTGTTTCACTTTATGAGCCATTTGTGAAAAGATTTAAGAGACTTTTTCAGTCAGTCTAGATTTTTTTTTTTTCGTTTGCCTTTTGCAAATCACAAATGGAATGAACAATAAAAAATGTTGGCCAATTTACAAATGAAACAAAAATATATAAAAACAAAATGCACATCCACACACAGACCACTTGGCATTCATTGACACATAAACATTATATGCCGAAGATGATGATGATGATGATGATGATGATGGTGGTGTTAAAATGAATAAAGAAATGAAAATTGCCAAAATGAACACATTTAATGAAATTACTGTTTACTAGTGCAGAGTGAAAGAGATGTAATTGAAAATTAACGTCACTAATTAACAATTTGATCAATTCGATATATTGTCAACGAAATTATTTCATTCACTTTTTAAAACAAATTGACCTAAGAAATTGGTACGTTTTGTATTGTACGACAGAAAAAAAAAAATTCCCCATTAACAGTCAATTTAAAAATTGTATTGTGTTTCGTTTTGTCGATTATTTCGCCTGATGAAATTTTTGTTATTTTTTCAAATTTATCGGTTGAATCTTGGTTGAACGTTGCATTGATACTAAAGCCGTATTTCGATTGCAATCCTATTTTTATCTAGTTGCTTGCCGCCGTTGTTGTGACCATCACACGGTGTTACTATCTTCATTCGTTTTCATCCACTTTGGTTGATGCTTTTACATTCCGACTGGTTGTGGCATTTAACGCTGCCACATGCCAGACGCACTTCTCCGTTTTTTCCATCTCCAAATAGAAAGCTTTCGCTTTGTTTGCCGACGTAGACGACACTGTTATGCTGAATCCGTTCCAATAGCATTACGTTTTTGAATTAGAGTCGGGGTTTTTGTTGCTTTTATTCTGATGATGCTGTTGCTGCTCTGTGTGTGCCTGTGCTTGTGCCTGCACATGGACTGAACGTGCGACTGATGCTTGCATCAACTGGAGAATTAAAGTATATCATAATTGCGTGTGATGGTAAAATAGTTCCATGTGCTCTCGTATGTCTTTGGATTGTCTCTCAATCGGCCATACTCTCTTGCATACGCAATATCTTTTATGCAACAAAAAAAAAAAGAAAAAACAAAAACAAAAACAAACGACATACGCGTTTTCTCACCACTGTGCTTCCTTTCTCATTCCCTTTCTTTCTCTCTTTCTCTCTCTCTTTCTCTCTCTCTTTTCCTCGATATCTCGAGATTTCTATCTCCATTTCTCCCTCAATCCCTTTTTCCATTTTTTCATTTGTCTATATCTCTCTTTCCATATGCAATGCGTTTGGCTGCTCGAAATGCCGATTTTCAAATGTGATTTGGCGGCGAATAGTATTAGCCGCGTGCTGTGCGTTGGTATTATTTCTAGTAATCTAAGCATGATTGCCGGTATGAATGTGCCGAGAATAATAAAAGTAAATTCAAAAACGCTTTTGGATAATCCTCCGTTGATCTTGCTTAAATCGCATTAGTATTATGTTTTGGCGCGTATGGTAAAGTCGCTTTGAAAGTATATTTCTGAAGTGAAGCGGTTTAGCAACGACAGATAGGTTGTAGCACAGAACTGTACAGAAAAAAAAAAAAATAACCAAACAAAACGATGTCAAACGTAAGCAATGAAAACGAGGGCGATGACAGTGTGGTAAACGCGGCAGCGGCAGCGGTGGAAGTCACACAGCAGATAAAGAGCCACAAAAATATGGCTAAATGTGCTCAAGAGTATTTCCGTTATTCGCCATTTTACGATCCTTGAATTTTTGATCAAATCGCTTAAACCAATTCGCATTCACAAAATCTAAACGTCCAGCCAGTATGTTATACATATCGGGAATTTAGTTGCCCGAGCGCCAACTTAAACGATTCGATGAATACAATTTATAAAAATCATTTCCATTAAGGCCATACAGCTTTTTGGTTCTGGCATCACAATTCTGTCGTTTCACATTACCGATAAATATGCAAAAGCAAACAGTGAAAAACATTACTGAAATTATCATTTTTACCACATTAAAGCGCGAAGCCCATCCATTTGCATTGCCCATTTTCCATTTCAAGCGATTATTTAAATTTACAAATAAATTCATGCAAACCCGTTCATTACAATTTTATATATTTGATGCTGAAGCGGACATCAAGCATGCATATAACATATGCAAATTTGTTTAAAACGAACAGCGCACAAGCAGAAAAAGCTTTCATCAATTGTTGTGCTTTTAGCCAACAAACCGGCAATGAATGAATGAATGAATGAATAGAAATGGTAAACACATTGTTGCAACAATGCATTCGATGCACCGATATTTTTATTGAATACTGAATTATCTCAATAAATTACTCATTTCGCTTCAATTATAAGTTGTTGGGCTTTTCCAACATTTTACTGATGAAAACTCATCATTCTTCTACTTTTGAATCGATTGAAGGTATCTGTGGTCATAAGGAACCTTTTTTTTCCCTGTGAATATAATTTGATTGTTGTTGCTGTTACTGTTACTGTTGTTGTAGTTGTTGTTGTTCTCCCTTACTTGAATTGTAGTTTACAAATTACACGAAATACTATCCACTTGATAGCTATCTAATTACATGCTACCTTCCTCCATTCGCTAGACTAACGGGTTTTTTTTCATGTGTCTTCCTCTCTTTGACACGCTTTATTTACCCGTTCCTCTCTCTCTTACTCACTCTTTTTCCTCAATGAGTGTATTTATTTGAATAGGTTTTGTGTTTTCGTCTTTGTCTCACATACTTTTCCTATATTCTCTCTCATTTCACTCGTTATCAAAATTAATCACTTTGGACAGATGCTCACTTCCCATTATGCAGGTCATTAGTTTTTATTTTCATTTTGATACAAAGATCTCAATGAACTTATCCTATCTGCCTTGGTGCTCTTGTCTCTTTCTCTCCATTTTGTGTTTTTTTTTTTGCGCGCTTTATTTCTGTTTGCTTTAATCACTTCTTCTTTATCTTTAATTACAACTTTTTCAATTCAAGGTGCCATTTTCTCTCCCTAACTTCCTCCCTCCCTCCCTCTCTCACTCCCTCCCTCTCTCTCTCACTCACTCTCTCTCACTCACTCACTCACTCACTCACTCACTCACTCACTCACTCACTCACTCACTCACTCACTCACTCTCTCTCTCTCTCTCTCTCTCTCTCTCTCTCTCTCTCTCTCTCTCTCTCTCTTTCTTCCTCTCTCACTCTCTCGCTCTTTCTATCTCTCTCCCTCCCTCTCTTTCTATCTATTTATCTATCTATCTATCTATCTATCTCCACAGTTCTTTATATTTCAGGTGCAAATATGAACATAAAGTGCTGCCAGTTATGAATAAAGATGAAAAGAAAACCAAACGAAGCAAAAAGTGTTCAAGACTTATGGACTGATATTTGGTTTGGGGTTTATTTCATAAGACACTCCGATGTCGGATGAAGCGAAAATAAAGAAAATATGCGATAATAAACGTTAATTTCAAGTAAATATAGTTGACTTTGGTGTTTTGTATTCAAAAATCGGTTCCATTGACTGGGTCATGCACCTTTTTTTTTCACTAATTGTATAGCTTCAAATCAGGGCTTGAAATATAGATTTGTCTTGACTACCGAAGTTATATACAATAAGAAATTATGCATTTTGAATAGTATCTTGACTACCGTTGTCCCCTTTAACTACCGCTTATTTTAAGCCCTGCTTCAAATATTAAATGGATTTTTCATTCACTCAAACTTTCGAATAAAAAATGTCATTAAAAATTGTCCAACGATAAAAATTTTCTTCATCATTTGTCGAAATTGATTGAGAAAAAGGAAAAAAAATCACTGGCAAAAGAAGAAAAAAAAAAGAAAATCCTTGGGGTCACATGAAAAGGAAGACATATTTCCATTTTATATTTGTATTTAAGCTATAATTCCATTGCTAATTTGTGGTATTAAATTGATTTCAGTAATATTTCAATGCAATTTCGAATGATATGTGCATTTGATGGCATATATTTAAATGCGATTTATGCATGTATCGTCATTTTGGCATATCAATTCGTCTATTTCTTAAGCTACCAATGGAAAATCGGTTAAATTGAATTTTATTGCAATTCAATTTCAATTAGATCAATGTCATTTGAATAACCATTTGTGTACAGGCGATTGTATGTGTGTGTGTGTGTGTATGTGTATGTATTTGCTTGAGTTTCACTCTTTCTCTCTCCCGCTTTCTGTGTGGCTGAGTATATGTTTGTTGCACATGATGTCGTTAGTGTGCATCCATCTGATTTTTTTTTGTCTGCAACCAATTTACTGTAAACATATTCCGACGAAACGAACGAAAATGGATTTTCAGATGCGTATAGCATTTTACAAACATTTTAGCTATTAACATGCATTGTAAAACAATGAATCGAATGAAAATGATGCACAGCACTGAATGGCATAGCACAGAGTATATATTGAATGGGAAACCCACGCGCTTTGAATTCAAATCAATTCAACGTAAAACTCAAACAGTCAAAACAACTGCATTCCATTTCGACAATGATGACGACAACGACAACGACAACGACAACGACAACGACAACGACAAAAACGACAACGAGACGTCGGCTCTGGCTCTGAATAACAACATTTATTAAACATTTTGAATGCGTGATCCGAACGCTTTGAATTCAATGTTTGGTCGAAAGTTACATGTAAATCAATGAATAATTTATAATTTATTTAAGAAGTTGACATAAATGCTCGGTTGTTTTCGGTCACAATACAATTCTTAAGTATTGTTTCTTCGCCGTTTAGTGTATGTGTGTGCAGTGTGCATTTTGTGTAATTTTAATATTGAATGGTGAGACGGGATAATGCCAACAAACAAACAAACAAACGAAGCGAACAACCAATTCGGGGAATGTATTGCTTGCTGCAGTTAGCAAAATAGAGAAAGAGAGAGAGAGAGAGAGAGAGAGAGAAAAAAAAAAGAGAAAGGGACACAGAGAAGAAATATAATAAAATCGGATTGTAAAACATGTGAAATATTATATTTGGAAAATAGCTGTATAAGCATTAGACAATTTGACGATTCCACACAATACAAAAAGAAAAAAGAAGAGAACAAGAGACAACAACATACGATTACGAAGAACCACATGAAATAAAATATGCGATAAAGTACCTCTATATCTTATTTCGAACAATTGAAAACCATTTTCTGATTGTTTTGGCTCGTGCATGTTTTTTTTTCTTGTTGTCGTTGTCGTTGTCGTTGTCGTTGTCGTTGTCGTTGTCACAAGACCAACCAAAAACTCAGAAATATGAAAATAGAAAAATTGCTCGCACAACATACGAGCTTCACCAAACATGCACTTACTGTGGAAGAGAAGGAATTTAGCTAAAAGACACCACAAAATGAATTGCATTAAAGCCAAATCCTCATGTAAGTGCAGCCATCGAATTGACATACATATAATTTTAAACAATAGTTCAATTCAATACCGCACGCTGCATACTGAAAATAATCAAAATAAAAAAAAAGAAGAAAATGCAGAAGGAAGAAAACTGTTAGTGAATTGCAATAGGAAACAAAAATTAATCTAACGCACGATGAAAAGGAAAAAGCATAAATTATGTATTTACGATGAAGCCGATTTTTTTGTTGCATCACCATTTTCAATGCCTTGTTATTATCAAAATCAAAACAGATAAACAATGTTATTTAGATACATTTCTACTTACGATCACAAATTACTTGTTTGCCATTATGCCAACATTTTTATGCAATTTTTCACTCTTTATTTTCTCAATCTCTTCATTCAATTTTCTTTAATGCTTTTGCTTTCTCACTCACTCTTATGTCCAAATAATTTTCAGTGCAACGTTTTATTTTTAATCAATTTTTGCGGCTTATTCTTAATCGAATCCATTCGATGAATATTCAATAGAAATGATTGCTCTATTTTGAGTATACATTTTGTTTGTATTTATGATATTTCGATACAATGCTTTGCAATTTTCCTTCCATATGTTTTTTTTTTTAGCTCACTTCTCTGCACTGTTCGGTATTATGCAGTTTTTTTGGACAGTGTAGCAAAGAGAGAGAGAGAGAGAGAGAGAGAGAGAGAGAAAGAAAGAAAAAAAGAGGAAGAGAGGGAGGGGAGACGAAAGACATCGATTGTAACTTATAAATATATATAAACAGTGTTTGGTTTGTCGTTTCAACAATTTGTTCTGTTCGCATATGCGACCTTTATTTAAAGATCTGTTTTATTGGTTTTCCCATTTCTCTTTTAGCAATTCTTCGTATTTGGTTGCCATTGAAGGCAACCCGGAAATAAAAGTGATAGCTTAATATCTTCTAATGTGATTTTGACTTCCCCCCCAAAAAGAAATCCATGAATCTTTTGCCAGAAAATGGTTGTTTATTAGAAATATTCAGTACTGATTTTCGGGTCAGTCAGTCTGCTGATATTGGTATTTACATTTTACCTCACTACAATCAACGAAGCAAGAGATAGACAAAGAGAGAGAGAGAGAGAGAGAGAGAGAGAGAGAGAGAGAGAGAGAGAGAGAGAGAGAGAAGAAGAAGCGATCAATAGAGTAAAAAGAGATAGAAATAGTGTGGAACATGTAAATAAGTATTGGAAAAGTATGAACGAAAATTCTTAGTTTCAACCATTTTACGTTTTTTGCTTCCAGTAAAAACCGATTTTTATATTGATCAACCACAATTGTCGCAAGACACAACATATATGCAGTAGATCGTCAAAGTTGATGTATTTTTGTTACTTGGTTTCGTTTGAAAAACAGTGAATACATCACAAGACTACAATTTCCAGATGAAGACATTGTCACAATAATTTATTTTTAGATCTTTTCGCAAAATGTTAAATGCAGAAAATGTGTCAGAAATGATGGCAAAAGAGCATTGCTAGATCATTTAGAACATGTGTCATGCGAAAAATTGTATGCGATATTCGTGTGCCCATTGCTTTTCAATTGCAATTCGCACGAATGCATCAATCAAGCTAAATGGAGAAGTAATGAAACGAACAATCTCTCTCTCTCTCTCTCTCTTATCTCTCTCTTTCGGTGTGTGTGTGTGTCTGTTTTGCTGTAAGCAATCTTTTTTCTTCATTTTGCCATTGTTGCTGTTTAAGTATACGAGTTGAGTAAGTGAAATGACAAGAATAGCAATAATCTCTTGATGTTGCTGTAGAAAATGTTGAAGCTTTTTGCGGTGAAATGTTGGTATGTTCTTGCCATTTTGCCAGCGTATATACACAGCAATAATAAATGCAACAGCCAAAACATAAACTTAGCCTGCCATCTCAATGACTTTTTGGCTTTGTTTCGCTTCACTCACTTGCTCATTTTGTTGCGAATTCTTCGTGCAACGCGACACTTTTTACCCCCCGTTTTTCAATGTCTGCCATCATATCCGAGTATTGTTTTTCTTCTCTCTCTCTCTCTCTCTTTCTCTTTCTCTTTCTCTTTCTCTTTCTCTTTCTCTCATTCACTCTCTATCTCTCTCTCCTACTCTCTCTCTATCTCTCTCTCCTACTCTCTCTCTCACTCGCCATTTTCACAACGCAACAACATTTCCATGTCAATTAAATAACCTGTCAAATTATGTGTGCAAGTTAAATGAAACGTGGCAACAATACGACACAATTAAAAACGACGAATATGAAAATAAAAAGAGATCAATAGAGAAAGAGTTAAAGAGAGAGAAAGAGAGAGAGAGAGAGAGAGGGGAGGAGAAGACACACACACAGAGAGAGAAAGAGAAAGAGTAGTGAGTGTCGTTTATCGCTAAACGGAAACATTTCCACCCATCAACATTGACATACGAATTTTTCGGCTTGATTCAAATGCATGCCTGAAGCGAGAGAATAAGCAATCATTTCAGATGACAAACGAAGCGGACGAACAAACGGGCGTTTCAAGAGGAATGGTTTTAATGAATTTATGTATATGCAATTATATAATTATTCGTTTTTCATCGCATCGCATCGCATCGCATCGAATAATGAAGATGATGATGAGAACGTGTCAACAGTTTTGAATTAAATCACACTTTTGCACTCATAACACTCATACATTGTGTGAATCTAAATGCATTCATTTATCGTATGAATATGCATAGTCCAGAAGATTTGAAAAAAAAAAAAAAAAAAAAAAAATTGCCTGTAGGTGTATGTGTGTATGGAAAAAGTATTGTTTCATTCTTCACCTCCATACAAATGGTATCGAATTTATGCTTATAAGCATAAACATTCTCTCTATTTTACTGTTAGACAAATAGAAATCTCGTCTTGTTTCGAACTTTCCACAATTTGATTGTTGCGCGAGTTATCACGGTCGAGAATATTCGTAAACAATAACAATATATTATTGTCGATCTTTCGATGTTATTCATGATTCATTAATCGATTATTCTTGATCGACTATGGATAAGCATTTTTCGTTAATCGACTGTTCATGAATAAATAAACATTTTTCGAATTGAAGCATTCCAGAAATTGTTTATGCTGACATAAGGATTTTCAAAAAATATATATAGGCCAGTATGTCAGTAGAGAAGTAGTTTAAAGTATGGAACCAAGGAAACTGTTAAATCAATCTGAGCAGTAAAATAAAAATTAAAATAAAAAAATAATTTTTGTTTTTTATTTTTTTATACCGAGACTGCAAAGACAAATTTAACTCGCGCAATTCAACAAACTGATTCCATGATTTGACATTTTCAAATACAAATTTGCACACATTGAATTTCATTTTGTCCAGGCATTCATAATCAAAATTCAAATATTGTTTGATTTGGTTTGGTTTTGCTTTATTTATAATGAATATTTTGACATTTTTGGTTTCAAGATGGGATGTCAACGGATGTGACAATCAAAAATCGATAAGTTGATATTAGGAAAAATGTTTTCAGTTGAAAGAATTTCAAATAATGATGCAATCAATCAATTTTCGAATAAATCATGGAAATTAGTTTGAAACTGGAACGTGGCTCACCACAACCACTACTTGGGTTAAGAATTAATTTTTTTTTTTTCATGTCTTCACTTCAAATTTACAACGGTGAATACGGAAGAAATCGTAAGAGTGAGTGAGTGAATGTCTCATTTTGTATGTGTACGCGGCCACGGGTAAGAAGTAAAAAGGGAGACAGAGAGAAAGTGTTTGTTTAAAAGGGCCTTCTATTTTACGCTCTATTTGTTTTCATGACAAAGTAGCGAATGATTCACGTGTTGTCGTGTTATAATTATATGTGACTGCTGTGAAAGGGCGGAAAAGAATTTGGCGGCAAGTGTTGAAGTGCCATCCGAAATAAAGTGAATGTATGTGCTTATTATTGTTAGCATCATGGCTGGAATCGTGGTGAACAATTGAGGGCAAGAATGAAAGCGACATAAAATTAAGAGAAGAGGAAGAGAGAATACATTTTTTGTAGAAAAATAGTTGTTAACAGCTTAATTGAGGAAATTCAGTTGATATTTGGTGAAATGTCATTCGTGAAACGTAAATATACGTGTGCAAATTAATGTGGAGTGACAAACGCTCATGTGAATTTACGAAACAAATGTGACTATTATGTGTTCGTGTGTGTGTGTGTGTGTGTGTGTGTGTGTGTGTCTATGCATTATAATGCAATGAATGCTTTGTTATTGAATACAATTGTGCATGAGTAATCGAATACAGTTGCAGTTGCATTTGCAGTGACGATCATGCAGGGGCTCAGCATGTGCGATATATGTGGCAAGACCGAAGTAATGTTCCGTTAGATTCCTATGAATTATTATGCGCTTTTACGTTACAAGTCATGAAACAAATATAATACCGCAATTGTGACTGTGTATATGTATAAGTTGTTGCTATAGATGAAGTTCCTTTTCGCCATTATGGCTTTCAGTGGCGTTAAATGTTGGCGGCATTCTCTCTCACTTTTTCTCTTTCTCTCTCTCACTCACTCACACTCTCTGCTCCTCTTCTGTTTTCCAGTTTAAGTATTTCATGCATGCACTCAGACACTTCTTGCTTATTGTATGTCAAATCTTTTTCTCTCTATTTCCTTTCCTTTCTTTCGTCTTCTCTTTTTCCCTCTCTTTCCCTTTCCTCTTTCTCTCTCTCTCTCTCTCTCTCCTCTCTCTCCCTCTCTCTCTTTTCCCTCATCCTTCTCTCTTTCATTCTCTCCTTTTCTCTCGGTTTCTTTTTCTCTTTTTTTGCCTCGAATACACACATCCATGTAACAGCGACATCAACTTTTTTGCAATCGAATCTACAAAAAAAAAAAAGTAGTTTATTCTAAAATTATGTTGAGATTTTTTATTTTTCAGTTGTGTGGTGAAAAGTCTAGAGACATTTCATAACTCTCCTGAGTCTCAAAATTGAAATACGCGCATTTACGTGCACATTCCGGCGGAAACCATTTGAAGGAAGGATATACAGACTATTTAATGTAAAACAATGAGCACAAATTATAGCTGAACATTTTTCAAAAATCTTCGAATCATCGAATTTTGAATACGAATACAAAAGCATAAAGAAATCATGACGAAATTGATTAGCGATGGCGACATTTTTTTCTACGCCAATCTAGAAACAAAATTAAAAGATATTTTGGCAAAATAAAAAAATAAAAAAAAAAAAAAGAATTTGCCATTAAAATTCAAGTTGATGACCAGTGGTTGATTTTAGTCGATATTCATGCGATTCATTCATTCGTTACCATAATGGAATGAGAGTATAATGTACCTCAATATTACTCATCGCGTTCATCGCATCACATCACATCACATGGATATGGGGAATTTGTAAAATAGCTTTCACTATTCAAGCGGCTTGAAATTCTTTGTCTCTTGACATTTTTTTCTTAGTCACATGTACAAGTGTATGTGTATGTGTGTGTGTGTGTGTGCCTGTGTCTGTATATGTGGTTATTTTTGCTCATAATGTAAAAATGTGTAACATCATAAATAATGTGTGACAAAATCGTATAAAATACGAAAGAATAGTGTAAAAGAAAGATAGAGTGGAAAATCAATTCAAAAGATTTTCGCCCGTATTACGTTCCATTATTGTTATTTGTATTTCAGTCTATTTGGCCATGGTGAGAACACACACACACACACAGCAAGCTAAGACCGTTATAATATCGAACAACCATCAACCGCAACTTACTTGTTCTCATTTATTTTCACCGGAACATGTTGAAATTGTTCTTTTGCCACAATCATTTTTTATAATTTCTACTTGTTTCGGTATAATAGCCCATGATAATGTATTGTGATGGGAACTGTTGGGCCAAACACTCATCATCCATTTACTGTATAATATCAGCAATTATGTGTGCGTTAGGGACACGATTTTAACAATTCAATTAAATAGCAGCCATAACAATCAATTGATTGCATGCTCTCAAACTCAAATGAACACGAACTCAAACACTCATTATGAAAATGTTTGAATAATTTGAAACGATTTTTCATGCATCTAATAAAATTTGCCTGATATTTATTGATAAACATATTTGAAAAACATGAAGAGAATGCCAAACTTCGGAATGGTTGATCATTCATATCTATTTAATGATTTTGTCGTAATTAATTTTCAATTTGCTATGCTGACAATGTTAATTGAGAATTCAATTTGTTTCCGAATAAACTTTTCATCAAGTTCTTTTTTTTTTTTTTTTGAAACTGCATCATTGCGCAAAAGAATAAATATACTAAAATAAACTTCAATAAAAAAGAAAAACCAATTTCCGACAGTAATTGGCAGCAATCGTTTCTTTTACGAACGAAATATTTGAAATAAATTGCACGGAAGTTCGATAAGGCAAAAGCTCAATAGAGAAAGGTCCAAAATTGTAGAAAACTTTTAGTTATTAAAACTGTAAACTCTCAAGCCTAACGCATATGAATGTGTAATTTTTGATTAAGATTAATTTGAATTTTGTAATTTCATTGGTTCTGACAACGCCAAACCTAAGGAGAATCCCGGTCAAAATTAAGGAACAAAAACGGCATCTTTTATACGGATCCCCGTTTTCCAGAGAGAAGCATGTCTCAAAACCTATGTAAATGTTTTTACATTCAAAAAAAGAATTCTTTACTGCTATAGTTTTCTGATTTACCGTTCATTTTCTTCATTTGAGGCAATATTTTTTTTTTTTTTTTTTTTTTTTTTTGATGAAATGCACCAGTGTAATTGATTCCCGCATTAATTGATTATAAAATTAATTCAGCCGACATTCATTTGAAATTGAACTCATAATAGATGACCAAAAATGGATCGAAAATGAATAGGATTGAGTTGTGTAATCAGTTTTACTCTCATCAATAATTAACATTCATTTTTCTAGCTCTAAAATATAATATCACGTGACGTGACGTGATGTTGTGTTGATATTGAATAATGATTCATATGCTTTAAACTAGGCGATTGGCTACTTTCTTTCAACAATTGATACATATATTGATACATATATTGATATATATTATATACATATATATCTCATTAAAAGTCTACAACACGTTCGCTCCACAGTAATTCACGTGCAAATAATGTTGATACGTTGCTGAACCGTTGCTGAAAACACATTATCCACAATACAAATTGGTGTTTGAAGTGATAGAATGGCATGCCGAAAGACACATACCATATACCAAATTCCACATTGTGAAAAGAATGAAAATGGAAAATGTTTGACATAAAATGTAATTTCTTTTAGGCATTTATGTGCAAGATGAGCGGCAGAGGCCAAAACTGTGGATGACGATGAGATAGAGATCGAGACTGAAGCAAAATAACCAATAACGCCTTAAAATATATCGCTATTGTCACATCTAACAATCAGTACGCGTTCTCAACTTTCGTTGGCATCATCTATTTCGTTTTTTGTTCTCCATTTTTCATCTTCTTTTTCTTCTTTTTGCTTACTCCATCGTTTTCAATAGCACTAACAAATTCCAACCGCCAATAAATTTCAGAAAAACAAAATTATGTTATTTTTTTTTCTTGTTCGTCGAAAGTATCATTTATTTACTGTCGTTCAATCGTTCTTCTTGGTTCGATCGAATTTTCACGTAAAAATGTGTCTTTTTGATTATTTTGTTGTTTTTGGTTGCTTGCTGTTGCTGTTTTTTTTTTTCTCTCTCTCTCTCTCGTTTCTTGTGTCTCTTTGTTTTTGTGTCAAAGTCACTAGGTCTATCACATTATTTATGATTTCAATTCGATGAGTCATGCGGCAATCCGTGAGAAAAGATGACTTTAGCTTAAAGAACTTTCAATTATAAATGGTAATTGAATTGAATCAATGTTTTTAGTTTGGTAATCTTTTGAAATATGAATGATTTTTTAAAGAATAATAAAAATAAACGAGTTACTACCATCGATTGTTTTGACTGGATAAATTAAAGATTTTCAAGAATTTTAAAAGAAGAACATTCATTAGAACGCATTTTTTTTTTCGACGGCCAAGACTATCGCAAAGGTATATTAATATAGATGACGATCAAATATATACAGTATTTTACCACTAGTTTGTATTCTCGTTAAAGCAAACTTTCCGCTCATTTCTTCCGTTTCAATGCATAATAATTGCTGAATTGCAAAACGAGAATGGACTGTAATCATTTGTGTTGGAGTGTGAAGGACGTTTTCTCGTCGATATTTACTATTGCCAAGCAAACGAACACACACACATACACACACACACACATCTCGAGAATGAGAGAGATAATTTGAGAGGCAGAGATGGAAAGAGAGAAAAAGAGAGAGAGAGAGGGCGAGAGAGAGAGAGGGCGAGAGAGAGAGAGGGCGAGAGAGAGAGAGAGCGAGAGAGAGAGGGAGAGCAAGAGAGAGGGAGAGCAAGAGAGCGACAGAGTGAGAGAGAGAGAGAGAACAGCCAAATATGCTCAAGAAACATTTTTCGCTCATTCAGACATTCGTCTTCTTTATTCGTTGAAAATCTAAAAAGAAAAACTTTAATTTCCGGTTAAAGGAAATTGTGTTTAAATTGTTCTCAGTTTAAATTCGAAAACTCGAACCATAGTTTGCCCAGTTCTTTCGATCAAATCTATTTTTATTGCATAGATTCGTATATTCTTCATCCTGCGTGTGTTGTGTGTGTGTGTGTTTTTTTTTTGTCGTTTTTCTCTCTTTCCGTCTTGTTTTTCATCATTTTTGTCGATTTTCAACGTTGATGTCTCCCTTTCTGCCCCAGCTCAAATGGTACAGTACGAAAATGCGCAAAGATATTATGCAAAAGTGTGTGACTAACAAGAATCTCACACTCATACACACACACACACACATACACCATCCCAAAAATTGCATCCAAATCGTTGGAAATTAAAGGAGTATAATATGAATTCCGACAATAGTGATTATGTGTTTGATACTGATGTACGACATTCGCCGTTTGCAAATTGAAAAATGAAACGATGTTAAAGCATTTTGAAGTTAATGCAAAGAACAATAATAAAGTGAGAAAAGATAGAGACATTGAGATGAAGAGGGATGGGGGCGGTAAAGGGTTTCGAAAAGAAACAGAGAAAGGGATAGAATGAGCAAAAGCATGCAAATAGAAAATGAAAAAAGAAAGTGAACGAGCAAATGAACAGCCATAAAAAGTATAACTAGTGGTATCTATATTTTCATGGCGTAAGAAGGATATCTGCATATTTCATCACAAATCCACAGATCATAATTCACATGGAACTATAGTTGAGAGTATTGTGTTTTCCGTTTTCCGTTCATTGCTGCATATAAAAACCAGACTTCCCGAGCGCGCACAACAATGAGAGTGTATGTGTGTGTGTGTGTGTGTGTGTGTGTGTGTGAGAGAGAGAGAGAGAGAGAGAGACAAATAGAATGATAAACAGAGAAAAATTGAGTGCAAAAGTGAGAGGAAAACACACAAAAAACTGAAATTTGCTTCTGCTGTGCTAGTTGCAATCATTTTCGTGGTGCTTTTATCATTAAATTTGTGCATTGTCTTTGCACCAATTAGACATTCTGAGCTTGTATACTGTTACACACACACACCCATCCACATTATGATTAGGAAGCTCCAAACTGTCTAATTATTTCTTAACTGTTAATTATGTCTACAACCTACATATTCCGAATTATTTACATTAGTCATCTGCTAATAAATTGTGATTTTTTGTGTGCACTTAATCAATTTTAATTATTTTTGGCTCATCGGAAAAAATAAGAAAAATACCAATAATTTTGATTAAGAATGCAAATCGACTGGAGTAAAATATAATTACAAATGATCGAATTATTTGTAATTTCATTGAAAATGATTTAGAAGAAAACTGTTTTTATTTTTTATTGATTATTTTTTATTCGCATATTTATACACATTATATATCCGATCACCTGCTCATAATAAAATCACCCGCGAATCTTCTTGTAGTAAAATGATTCGCTCGTCCGCTTTTATATAATATCGTCACGTTCAGCGTATAGTTCCAATATGAAATTTCATTGAAATATCACATTTCCTAATTGGATCTTTTTATTATTTTACAAAAATTCCATATTGGAAGTCACTGGATGAGGTCAAATTCTAAAAATTTATAAATCCGCCAAAATTCGACCGGTTTTGTACTTTGAGTAAAGCTTTACTTACGCTGGAAACGTAAGCTACAATGTGGCCTAATTTTTCTATTTCTATTTACATTGTAAATAAATGCAAAAAATTCAAAGCAACCAACGTAGCGTCAAATCTATCAGAAAAATCCATCTGATGGATTTATTTTAAGCTAACGTTACCAGCATAAGTAAAACCTTGACTTTGAGCACTGGAAATTGTCTGGTATTGATAAATACTTTGTAAGTAATACTTTGCGAGAAATATAAAATATCAAATTCACTTATAAATTCACTGGAAATGTTATCTGTTTTACTTTTGAACATTACATCAACACAATTATTTTCAAGTAACTTTTCACCTATATGTCAGATGATTTTATTCAAAGAATAAAGTAAAAATGACATATATCATTTGCCGAAATATTTTCATATTAATATTGAAAGGAAATGAATTCGGTTTCAAATTGGGGCATAAATTTCATTTTTATATTGTCTTAAATTCATGTAGAATAAGATAAGTTCAACTATTTGAACCGAGTGAATATCTAGGAAATTTCTTTCTCTTTCTATTCCATGTATCGGATAGAATGCGAATTTTTACAATGACTTATAATAATGATAATGATAATGTATTTTATTCGCTATTCAAGTCCAAGGTTGTCAGTTTGCCACATTTTTTTTTTTTTTACTATAGAAAAAAAATTGATAAAACACAAGAGGAAATACAAAAAGATATAAAATCCATCATAAGTTGATGAAAATAATAAATGTGTATAATATGCATTGTAAGTGGTTGAAGTAATCTAAAGAAATTGGCTACAGTTATGCAAGTGTCCAGTTTACCATAATTAAACTAAACTTGTGGGCAAGATAAAGATAAGCTCCATTAAAAAAATCTATAAAATAAAATGATTCATCAATATTTTCAATTTGAACAAGATGCTAGTGAATGTTGAGTGATGCATCTTCATAATTTAAATCACGACAACTTATTTCATTTAGTTATTTGTCTTTTGATTTTTACCGATCAGAAAAAAAAAGAAAATGTTGAAAAGGAATGAGAGAGCGAGAGACCAACAACAAACTAAAAAAAAAACCCTTGAATTTACAGTCGGAATAATAATAATGTGAAACGATGCGCAGATTTTAGTGATGGTGTGGCATTTAAATCATGCCGCCAAATGAATATGAAAAGACAAAGAGCGCAAGACAACTCGTTACGACAGGGCACACAACAAAACTTAGCCACAAAAACAAATAGCTAGAAAATTTTTATCTGCAAAATGCCAGTGACAAAATTACAAGAATCCATAAATCATCTGCTTTTTGTGAAGTGAATTCGAAGAAGAGCAAAAGAGAGGGAGAGAGAGAGAGAGGGAGAGAGAGAGAGAGAGAAAGAGAGAGAGAAAGAAAGACAGAGGAAGAGACAATGCTTTGAAACATAAAAGAACAAAAAAAAAAATGATGTCTTTATTACATTTTTGTATCACGCTGATTGGCACGTTACCAGAAAGACTCTTTTTTTTCCGCGCTTCAATTCGTTTGTTTTCAATTCTCGTTCCCGAATCGCATTACATCTCTGTCGCTTTTCTTCAAACTACTCATTTCGCCTCGACACTCTCTGATATGCTGTATGATGTGTGTCGGCCGTTCGTTTTGTGTTTGTTTCTCTCTCTCTCTCTCTCTCTCTCTCTCTTTCTCTTTAAAAAATTTTATCACCCGAAAATGTATGTAAATATATATAGTATGCATTGATTTACGTTCTGATGTACAAAGAGATTTGCATATCAAAAGTATGAATTTTTTTTCCCATTCTTTGTTTCTTCTTTTTGCGCCATCATTATACTCTGTCTCAATAGACTGCAATATTAGCTGAACCGAGAAAGGATAAACTGCGGGCTCCATTCAATGTAACATTAAAGAAACTAATGTTCAACCGCTCTTTTTTGACAATCAACTTCATTGGCGCGTTCGTTCGATGGTATTTCCTCAATGAAAAAATGAAGAATTTTCACAGCAATCATATAAGATCAACAGCAACAATAAGAAGAATAAAAAAAGAAATTAGCCGACTGTTGACTGAATACAAATATCGAAGAAATCGGCCAAATCTTAAGCGATGATTATTTTTGTTCCATTCGGTTCCTATTTTTTTTTTTTTAATCTCCCTCTGTCTCATTCTACCTCAATCCCTCCCTAATTCTCTAACTTTTTCGCTCCCTTTCTCGCTCCTGTTCTTGCGTCTCTATCACTTATTCTCTCGCTCCCTATTTTCCCTCCTCTTTTTCAATTTACTCTTTCATTTCCATTTTTTTTTTCTCTCTCTTTCTTCGATTTGATTGAAAATCGAATAAAAATAGAAACAACCAAAAATAAATTTTATCACTTACAAATAAAAACTTTTCACTTTCATTATCCAGAGACAAAAATGTTGAAAAAAGAAAAAGTTTCGAACTAAAATCATTGCACTTTAAATCAAAATGCTTGAAGAAATCCTTCTCTCAATAAAACAAAAAAGCAATAGTGACCGGCTGTAAATTGTTTTTAGCTAAACTTACATCATGTATGGTCAGAGTTAAGCCAATTTCATCGACAGTCTTTTGGAATTCTGTTGTTTGTATTGTTGTTGTTTCTGTTTCCAGTCGAATGTATTATGGAAATTCAAAGAAATTGTTGGTGTTTTTTTCTCTATGAATTTAGCTTTATTTCATATACAATAATGGACAACCACTTTATTTACATTTTCAAATGCATTTGTATAATTTTAAGAATGGTTTCTATATGGGAATTTAGAGTTGTTTTGTATTTTGTATTTTTTGTTTGTTTGTTTATTTTTGTCGGAAATGGATAGAAAATTTCTTACACACATGCAAAAAATAGCATTTGAAATGTGCAAGGATCGTATGTTAACGAAGCAAACAATTTTCACATTGCTCCATTAATAATAATAATAATACCATTGATTAGATTTATAAAAGCCAATCCATATATCCGATGAAAATAGCACAGTTGAAATGAAAATATATGTTAGTTTATTGTTTTTTTTACGTTCTAATTCTTTACACTCTTCTGTATATTTGGAAATATTATACGCTAATTCAAATGCATTAATTTGAATATCGGGAAATAGCTCGTGAAACTATTGTAGAATCTTTTCTTTGCTTTTGCAACGACCATTTTTTGAAATGTCTGTAATCGTAACAGATGCGGCCGTTTTAAATGCATTTCGTCCAGATATTTGACGCATTATTAGCACAACTAATGAGACAAATACAATTGCAATAAGAATGTGCACCCAAATCGGCTGAAGCGTCGTGAAGACTCAATACTCTCACACTATACTTTGTTTGTTTGTTTGTTATTTTCTCTTCTTTTTTTTCTCTCTCTTTCTCTCTCCCTTCTCTTCTCTTCTTCGTATTTTTTCACCTCCAATTAAATCCAATTTTGTATCAAACACAACACAACAATAATTCTCATTGATTGAAAGTTTGTGAAATTTATTCGACGCAATTATTATGCACTGAACTTTCATTGTGCTGAATAATTTGATTTTTATTGAAGTCTGTTGTCCCGACAGTTATTTCTATTCGAAAAAATTTTGTTGTTTTTGTTGTTGTCTTTAATCTGTGTCATATAATCAAAATCAGCAGTGATTATCTAGTACAATACGTGAACTATGAAAGTGTGCCGATAGATGTGAGTAGTACATTTTGACATTTCGTATGTTTCACATTGATATTGTTACTATAACAACTTCGTGCATTTGTTGTTTTTTTTCACAATTTTTCTCATTGATCATACTTGAAAATTGTTTAATATGTCGCAGCAAATAACTTGTAATGTTAATCATCCATCAATTGGTACGTATTTAAATAAATTAAAAAAGAAAATTGTGTTTTAATTGGAGGTTTTGTTATTATATTTTCAAATGATGAAATTCAAGATTGGTTTATTTTTTCATAAACCGATTTAATTACATCAAATTTCAGGTGGTATTATTGCCATTGAATTCGTTAAAATAACAAATCCGATTGGCATTGAATCCGATTGGCAAAGAATCACATAATGGTTACATGCATGATCCAACTATTTACCGATGCAAAGACGAAGAGCATCGAAGAACAGGAAAGAAATACAAGTAAATTTGCAGTTTGTTTGTTTGTTTTTTCAACACAAATATCCTAATATTTCAATATTAACGAACAATTTGCGCAATTTTCAGAGTGTATCCAAATATGATTTCGCTTGTCCAATTGTCGATGCAATCGAAGGTGTTACGCATACATTAGGAACCACAGAATATCATGATCGAAATCCTCAATTCAACACAGTAAACAATGTGTTACTATTGACATTTAGGCTTTGTTCTATACCGTCAATTTAGACCCAAAGTACTAAAAAAAGTACTGAAATGCTATTTCATTTTTAAGTATAAAATGCGTTTAAATATTTTAATGGCTTTTATACTCAATTATGAAATAGACCTTAAGTACTTTTTTTAGTAATTTGGGTCTAAATTGGCGGTATAGAACAAAACCTGAATGTCAATAGTAACTCAATGTTTACTGTGAATTGGTTAATCGAAGCACTTAATTTACGCCGAAAAATTAGGAATCTATGATTACAGTCGTTTGAATGTGACAAATACAGTGCTATCAAAACGACAATTTACATGGTGCGTTGATGAAGGTTTTGTTGATGGATGGAATGACCCACGTTTTCAAACTATACGTGGAATTTTGCGTCGTTTTGCCATCATGTATAAGAGTGATTGTTTCTGCGGTTGTGTGAGTGAATTAAATGGAAAAAAAATCGGATAGTCAAAAAAGAATCAATAAGAAGAAAAAAAAATCGTAAGAAACAAAACAAAGCAGAGGTATGAGAAAGAGACACATATTAAGAGTGTGAGAGAGAGAGAGAGAGAGAAGAGAGAGAGAAAGGCGCCTTGAGTTTTATGATTTATCTTATGCGTTACTGTACTCTCGTTTGGTGACTTGTTCAAAGCAAAGCACTCGGGTCAACTTCCATTTTAAATCTCCCCAACTTTAATCAAGTGTTCAAGTAATTTATTATTTTTATTCGCTTATTCTCAAGTCTTTGTGCAAGCTGATGTGCGTGTTACTGCGGACGAATTAATTAACGAAACTTAGAATTCAAATTGAAATTGTATATATAATGTTTTATTTTTTAATTATTAATTACTTTGTTTGAAGTTTACAATAATCATTGGAATAAATGCGTATTGTTTTATGACATGGACGTTGGACATGACTGACATTGTTTTAGTTCAAACAACTTCGACAACTAAACCATTTGCTTTGATTACCGCTAGAGCTGCTCATGAACCGAAAATGAACCGTTCATGTTCGAGAATGGTTTCACTTTAATGTTCATGTTCGTTCGGTTTCGGTTCGATTTGTTCGAAAGAGAAAAAAGGGTGTTCATGTTCGTTCGAGTTCAAGTTCAGTTTGTTCAAGATGTTCAAGTTCGGTTCGTGTTCGTTCGAATATTGTTCAATTAACTGAATTCAAATTGAACTGTTTAATACAACAATTAAGTAAACAACTATATTTCGAGTATGTTTTGTTTATATCGAAAATTCCTATTATTCAAATACAACCGAAATATTGTTCAGCTGTTTTTCTCAGAAAATGAAGCAGTGTTGAAGTCGATTCAAAAAAGAAATTCATTGTCTCTTACGCCATCTCTAGTCGAGTACAGAGTGAATTTAAATTAATATCAAACATATCTATGCCGTGGGCAAGTACATCAACTATAGACTAATGGACTACAGCATAAATCGTGCGACGTTACATTGGAAGTGATCTCTATCATATATATGTACATTGAATGGCACATACACCATTAGGAATGCAAACGACAAAATGTATCTTTTTACCGTTTCCATTGATATAGACAATGTACATTGATAAATCGTATAGATGGCGTCAAGTGTGTATAATTTGAACGAACAGAAACAGATCGCATTGATGATCCATTTGAATTAATTGAACAACGTTCGGAAATATTTTGTGTGTTCATGTTATATTTATTTATTTATTACGAAACCTAAATTTATGTCAATATGTGTTCACTAGCAAGCTAGTAAACATGCTGGTCAAAGACCCAATGCGACATAAATTCCGCCCATGGTACGACTTTAGCAAAGAGAATACAATCAGGGGTGGGATGGCATTAAAGTGAAGCTTCAATACCAAGATTGGATCCGGAAAACCATGGTAAAACCGGCCTGCCTCTGGAGAGACAGGGGAAATACAATAATAAATTCACTTAAAATTAAATTACGTTAACAATGATGAATGAAGCAATAGAAATAACAAAAAAATAAAAATAAAAATAAAGTGTAAAGAAGAGAAAGGATAGAAGAGAGAGAAATAGCTTAAAACTAATTGGAAAAGAAATTGCACGACATACCACCGAGTGAATGAAGATTAGATTATATTTTTATATTATTGCACGGACCGTAGATGATTTTTTAACGCGTTTTTAAATGAAGCTAACGAATCATTGTTTTTAATTTCCACCGGTAAACTGTTCCAAAAATTAATTGCAGAGTAACTGAATGCACGTGTATCAAATGCGGTACGCGGATTGAAATTAACGCGAAGGTTGTCTGGATAACGCGACGATTCACCGTTTCGAATAAACATGTGATTCAGATATTTAGGAGCCTTTTTTGACAACTGCTTGAATATTAAGACGGCCGACTGAAGCTTTGCTCTACTTTCAGGCGTCAAACCATTCAAACGCTCACGGTATTCAGTAACATGTTCACTACGCTTTAATCCGAAAACATATCTAATCTTATCGTTGTCAGCGATGAGATCACGATTGAGCTGATTTAGAGTGCTATGTGCACCCCAACCATAAGTTACTACATTCCCATAATCCATAATGGGGTCAATGAGCGCCGCAGCCATATCACGTTTGATATAATTGGGTATAAAATGCTTTGTGTGCCGAATGCGATTTAACACACCATACACTTTTTGCAATTTACACTTGTCATGTTCATTGAAAGAGAGATTTTCGTCAAAAATAACACCAAGGTTTTTAATTGACTTACAGAATTCAAGTTTTTCATCACCAATTTTCACATCATTGATCGCATCAAAATTTAACCGACTTGTGTGATATTTTGAACCGATGATCATTACTTTCGATTTAGAACCGTTTAATTTCATACCGCGACGTTTAATAAAATCATTTAATTTTGCGAGATCCGAATTTACTAATTCAATACCGGTATTTATTTGATCAAACTCAACTTCAATAAGAGCTTGACAATCATCCGCGAATAAATGACCGGTCATATTTTCAAAAATGTTAAGCGTGTCATTAAAATAAAGCGAGAAAAATGTTTGGCCGAAATTGCTACCTTGAAGAACACCGTTATTGATCGCGATAAAATCCGATTCATTATTACCGACTTTAACTTTTTGCTGAATATTACTATAAATTGATTTGATTAATTTCGTAGCGTTGTTAGAAAAACCGTATGCTTCACTTATGCGTTACTGTACTCTCGTTTGGTGACTTGTTCAAAGCAAAGCACTTGGGTCAACTTCCATTTTAAATCTCCCCAACTTTAATCAAGTGTTCAAGTAATTTATTATTTTTATTCGCTTATTCTCAAGTCTTTGTGCAAGCTGATGTGCGTGTTACTGCGGACGAATTAATTAACGAAACTTAGAATTGAAATTGAAATTGTATATATAATGTTTTATTTTTTAATTATTAATTACTTTGTTTGAGCTTTACAATAATCATTGGAATAAATGCGTATTGTTTTATGACATGGACGTTGGACATCAGCTTACATTGTTTTAGTTCAAACAACTTCGACAACTAAACCATTTGCTTTGATTACCGCTAGAGCTGCTCATGAACCGAAAATGAACCGTTCATGTTCGAGAATGGTTTCACTTTAATGTTCATGTTCGTTCGGTTTCGGTTCGATTTGTTCGAAAGAGAAAAAAGGGTGTTCATGTTCGTTCGAGTTCAAGTTCAGTTTGTTCAAGATGTTCAAGTTCGGTTCGTGTTCGTTCGAATATTGTTCAATTAACTGAATTCAAATTGAACTGTTTAATACAACAATTAAGTAAACAACTATATTTCGAGTATGTTTTGTTTATTTTGAAAATTCCTATTATTCAAATACAACCGAAATATTGTTCAGCTGTTTTTCTCAGAAAATGAAGCAGTGTTGAAGTCGATTCAAAAAAGAAATTCATTGTCTCTTACGCCATCTCTAGTCGAGTACAGAGTGAATTTAAATTAATATCAAACATATCTATGCCGTGGGCAAGTACATCAACTATAGACTAATGGACTACAGCATAAATCGTGCGACGTTACATTGGAAGTGATCTCTATCATATATATGTACATTGAATGGCACATACACCATTAGGGATGCAAACGACAAAATGTATCTTTTTACCGTTTCCATTGATATAGACAATGTACATTGATAAATCGTATAGATGGCGTCAAGTGTGTATAATTTGAACGAACAGAAACAGATCGCATTCATGATCCATTTGAATTAATTGAACAACGTTCGGAAATATTTTGT
>JAQOWM010000344.1:0-10074 GCA_029041755.1 Resseliella maxima | reverse complement strand
TTCACAGAGTCAAATGCTTTCGCAACATCAATGTAAATTGCATCTGTTTGATTATGTGGCTTTAACTCATTTAACGTTTGAGAAGTAAACTCAACCAGATTCGTAATAGTTGATCTTCCCTTAACAAAACCATGTTGGCTCGTATCGACTATGTTCTTAATATGAAAATTTAGGTGTTTCGCAACAATTGAATCCAAAATTTTTGGAATCACATTCTGTAAAGCAACACCTCTGTAATTTTCAATATTATTCTTCGAACCATTTTTAAATATCGGTTTCACCAAAGAAGATTTCCACAAACTAGGAACCAAATTTGAGTGATTTATTTAATAAAACAGAAATTGGTTTACTACTCAAGGAACCAATACATTTTTTAATAAACAAATTAGGCAACCGATCAGGGCCAGATATCAAATTATTTGGTATTTCAAGTACCTTCTGAATAATAAGGGAGAGGGTTTAGATATGAATCGGGTTTTGTTTTTTGGCCATAGATTTGCACTCCTTCAACAGAATCGAATGTTCTATACGCCGTTCGAAAGGTAATTTCAATACAAATAACTTTTGTTAAGAGAGCATAAGGATTCAATAGACGAAAAAAAAAATTATGGCTGAACTTCCGAGGATGTGATTTTTTTGAAAAAAGAAAAGTGGTTCAGTTGTGAGACACTCACTAAAATTCACTGAGAATGAAAAATAAATTAAGAAAAACCACATGAATATAGAAAATAAAAACTTTTATTCATTTTAATGGCCTCAGTGAACATTTTTATTCATCAAGTTCATCATCATCATCATCTTCTTCATCCAAATCGCTGTCGCAATGTTTGCAAGTGAAAAAACTTGCATGCATATCGGCACACTTCAAATGAACAGGCCACTTGCAAGTGTTGCTTTTGATGGAACTGGCAGCGGTCAACTTGTTGGGCAACAACTGCAAACAGATGAGGTAAAAATCTGCGTCTTCATCCAATGGTGACGATGAGTTTGCCTTGAAACGCTTAGACGGTGGTTTTTTCGGTGTTTTTTTCTTTTCTGCTTCTCCTTCAAAGCTGCAATGTTCTCTGGAGAAGTCAATTTGCAACACACAACTTTTGATGGCTTGAAGCACTAAAATCCTTTACTGGGGTGACGATGGATTTTTTTGGAGTTGACATGGCTAAATACAGATTTTAATACAATAAAAAAATATTCGAATAACCAAATAGTAATAACATAATTTTTCGTTATTGGAAATTATTCAATAAGTTCCAATAGAATATTGTAATTTATTGGGTCCAAAGACAATAACTTTCAATATACCATATTTTTTTATTGCAATAGTTTTCAATTGCAATATTGTATATTATTGGAATGAACACCATAAAATCCAATAACACATATTTTTTGATTGCGATTTTTTTCTATTGCTTATTGGTTTGACAACACTAAAAATTTGGCGACAACACTAAAAATTCAAATTCTTCTGTTCATGCTCAGGCGGGCTCGGTCATGCGGGCTGAACGCATACCAAAAATGTGTAGTGTCATAACTCCCCAGACGGACGGACGGACGGTTGAGAAATTAAAAATACAACTAAAGCAAAAAAAAACTATTTATATTAAGTCTCCGCATGTTTATTCGATTGGCGTATTTTTAATTTCTCAATGAAGTGTTTTTATTATTTCATTTGAAAAATATTTATAATTCGATAATTTAATAATGAAAAATATTTTATTGTACATAAATATTTAATTATTTTTATATAATTACACATAATCAATTTTTATTCAGATTCAGTATCAAATGTTGGAATGAATCTAATTTATGTTTGTTCGTTTAGATGGCACTTAACGGGGAGACTCATATACAAATGTACAGGGCTATATAGACTGCTTACCAGGGTAGATGCAAATGTCTAGAAATAGTTACTTGATCAACCTTCAACTCCATTCCAAGTTCTTTTTGCGTTTGACAAGGATTTTCATCCAATAATGCTTGCGAATCCGCATCTTCAATTTTTTTTGGAAGTATCAAATATTGGTGAATCTAATTTATGTTCGTGAGTTTAGATAGAGTTCGGGAACGTGTTTGAATTTTTTTTCTCACTGCATAGCTCCCTAGATTTGCATGCAATGGGAAAAATTCGAAAGCTGGGAAAATTGGTGCCACAACTTATTAGATAGTCGTAGAAATGCTACTTCATATAGACTTTCACCTTATGAAGATAGGTGCAAATTAGTTAAATTACAACCATTGAGATTAAGAAGAAATATTTTCGATGCGTTATTTGCATATGATTTGTTCATGTTGAATATAAAAGATGATTACGTAGATTCAAAAATTGTTCGAGCTCATTATTCATATTCATTGCGGAATTCTACAGTTAACTTGGTGGTTGAACCAATATATTATACTAGTTATTTGTATAATCAGCCGCTTGCTAGATTTCTTCGTATTATTAACTGTTATAAATTGATAGTGTCATCATCTAGTCATAGGGTGGCTTTTAGATCTAGAATAATTAATGCACTCTCTGATCCTAATGCAATTGTTATAAACCAAATTGATAATTAATTTTTAAAGTTTCTCAATTAATTAAGTGTTTATCAAAACAAAATGTTATATCTAAACTTTGTAATATATATATCATTCAGCCAATTTTTTGGCGTAGAAAATAAATAAATAAATAAATAAACATTGAATGAGTTGATGCCGCATAATCAAACAGATCCCATTTATATTGATGTTGCCAAGGCGTTTGATTCAGTGAATATTGATCTTTTGATTCATAAATTGAATATTATGGGTCTAAAATTACAACTTTTAAAATGGATTAACACATGACTCAAAAAGTTTCCGGACTAACAAAGAAAAACACAATATTTTGGCGAAATTCGATTTTATTCATCAACATAATTTCCATCTAAGACAATACAATCGGTCCAACGCTTCTCTAGCTTCTCGATACCTTTTTTGTAGAAGTCTTGATTTTTCCCCTCAAAATGAGCTTCAGTTGCGGCAATTACTTCCTCGTTGCTGGTAAATTTTTTGCCCTCGAGCATCCTTTTGAGATCAGCAAAGAGCCAGTAGTCGCTGGGGGCTAGATCTGGAGAATACGGTGGGTGCGGGAGCAATTCGAAGCGCAATTCATGAAATTTGACCATCGTTTACATCGACTTATGACACGGTGCATTGTCTTGGTGAAACAGCGGTTTTTTCTTCTCCATATGGGGCCGTTTTTTCTTTATTTCTTCGGCCAATCGATCGAATGCTATGTAGTAATCACTATTGATCGTTCTTCCTTCTTCAAGGTAGTCTATGAACAAAATACCGTGAGCATCCCAAAAAACTGAGGCCATTACCTTGCCAGCCGACTGTTGTGTCTTTGAACGCTTTGGTCGGCTTTCACCGGCTGCTGTCCACTCAGCTGACTGCCGATTTGACTCCGGAGTATAATGATGGATCCATGTTCCATCCATTGTCACATAACGACGCAAAAATTCGGCTTTGTTGCGGTTAAAAAGCACCAGACAGGCCTCAGAATCGTCGATTCGTTGTTGTTTTTGGTCTGGTGTCAACAAACGCGGCACCCACTTTGCCATGAGCTTTTTCATGCCCAAATGTTCATGCAAAATTGTAAACACGCTGCCTTCGGATAACTTTGAGGCTTCAGCTATTTCCCTCAATTTCAATTTTCGGTCAATCAAAACGATTTTTCGGATTTTTATGATGTTTTGTTCCGTAACAGCCGTATTTGGGCGACCACTACGAGCAGCGTCTTCGACGTCTGTACGACCACGTTTGAATTCATTATACCAATCACAAATGGTCGATTTTCCTGGGGCAGAGTCCAAATAATGTTTATCAAGCCACTGTTTAGCTTCTACCGTATTTTTTCCGGTTAAAAAGCAATGCTTAATTAGCACACGAAATTCTTTTTTTTCCATTTTTAACAAAAACACTGAGGTAGCTTCACTTTGACGTCTCTATACTTGAGAACACGTTTAGCGATTGTCATGAAATTTTGACATATACCTTAGAAAGGTTGGTACTATCGAATAATGAAATGGGTTTCTTAAAAGTGGCGCCCTCTATATGTCAGTCCGGGGATTTTTTGAGTCATGTGTTAAATCATATATGAGTGGTCGAAGTCAAATTGTCAAAATTAATAAATTTGAATCAAAACCCATTGTTATCACGTCGGGTACGGGTCAGGGTTATCCCATTGCTGCAACACTATTTATATTGTTCATTGCTGATCTTCCGTGTTACAGTGGTGAATCATCAATTCTCTCATTTGCCGATGATGTAAGAATTTCCCACCATATTGTTTCTATTGATGATTGTTATGTTTTTCAGAAGAGTTTGAATGGAATTGTTAAATACTTTGAGCTGAATCATTTGAAATTGAATGTGAATAAAACTAAAAAGATGAATTTTCATCGATTCGGTAATGTGATTGATCATCATTATACCATTAATGATCTGATTACACTGTGCGACAATTTTGAGGTCATCGAAATCAAACCGCACCGGACTACTTTTTTCTGAAAGTATACTTATCCAGTAGCAAAAGCCTCACTGCGTTTGTAAAAGTTAGCTCGATTTTTTTTTCACGTCCCTGTGTATATTCCAAGCTTCAGGCAATTTTGGGAACTTTCATATGCCTCAATTTTGACTCCTAAATTGATTTTTTTGGGATGTTTTCACATTTTATCGACATAGTCTTATGTTTTCGGGTACGCTAAATCCGAATATGGCATTAAAATTTCAGCGCATTTTTTGAAATAATTTGTAGAAAATTGTTTTTTGTACACTTGCTCATTTTTATGACTTGATTCGTGTTGAGCATGAAAAACTACTTAAGAATTTATATTTAATTCAACATATAGTCAGATTTTTCTGCCAAAATATCAATAAAAAATGACATATTTGGTGAAAAAAATGAATTTTTTCAAGAAAAATTCAAAATTTCATCATTTTTGTTTATTATTGTTGCTTGATTCGGATTCAGCGTCCAAAAATACATAAGAAATGACTTTTCACATTTCAATTTTGGTGAAATTTTTTTTTGACTTTTTTTCAACCTGATAAGAATTTCAAAAAAACGTAAAAATTTTCATTTTTTATTGATATTTTGGCAGAAAAATCTGACTATATGTTGAATAAAATATACATTTTTACGTAATTTTTCATGCTGAACACGAATCAAGTTTTAAAAATGAGTATGAGTGTACAAAAAGATCCATTTTCTTCAAATTATTCCAAAAATGGGCTGAAATGTCAGAAAAATCCAAATTTTGAGGTTATGTAATGCATTTTTGAAATTGTTAATTCGAATTCAGCACACCCGAAAACATAAGACTATGTTGATAAAATGTGAAAACATCCCAAAAAAAACAATTTAGAAGTTAAAATTGAGGCATATGAAAGTTCCCGAAATGGCCTGAAGCTTGGAATATACACAGGGACGTGAAAAAAAAATTCGAGCTAACTTTTATAAACCCAGCGGGGGTTTTGCTACTGGATAGGTATACTTTCAGAAAAAAGTACTCCGATGCGATTTGATTTTTGGTGTTGCACAGTGTTATTGAAATGGTTGATCAAATTAAGGATCTTGGTATAATTTTAGATGAGAAACTTAATTTCAAAGCACACATTGAATTTATTATTGCAAAAGCAAAATCTAGGTTGGCCTGGATAAAGCGTTTTGCAGATGAATTTCTTGACCCATTCACTATTAAAAGATTATTTTTTAGTTTCGTTATCCCAATTCTAGAATATGGTTCTCAAATCTGGAATACTTGTAACCTGGGTCAAATAAAGCGAATTGAATCTGTTCAAAAGCAGTTTCTGTTGTATGCTTTGAGAAGATTCAAATGGAGTAATGGATACCGCCTTCCGAAATATGAACATAGATTGCTTTTGATTCAAATGATATCTCTGGAGAATCGTAGGAAAATTGCGTAGGTGCTGTTCATCCTAAAATTGATCAGAGGTGATATTTGTTCGGATGTATAGTCGGTGACAAAAATATGTTCCTGTTTCTATCTCTTTCATCCATACGCTTGTCTTACTATTGCAATGCTCAGTGTGAGATAAATTGTGCGCAATATTTTTTTATTGTGTATATTTGATGCCCTACTACATTCACATGCTTACAAAACATTGTGATCGCTACATTATGTTCCGATAATTCTTCTTTGTGTTGGTTATATTCAATAAATGATGTTAGATATGCTTAATATGACCAGAAAAGGATCTATCAATCAATCCCTCTTAGTCGATCTTATTACTAAGCTATTGCAGAATATTGGCAATGTCATCATGCATACAGTTTTGCAATGGAAACTCTGTCACTATATAACGGTAACATTTATTGTTTATGCAAGTCCCAAAACTCTGATTTCATTCCATTTTAGTTCTCTTTGATGCATATAATAATACATTTGCTCTGATTTTTTCACATTTTATTTATCATGGATTGTTTTACACGAAATGACCGACAAAAAAAAACTCTAAGATGTCCAAAAAGGACGCATAATTTCATTACGATATGAGAGTAATAATAATTTTGAAACCATTGCACGAATGACCGGAACTTCAGAGTATGTATTCTGATCGATTTTTTTGCAGAAATAAGAGTAAGTTTCACTCTACTTGAAAATAGTTAAATAACACACACAGAAAACATGTTGATGAAAAATCAACGATATGTTGATTTGAAGCTCAAAATCAACTATGGTTGATTTCAAATTGAGAATGTTGATTTCAAAATATCAAACATTCGCAGTTTTAAATCAACTCTGGTTGATTTTGAGCTTCAAATCAACATATCGTTGATTTTTCATCAACATGTTTTCTGTGTGTGTATGTTTCTTCGATTTGTGAATTAATTTTTTTTTGTATCCATAACCGATAACAAAAAATATTCGTTGTCGTGAGTCCGTTAAATACAACGAACAAATACATCCAATGGCTTTCCATTGTTTTCATACAACATTTTATTGTGAGTAATCGAAAATTGCTGAAGATCGAAAAAAACCTAAAATTTTTTTTTTCAATTCTGGTGAATGATTTTACATGCCATTTCATCTGGTATGTTCGTTGTGATAAAATGCGCATTTTTTTTCACTCAAATCACTGTTGGTAAATTGCGATCATAGAATTGACAATACATACAAACACATTTCACAAATATATAAGTTCTCGTTTGTATTGTGAATGGTCCACAGATCAGCTGTCAGTGTATTTGCATGTTGTAGTATTGTATATCGATTAATCACGAAAAATGTATTATGCTATTGCCCATAATTTTATTCAAATGTAAGAATGAGATAGAAACAGGAACATATTTTTGACACAGATAATACAATTTTTAAAGATTCAGTCAAATAATTGTGGTTATCATGAATATATGCCGTTGAATTGTTTGATTAAAACATTCAATGATTATTATAATGTTAAAATTCCACACTCGGATCAATTTGTTATAGACTTTAATGTTACTCCAGATGTTGTTAAAATTAGGTTGAACGAATTGTTTAAAAGATTGTTTGAGTAATTTATTCTTGTTTTTCCGTAATTGATTTAATTCAATATTGCAGTTTAACAATTTCAGTGTTTGCTCCGAGATCGTTAGGATCGGCAATTGATTGTTGAATCGATGCAATTATTGAATCATTTAAATGTATATATTAATTTGTAAATTTTATAATTTAAATAAACCACCTTTGGCGAAGTAACGCTGTTTGGTGCTGAATAATAATCTCAATTAATTCCTAATCTCATCCACTCCCGCTGCTTAACCTCGACTTAATTTCCTAGCCGCCAGCTCTATCTCTCCTATGCTTATTTCCTCCACTTCGATTTAACTCACACTTTCATTCGCGCTAACATTCAGATCCACTCCGTTTTCAACATTCAAAAGTTCCTCAAAATATTCTTTCTAAAGTTTCAATACATTCTTCCTACCAATCACTAACTCCCTGCCTTATCTAATATTGCGCCCGGTGCTTGTTTTTCACTACCATTACGGATGTCTTTAACCTTAGACCAGAAAACTTTATTCCTATGCTGCCCTGCTTCTTCTAAATAATTGCCGAATTTCACCCATTCACCCTCCTTAGCTACTCTCACCAACTCTTTCACTACCCTTTTTTGTTCCCTATACGACTCTAAGTCCTCTTCCGTTCTACTTTGCATCCAACTAATCCATCTCACTCTTTTCTCCTTCACCGCCTCCTGTACCTCATCATTCCATCAATCTGTCTTCTTTTCACCATTCTTACACACATGCATTCTGCAAACTTCCACACTCTATATCGAACTCTTGTTGAAGTATACAATTGATCATAGTAATCATTATGAAATTATAAGAAATATAATTTTTTTTTTTGATTTTTTTTTATATTTAATATTAATCAACTAAAAAATTGCATAAAAACAAGAATAATACAATAAAAAGTAATCAGTTTTACAACGAAAGGAAACGATTATTTCCAACAGATCTGGTATTATTCATTCTAATGAATCGAATTCAAGAATTTGGATTGCATTTAAAGCTGGCAAAATGCAAATTTGCCCTTACAGTAATCAAATATCTAGGATTAATCAAACAAATCAAGCTTTCGAAAAACTAAAAAAATCATTAACATCCAAATTGTTATTTACACATTACAATCGAAAACTAGATATAATCGTTTCGGCCGACGCATCAAATGAGGGTCTCGGTGGTTCTATTCAACACATTATGTTCGATTCATCAATCAAACTAATTGCATTTGTTTCAAGAACACTTCAACCAGCAGAGAAAAATTATATCCAAATCGAAAAAGAGGGATTAGCACTAATTATTGACATAAAAAAACAACAAAACGACAAAATCGTCGTGGCTTCTATCAAAATGGAGTCAAAATTACTTCAACTTATTATTGTATCACTCAAAAATTCACCAATCAATTTCAGACGCTTGTCGAGTAAGGTGTGCATTTAAATTAAAATCAAACAAAATTGAGAAAGTGGACTTCTATGTCGTGGGCAAGTACATCGACTATCGACTAATGGACTACGGCATAAATCGTGCGACGTTACATTGGAAGTGATCTCTATCTATACATTGAATGGCACATACACCATTACGGAATGCAAACGACAAAACGTATCTTTTTGCCGTTTCCGTTGATATAGACAATGTACATTGATAAATCGCTTTCATGCAAGAAATTCATACGATGATAAATCGTATAGATGGCGTCAGGTGTGTAGAATTTGAACGAACAGGAACAGATCGCATTTATGAATTAATTGGAAACATTCGGAAACATTTTGTGTGTTCATGTTCGTTCGAGTTCGGTTCATGTTGTTCAAATTTGAATATATTGTGTTCATGTTCGTTCAAGTTCGGTTCAAGTTGTTCAGAATTGAAAATGACCTGTTCATGTTCGTTCATGTTCGGTTGAAATTCGAACGAACTCGAACGAACATGAACAGTTCGGTTCAGTGGACAGCTCTAGTACACATTTCCAGTAAGATCTGTGTTGCTTGATGTCTCATCAACATTTAATCTAGATGGCGAAGAGACGTCAAACAATACAGATCTTATTGAAAATGACAATACACTCAAATTAAACAGATTCGAATTCAAATGTTCTAACAGTGTTTGTGGTTTTGTGCAATTCGATTAAAAAAAAATTGTTAAAACTTGCTGTAACCTAATAGATATATACGAAAAGGAACTTGCTGTAATTGGACAAAAACAAAAATTTCAAATATATAGCTGGAATCTTCAGCGTTATCTCTCAGTATTACAAGAATATATGCAAAGTAAACCGAGAGAACAATAAAATGTTCATCAACAGCAATTGAAGCGAGTGGAAGAGAAGACGACTAAACGGCAACGACAACAGTAATGATGGTGGCTGTGGCGACAATTTATACAGTCAAATTACTAGAATACTATAGAGCGGATCACATTTATTTCATCAGGAAGTGCCAATTCAAAAGGATATTTCGCAAGCGAACACGTTCAGAAGGTGAAAATGACTATGAAACAAAAACAAAACAATTCATCAACGGAGCAAACAGTTTGAT
>JAQOWM010000696.1:0-22798 GCA_029041755.1 Resseliella maxima | reverse complement strand
AAAATAAAAACAAAAATCATTATAATTTGTTAAAAAAAATTAAAAGCAAATATTTCGAGAAAAAAAAAACAAAAACGAATCAAAGTTTCTGATGTTTCGATGATACGATTAACAAATTTCTCACCCAATGCTATCAAGAATGAATTGATGTTCAATTCATCGGCAATCATGAACAATTCCAAAAATAATTGTCGATTGATTTCATTTTCATGAATTAAATTTTGAACATTTGTATTGGTTTTGAAAAACGTTTCAATTAGTTGCTTGTATTTTTGATCAATGTTCAAACACTTCATTGTTGAATTGAGAGCGAAAAAACGTACCATTTTTTCGGACAAAATTACTAATATTATACCTGAGTGTTTACAATTTATACTGACGTTTTTCTCATTTTTAATTCCATTCAAATCAGATCAAATATGAATGACTCATATTTTATTCGAATATTACCATATTTTGAATAGTGACAGTAACTGTCAACATAAATTCTAATTTTGGAATAGAATACTTAAACTACAAACATTTATACGCATTAAAATTAAGATGTGCGTAAATTGCGTTGAGAATGTGATTGTAAATGTGCTATTCGCACAAGCCAATACGGAATTTGTACAAATACATTTTCTTATGTTTAACATTCCAACCATGGTTGGAAACATTACAAATTTCGTGATAAAATTCGTTGTTTTTCTTATTTCTTAATTTTAAATTATCTCCTTTTTGGGTTTTTATAAAATGTAAACAATTAAAATATTTCGATAGAAAGAATTTGGACATTTTCAATAAGAAAGAATTTGCACTTCCGTTTGAATATGACATTTCAATGTAAATAATGCATTTTGATATTTGAAATGAGCTGTCACAATGAATTAAATAACTGCATTGGCATCAGGTAATACGTAAAATTCTTCGTCCTTTGTCCTGTTTGCAATTTTTTTTTTCATGACAGTTGCAATTTTACAAAAAGCATTCATTTATATGTGTTAGCATGGAATATTGTTCTTCATCCCTCAAATCGGTCACTTATGGCAAAAAAAAGAGACAATACGATAAAACAAAATAATCATTATACACGTATTGTACACTGCGCGAACTAATTTTACCGACACTTGACATTTCGAACGAAACAAATGTATTTTTCTTAAAAAATCCGGTTAATATTTGGTCCATTTACCCTTAGCATCATGTAATGCGATAATTCGACGAGGTAGACTGTCATACAGTGATTCGATTTTGGCCTTCGTGGTATGTTTCACCAAGCCGCCTCGATGGCCGCCTTCAATTCATCTTTGTTGTTGTATTGCCGGCCTTCTGGTGATTTGGCCGGCCAATTGTCGAAAAGTTTTATTCCACGCTGTTCAAAACCGGCCAAAGTTGTCCTGACAACATGAATTGAAGCATTGTCTTGTTGAAATTGCCAGCCTAAACCAGCGCATTCATAGCCATATTCTGAGAAATGAGGGCTGACCATCTCTTGGTACTGTATTGCGTTCATTCTGGTTGAAATGAATAACAGCGGCATCTTTTTCAAGTAGCCAATGGCACCCCACACCAGAACCACCGCCAGATCATTATCTCTTCAAACTGGCATGTTTCCGAGCGCTTGGAAACGCTATTGTGTACGACCGATTTTCAAAAAAGGAGCTAAATCAGACGTAAAGAATTACAGATGCATAACAAAATTGATTATCATCGCTAAATTCTTCGAGCACTGCGTTAATTTTCATCTTACTCGTTTTGTATCTGGCATTATATCTCCACATCAACATGGCTTTATGAAACATCGCTCAACAACAACAAATTCGATGAAATTTCTGCACTACTCCATTGCTGGATTGAATACATCAAACCGAGTGAATGTATTATATCTCGACTTCAGTAAGGCATTCGACAGAGTCAACCATGATATTCTTCTTCGAAAATTAACAACGTTTCCAATTCCTGCAAATATTATCGAATGGATAAAATCATATTTATCAAATCGTCACCAATACGTTAAATTAAGAACCGCTGAATCCCCCAATTTTACTGTAAATTCGGTGGTTACAAACAATGTATTTTTATTAATGTTCGCCGATGATGTACGAATAGCTAAGATAGTGAACAATGATGCAGACTCTTTTCAACTTCAATTTTCAATCAACTCATTAAAGGATTGGTGTGACAATAATGATTTGCATTTAAATCTTGAGAAATCAAGGGGAAAAGTACTAGAAAGAGCAATCCATTCTAGTACAAAAAAAATCCCGAAAAATCCCATCAAATCACATTCAATATTGTCTTACTAAAATAAAATACACATACATTACTCTTGACACATTATGACTTGTCAAACTCCCAATATAGTGAGATATTTTTGTATTTAAATATGATTTGAGTTTGTTGTGTTCCATTCAATTTCAGAAACAAATTTGAAAAATATTGATGATTCAATTTTATTTTCATGCTAGATTTCAAATCTTTTTCTGAAATTAAATGGAACACATCAAACAAAAATGACATTTAAATACAATTCACTATACTAATTTTTGACAAATTTTAATGTGTCAAGAGTAATGTATGTGTATTTTATTTTAGTAAGACAATATTTAATGTGATTTGATGGGATTTATCGGAATTTATTTAGTACTAGATTGGATTGCTCTTTCTAGTACTTTTCCCCTTGTGAGAAATGCACAATTTTGTCAATTCACCGATTACTATTTTTCAAATTCTACTGAACAGCGACTTTTAAAACTCACACCGATATGATCAGCTCTAAAGCGAACTCTACACTGGGTTTTGTGAAACGTGTTTCACATGACATAAATGATCAAACCACAAGAAAAGTAATCTATTCAGCATTTGTTCAATCAAATCTTGATTATGCTAGCACTGTGTGGCTTAACATATCTTCAACTAAAGCGGAATTGAATCGAAAGAATTCAACGTCAATTTTCAATGTTTGCGCTCCGCGAATATCCGAATAGATTGAACAATTACCAAATTTCGTCCTATGATGATCGCTCACTAACTTCGTTTCTATTCACATGCGCCATTTTTTTGACAGTGTATTTAGTTATTGTATCTTGAAGAATGCCAAAAATTCTATTAAATTTGATCTGTCAAAGTGAACACACCAAACCACACAATTTTTTTTTATTACGATGAAAATGTCGAATTTCGTGCCTCAAAATAGTATTTTGCTGTAGATGGCGTTGAACTTGTGTGTGATTTAATTTCACAATTGAAATTATATGTTAATTTGCCTCATTGATTATTATATTCAGCCAGTTATTGGCGGCGAAATAAAAAAATAAATAAATAAATCCAAATTGAACTTCTTTTCATCCGAAAAAATGATTTTGCGCCATTTGTTTGTCCAATGAATGTGATCCAGAGCGAATTTCTTCCGACCTTCCTTCCTATTGGCTGGTGACAATATTGACTAACGCTTCATTTTCTTGTATTTTAGACATTGTGAACCACTTAAAATCTTTTGAGCACGTCGAACACCAACAGACAAATTGTTTTCAGTCCCTAATTGCCGGGCAGACTCATAACTATTCACCGCACATCGAATTGAAAGCCGCTTTTGCGCCGTTGAATCGGTTGATGGCCGACCGGTGTGCTTGTTTTGGCCATAGTTTTCGCGATTTTCGAGAAAATTTCTAACAACGTTTGCCTCGACCTATTTCCAATGCTATCCGACGATTTGACATTTTTGTATAGTCTTTGAATGTAGAAATTTTAGCCTTTTCGGTGTCAGTTAATGGTTTACCGTGTCTCATTGTTAATCGATTGAATTTTGGATGACAACTGCGTCATAAATATTGCAAAATTGCACCAATAGACGAAAAAAAGTGCATAACGGTAAATTACATCAAAACAGATCGCAAAAATGTAAGCAACACTACTTGTTTCGTTCGAAATGTCAAGTTTCGGTAAAATTAGTTTTGAGAGCAAAAAATCGAAAAATCAAGAAAAAAATACCATAAATACAAATTTTTTTTAGACAATGTTTTTGTGATTTTTTATTAAACAGCTTTTTATAAAATTACAATGAAAAAACAAATCGAAATCTTTTCATTTTGTGAAGATATTTTCAAAAATGTGAGTGTCGTTAAAATTAGTTCGCGCAGTGTATAAGTGTATTCTACATATGAACGGAAAATGCAATAGAAAAATGCAGTCGATGAACTTCCATTGGAATGGATTTGCTATTGATCCATTGAATGAATTGCAAAGTCGAAGAAATTCATAAATGGGAATTTTATTGATTTAAAATGTTCAAATATCGAAAAAATCGGAAAAAAATTTAAGAAAATCTACAAAAATCAAGCAGATTTTCTTGAATTTACATCTATGTAGATATGTTTTTAACAGATCAAACCAAATTCTGACCAGACGACAACAAATCAAATGACTTTTTCCCCAAATTTTTCCAAATTTAAAATCAGTCATGATTTAAGAAGCAAATTCTGATAATAATAAATTAAATAAAAATGGTAAATGTAAAGAAAGAAAAAACTCCACACGACAAATGATTATGGGAATATTTTGCATCGAATTACTTTTAAAATTTCGTGTTGAAAACTGTTGGATTTATATTTCAAATTGTTTCCAAGCTCTAGCATTAATTAGTTTATTCATTTTAAAAAGTTTGGTTTTAAGTTCAATGGCAATACCAAAACAAAACAAAGAAAGAAAAAAAAAGAGAAAGAATTGGCAAAAGGAAGGAAAAACAAAAATTAGACAGTATACGGCGATGTAAATTGACACAACGCATCGGGCAATACACAAAATAGTAATACAAGGTGAATGATTTTTTTTCTCATCTGCCTTTTGGTGCTGTTTTCTTTTCCTTCTCTTTCTTCTTCTTATTTTCAATGTTTTGATGTTGGCTACAAATTCCACAGTTCAAAAGTAAATATATGAATTAGAGAAAATGTGTGAATGTATTTGTACATCTACTTGATTATTTGTATGCGTGAATATTGTGTGTGGATCATTTTTTTTTTTTCGTTTGTTTCTGTTTCATTCTTTCTTCGGTTTGCTTATCGCTTGTGACAGATGCGAACAAGTAAAAACGAGATGGAAAAATAACATACGATAAACAACACGAAAAATTACTGAGCTCTGAACTACATAAACATATAGCGCGTGTGACAGAAACAGTTCATGTACAGTCAATGTAAAAGAGAGAGCATAATATACATATCTACGGATAAAAAAGTGATTGGAATTGAGCAGAAGTAAAAAGAAGAAGAGTGAACACAGAGAAAGAAAAAGAAAAAAACATTTTTTCTTTTCGTGTAATTTTTCACTGAACGGAAATTTGTTCGTAAAAATCGAAATTTCAAATCGATAAGTAAAAAAAAAATTTAGTCTGTGACGCAAAAAGGGAAAAAAAAAATACACACAAAGACGGAACGAAAGTGAAAAAAAAAAATTATTCTTTGTAGTTTTGAGAGAAAGAAAAAGGTCGATATATAATTTGCATAGTTAACAACAGTTTGAGAAAGAAGAAAAATAGACATTAAATGTGTAAATGTGTTGAGAAACAATGGTGATTTGTGATTTAGTGTTGGCGATGGACAAACGAGCCCATTGAAGTGAGTGTTATTTACAAAAACCAAAAACCAAAAAAAAAAAAAAAAAAAAACAAAGAAAATCCAGAATAATCTTTTTGAGAGGAAGAAAGATAGAAAACAAAGTGGTCGATAGACGATTTAGAGACCAAATTGTTAGATACAAGCAATTTTATGAACAAATTGTATATCCATTTGATATTGTTGATGATGGTGTAGAACATTTGTTGGTCAATCAAATCAAAATACATTTTTTTCTTTTTTACATTTTCCATTCATCGCAGTGTGCGTTTTAGTTTGTGCATTTGTCGTTGTGAACATGAAATTTGACATAGAAATTTGCAGCTGAAACTGAAATTTGACAAGAAAAGAGATAAAGAGAGAGAGAGAGAGAGAGAAAAAAAAAGAAGGAAAGAAACGAAAACGAAAAGGAAAATACAACACACAAATGAACTTGAATTAAATTAATCGAGAAGAAGTGTTTGATTATTTGACACAAGAGAATAATAACCACACACACAAATACACACATACACACATACACACAGAGAAACAACAACAACAAAATACGCATTGAAATTGTTCGCCTGGACGAAAATATTGTTGATATCAGTTTCTTTCTGTGTTATATGTGTATTCGGGACGATCTTTCTTGAATTTTGATAGAGCAATTGAAATAAAAAAAAAAAAACAAAAAAACTTATACACATATTCAGTGTACGCACACAATAACACGCAGCTCCAAAACCACATGATTGATACCAACTGGAATACAATTGGTGTGTAGTATTTTTGTTATGCACGAATAGAAACAACGAGAAATACACTTCTTTTTCTCAATCTATTCTTCTGTTGCGTTAAATATTGTCATTCTGTATTCACAATTTTTCAAGTTGGTATATCGTTTGCATTTTTAAATGTGCAACGAAAACAACAACAACAGCACGACTAAGTAAAAAAAAAAAAAAAAATAGAAAGAGAAAAAGAAACACGAAAAAATTAATACCATTGAGAGAGAAACAGATAGTAAGAATGAGCTAATTTGAGAGTGAGTGAGAATAAAAAACGAGAGATAAAGAAAGATTGAGAGGGAGCGAGAGAGTAAGAGAGAGTGAGTGAGAGTGAGAGAGTGAGAGAGTAAGAGAAAAGTGTGAATAAGAAAGGTGGTAAAAGAGTTAGAAATAAAGTAACTGAGTGAGAATATGAATGACAGATTGAGTTTGTGAAAGAGAGAAAGATGGGGTGGGCCAAAATGAGAGCGAATGATAGAAAATTGAGAAAAAAAGAGGGCGAAAGAGAATGTGAGAGGATATTGTGAGAGTAATATCGAAATAAACAGAGACGAAAAAGGCAAATGTGGATATTAGCCACACAATCGAGCATATTCGATGTCGCTGTAAATTTATTGTTGAGTGAGTGTGCATTATGAATGTGTATAAATACACTCAATTTCAACAATCGAATCTATCAAGTGTATTGTGTGTCATATGGATGTGAAACAGAATACGAAAAAAAAAGTAGAAAAATAAGAAGAAACGACTACAGTATAGAATCAAATCAGCGGTCGGAAAGAAGAAGAAGAAAAAGAAGAAGAAGAAGAAGAAAAAAGCAATTGAATTGAATCGAATGGAATACATTGGAATGAAGTAAACTATTTTTTTTTATTGAATAAGAAAAATACATGCACGAAATAAACTTGCCGATTCGTCTGTTTGTATTGTGAACATGTTGTCTTAAAGCATCGACAACTCGAAAACTTAATTTCGAGAGGAAAAAAAAAATTGAATCATTTCATATTCTCAAAGTATCGAATTGAATGCCGTAGAAAATTACATTTATTTTTAGTGTATGTGTTTGTGTATTTTATTGTTGTTTTTCAATTTTTTTGTGTATTTTATTGTTGGTTTTGCCAAAATAAGAATTTGGAAAAACAAGTGAAAAGTGACAACACATACGGTGCTGTGAAACGAGGGACAAAGTTAGAGTTAAGATTGCCTGAATAAGAAAAACAATGTCAAAAATTTAGATTTAGGTTAGATGAGTCGTCCCTCTCTCTTTCTCTCTCTCTCTCTCTCTCTCTCTCTCTCTCTTTCTCTTTCTCTTTCTCAATTGTTCGAATTGTGCACATTTTCATTGCAAGCGGCTGTCGTTTATAGTGACTGTGACATTTTTTTTTTTTTTAATTCTCCTCTGAATTTTCGTTGTTATTATCAACGAATTTTAAATATAAACACACACAACGTACAAAACGCAACATTATTTCATTTTCTATGTCGTTTATTTTGATGATTCATATTCGATTAGGCTTCTTTTTTATTTATTCATAGATTTCCATTTTTATTTATTCACATCAAAAACAAAAAACAAAACAAAAAACAAAAAAAAAAACAAACATAGATATTATTTGCGGCTTAACGAACTAACAACAAGCAGCTTAAAATGACGATCAAACCAATTAAATCGGATAATAGCGAACCAGAAGTAAATCAACAACATCGAGAGCATCGAGAATGCTTAAACAAAATCTCATCACCAAAAAGTCCGGTAAGTGCCAAAAGCAAACAAAAAATTTACATTCGATTATTTATACTGAAAATCATGTTGATTCATGTTTTTTTTTTTTTTAACTTTTTTTTTTCCTTATTGGTATCATTTCAGTCGTCACAGCATGGCATCGAGCAAAGAAACAGTCTGCGTAATACCGGCTATGGGGTGGACGATGTTGTAGTGAATCGACATCGGCGCACAAATCAAAAAAGGTACACAAATACACCAAAAATAGAAATCACTCGAATTCGAAATGCCAAGTGGAAGTTTTTTTTTTTTTACATTCAACACTCAGTCCAAATGAAAATATTCAAAGTTGCGAATTTAATTTGAACTTTGAAATTTCAATATGAAATTGATTAATAATTTTAATGAATGCCTGTTGAAGGTTGACGCTTTTAAAAATTCGAAATGAAAATTGGCCATTTTTTTTAAATAGAAAATGTTTGGCTAAAAGAATTTAAATTTTTCTTTTTTTTTTTTTTTTAAATTGACAAAGATTAAAAAAAAAATTTATCGAATATTTGAAAAGATTTTGAGAAAAAAAAAAACTCTTGAATTTGTTTAAAATGATTTTCAATATTTAATTTTGTTGTTCATTTTTTTCCCTTCTGTTTAATTTACAGTGGATCATCACACGGTGGTCCAAGCAACAGCAATACTCAAAAACACCATAAACAACGCTTAGTGAATATAAATAGCAGCAGCACAAATGGCACATGTTCAAATGATTCAAATAATCAAACGGTGAATGAGGAAACAATCGGCAATAATACAAATTCAGTGCCGGGAAATTCGCTGCCAACGATACAATCAACATCGTCAAATGTGATAACAAACAGTTGCTTCATCGCTAGCAACAACAGTAGCAATAATCTTAACAGTAATAGTAATCTTAACAACAATAATGGTTCAACGACCGTCAATCTCAAGGTATGACATGATTCAGAATGGATTTTTTTTTTTTTTTGTTGGAAAAAGATTCATCTTTATGAAAATATCGTTTGGAATATGATCAATTATGAATGGACACTATTGATCTGTTGTTCTTTGATTTTTATTTTCTCTCTCTCTCTCTCTCTCTTTCTCTCTCTATCTCTCCCTCTCTCTCTTTATTTCCCCCTCTCTCTCTATCTCTCCCTTTCTCTCTCTATTTCTCTCTCTTTCGTAATGATGATACTTTTTCAAATAAGTTTAAAATCCATTGAAATGATTTCGATTTGAAAATGAATTTGCCAAAAAAAAAAAAAAATAAATGTTTTTATTCGGTATTTTGTTATAGAATTCACCGGATCGAGGTCGAGACAATGACGTAGATGAAGATCAAAATTGTTCGGGATATAATAGTGGTGATGAGCACCATGGTCAAAAATATGATTTAACACCGGAAGAATGGGAAGAGCGTGATAAATTGTTTGTTAAAACGATGAACGATCGCGGTTTTGTCATCGAAGAAATTGTCGAAGATGGTGCATGTCTCTTTCGATCAATTTCATTACAAATTTATGGTGATCAAGATATGCACGAAATCATTCGTAATCAAACAATGGATTACATTGTAAGAATTCACATTTTTCCATTTGTTACTTTTTCTCTCATACCTTTCAGTTTCTCTCTGTTTCGATTTGTTTTAGTCACAAAATTTTCGATGATATGATAAAACTAAAAAAATTCGAAATTTTTTCCCGATTTTCACTCACAAAATTTGATTTTGTTTTTTTTTGTTTTTTTTTTTTTTCATTTTAGTATCAAAATCGCGAATATTTCATGCAATTTGTAACAGAAGATATTGATAGTTATGTTTCACGTAAACGAAATAATCACGTTCATGGCAATCACATAGAAATTCAAGCAATTTCCGAAATATTCAATCGACCAGTTGAAATTTATGCATATCATACAGAGCCGGTCAATATATTTGGTTTGGAACAAATCAAAGAGGGTGTCGAACCATTACGTTTATTATATCAACGTGGATCCCATTACAATGCAATTTTAAATCCATATAAACCGGCCGTTGGTTTGGGCTTAGGTTTATCTGGTTATCGAATTGTTGATGAATCACCAAATGTAAAACATTTACGCGATGCGGTACGTTTAAGCGAAGATTTAGAAATTGAACAAACAATGTTTGAAGATAAACTTAAAACCACCGATTGGGAAGCAACCAATGAGGCAATTGAAGAGCAAATTGCACGTGAATCGTACTTGCAATGGTGTCGTGATAAACATCAAAAGCAAAACGTCCACAATAATGTAATGCATCAACAAATGATGCTTACATCAAATACCATCCAAAGTAGTTCAACTATAACCTCAACAACCACAGGCGGTAAGCATCGATTTTCATTCATATTTTTCGTGGAAATAAGAAAAGATAAAGAAAATATAAATAATATCCGATTTTTTTTTTTCACTTTTGTTTTCAAACAATTTCCCAATCATTTTTCAATTTTAAAACATTTTTTTTTTTCTTTATTTTGGTTTTAGCTTCAGCTAGTGTGGCCGGTTCGTATAGCTATGCGAAACTTCATTCAAAATCTTCACGCGATTCCGATGACAGTGCTTCATGCGAATCCGTTGACTATTATAGTAATAATTTGTCACCAGCTGCTGGCTCTTCCAATTCTGATGACCGGCAACAAGCTGAAAACTCGTGAGTTCCATTGAATGAAAAGAAAAAACGAATAAAATATATCAAACATTTCCAATCATTTGCTTTTCTTTAAAAGAAAATATTTTCTTCAGAAATATTCACTTTTTTTGTTAGAAATTTTAATTTTTTCAGAATTGTTTTCGTTTCAGAAAAATCAATTTTTTCCAAAAAAAATAGATTTCTTCCAAAAAGTTTGTTTTTTAGAAAAAAAAATTTTTTGATGAAAAAAAATGATTTTCTCGAAGAAAAAAATTAGTTTTCTTGAAAAAAAAAAAAATGAGAAAATTCGTACTTTTTGTTTCTTTTTTCATTCATGTAAATCTCTTTTTAATGTTTAGCCGTAGCCGTAAGCGTCGATCACATCGACGAAAAGCATCTCAACAAAATGTGTGCAATGCTGGACTAGCACCAATGAACGAAGTAAGTAAATCAACCACATATGAAATGAATTCAAATAATAGTTATGTGGTGAATCCAAATTCGGCGGATCCACCGAGTCCGAGCAAAAAGCGAAAATTATCCAGCCAAGATTTGCCCGGCCCATCAAAATACGATACAACGCCGAATGATGCGCCAGTATCGGAATTTTATCAGTCGCTGCTTGAATCATCGTATCAAGATGACTTGAATCGTAAGTGATAAAATGTGAATATTGTAAATTTTATACTGAATTGCATAAATAAACTGATTTCTATCTTTTCCATTTCCTTTTCTTTCTCTTCCTCTCTCTCTTCCTTTTACTCTCTCTCCCCATCATTCTCTCTTTTTATTTGAATAGCTTCACAATTGAGCGAACAGCAGATGATTGAAAAGGCGTTGCAAATGTCTCGGCTTGAGTTTATGCAATCGAAGTCGATCTAAATGTTCAAAAAGGAAAATCCAACACACAAAAAAAAAAAAAAAAACTCTCACACACACACAAAACATTTATTTGAATACATCAAAAGGACAGCACCAACTTCATACAGCTGCCGTATTAATGAATTAAATGGATAATATAAATATTAGTATAAATATTAATAGTAACTTTAATGAAAGAAAAAGAGAAAAAAAAGAAGAAAAAAAGGAAAGAAAAAGTAAAATGAGCGAACGAAAGAAAAAAAAAAATCAATTTCTTCCAAAATGTCGAAAGAAAGAAGGAAACAAATGAAAAAAAAAAAATAAAAAAATTAAAATAAAAAAAATGAGAAATGAAAGCAACCTTTAGTTATTTTAACGGGAAGTTAACTTGTACAGTATAAAAGAGAGAAAATATTGACGAAGCAAAGAAAAATTTATTTTGTAAAATGAAACAAAAACACAAATGAAATGAGATAAAACAATTCAAAGGGAAACAAATATTTATCCAATTTTTATCCAATATTTTTTCGTTGGAATTTTTCATTTTTTTTTTTCTCATTTCATTTTTCTCTCACATCGGCAAAATTGTCAAACACAAGCAGCACACAGAATATACACAAAATTAATCTCTCTTTCCTTTTATTTTTTTTTTCACTCGCAAAAGTATCTAGCAATTTACGTACTATTTCGAAATATATTATACGTTTCAAACAACAAAAAAAAAAAAAAAAAAAAAAAAATGAAATTAATTGAACTAAATTAAGAAATCAAAATTAATCACAATTGTATTTTGCATTGGCAACATTCGTGTTAAAACCCTTTTTATTCTCTTTCCCGCAAAATTTTCCGTTCCATTTGTTTAAAGCCATTTTTTTTTCTGTTCATTTTGAGGTCGGGTTTAGCGTTAAAAATTTAAGAAAAAAAAAAAAAAACATATGAAAAATGAAAATGTGTTTAATTATCAGAATGGAAAAATTAATCTTAAAAGGAAATAAAGAGAAAATAAAAAAGACTAAATTATGCATTTTCGTTGGAAAAACGACTTATCATTTTTGTAATATATAAACGACCATTTGGTTTGTGGGCCATTTCTATGTATCGCGATAAGAAAACCAGGAAATGCTATTTTGTGAAATTCCGAAGAAGAAAACGGAAAGTGATGGTAATTTAAACACAAATATGAGCAAGTAATAAGTATCGCACACTATCTTAAAGTCCATCCAACGATCAAACAAAACGGCAATCGTTTGTCGCAGCAAATGGCTAATAAAATACACTCGTTTATAAATCTTGTTGAAATTTTACGCTTGTAATCGCATTCCTTATCTGTGCTTAAGTACACACAAAACATGCATAATATGCCTCTGTCACCCTGTTATAGCGATCTCATTTAGCGGAATCTTTCTTTCTCTCTCTCTCTCTCTCTCTCTCTCTCTCTCTCTCTCTCTCTCTCTCCGCTCTCGCTCTCTCTCTCTCTCTCTCTCTCTCTCTCTCTCTCTCTCTCTCTCTCTCTCTCGCTCTCTCTCTCTCACTCTCGCTCTCGCTCTCTCTCTCTCTCTCTCTCTCACTCTCGCTCTCGCTCTCGCTCTCGCTCTCGCTCTCGCTCTCGCTCTCGCTCTCGCCCTCGCTCTCGCTCTCGCCCTCGCTCTCTCTCGATCTCTCTCTCTCTCTCTCTCTCTCTCTCTCTCTCTCCCCTCTCTCTCCCTCTCTCTTTCATTCTCTTTTTCCCTAATTTTCTCTGTCTCTTTCTAGCTCAATCTCATTCTGTCTCTTATTCTCTTGTTCATTCACTCTCTGCCGACCACCTTCAATCCCTCTCTTTCTTTTACTCCATTGACGCTTCATTCTCTCCACCTCTTCAATTTTATGCTAAAGCTGAGAGAACTGGCGCTATGTGGAACAGAGAGAATGCTCTGCATAAATTCCATAAATAAAAGGGAGACATACAAAGAGGAATGAAAAAAAAAAAAACGAAACAAAAGGCAGCTAAAGAAAAAAAAAAACATGCAAAACGAACAATATAAATATATTCAAAACAGTGTGAACAGCATTAAATTCGGCTATCGTACATCGTACAATACGAAAAGTCACCATTTCAGTTGAGATGGCATATAGTGCGCATGCACTTTCCATGTCCTCCAATAACGCACACATTAACCGTCAAAATTCAACGAAACTACTGATTAACGAACGATAAACACACACATGTACATCATCCTAAACATACATGTACATTGTCATACAACAATATGTTGAATTGTATTTAGTCAACCATTATGTATGTATTAATTTTGAGATTTTCCGTGCTTTTCCATGCCCTCCACCTTCTCCGACAAGCAAATAAGAAGAGAAAGCAACACAAACGGGAAAAAAAAATAATCCAAATTTCATCACATCTTGTGTTTCTGCATAGGCATTATAATACAAAACATGTATCATAAACATCAGTTTGGAAAATTTTTTGTAGCGAGACTTTATATTCGTCAGTCATTTGCTCACAACTAATTGGGCCTCTGATACTCGATAACTTAAACTTGTGTGTATGTGTTCTTTTTTTCTAAAGCGAATAAGTCTTTTTATTTTATGGATTGTGTTTTAGAAATAAAACAGAAAATAAAAAAAAAGAAAAAAGAAAATTGTCGATTTAAACATATCAAACTATTTGAAAAAAGATAAGTGAATTTTGGCATTTAAAGAAATAATAAGAAAAGTGAACAGTTTGTTTAGAGATTTGTATCGCAATTTATCGTTCGAATGTTTTCAGTTGTTCAAGTGTTGTTGCGCAAATAGTCGAGGAAAGAGGAAGAAGAAGAAGAAGAAAAAGAAATAGCACAAAAACAACAAACAGCAAACATTTTTGGTCGAAAATTACATTCAACGCACAAACGATTTTCCGTACAAGTGAATTTTCTTTTGATCTCAAATCAACACACACTTCTATATATATATATATATATATATACGCACACGCAATGACAAATGCAGTGCTAGTAATTCATTGCAAAAGAAAAAACGAATGAGAGGCTCATTATAATTCAAGTGCATTGACAAACAAACAAAAGGACAATAGTTCTATTGAATTTGGGCCTAAATTAAGTGCTTATGCTGTGTACAAATGTAAGGATATTTCGTCCATTGCAAACGACATACAACAAAACCAATTTCATTTCATACAAATTTGAATGTTAACAACGAGATAAATTAACAGAAAGAGAGGGAGATAGAGAGAGAGAGAGAAAGAGAGAGAAAGAGAGAAAAAGAGAGAAAGAGAGAGGGCGAGAGAGAGAGAGAGAGAGCAAGCGAACAACCGAAAGAACAAAAATGAAAATAAGAGCAAGAGCCAGCAATAAATACGCTTGAAAAATGTATACAAGACAGTGAAATAGAGTAGAAATTTTCCTTTCGTTATTATTATTCTATTTTCATTTATTTTTCTTCGGTTGAATTTCCAACTATTCATATGAATACGAATGAAATAAATTTAACACACTGACGACAAACAAATGTCTCATTTCAAAACGGAAAACAAATATGAGAAAATCAAATGAAAAAAAAAGGGAAAATTTCTAAGTGAAAATTAAATTATCTGCAAATATAAATTGATTTATCGGAGCATATCCAAAAGACTGATTTTATATACAGAAATATACGTAAGTGCAAACCGAAAAAAAAAGGAAAAGAAGAAAATACACAAAAAAAGGACAGAGCAGACAGAGAGAGAAAGAGAGAGAGAGAGAGAGAGAGAGAGGTGAGAACGGAAAAGGAAAAGAGAGAAAAAGATAAATAGGAAGCGATAGAGTGCTGAAGTCTGAGAGATATCAACAAATACGATAAACGAACGACGTGTCATAGACAGACGAGTATTGGGACGGTGACAATTGCGTTTCGGAATTATTCAAAAAAATAAAATAAACGTGACGGAATTTTCCAAACGGCATTTAGAGTGCTAGAGAGAGAGAGAGAGAGAGAGAGAGACAAACACAATTACACACACACACACACACTCACACATATTTTAGTATACCCTCATCATAGACATACAGCAAAAATGTTTAACCAAGCTATATTATCGATTGGCCGAAAATTGTCCGCACATCTATTTACAACGTGCATTTTTTGTATACTAATTTTGGTAATTTTGATTGGTGGCATGATCCAAGTGATATCATCATTGGCATTTAGTGCATATTTAGAAAATAAACCAAGCGAAACGACCATTTTACGTACGTCCACATCCGAACCATTATCATTGGTGCTTGATGGTGAAACGGATGCATTTATTGCAATGCAACAACGTATTAATAAAACCGCATACGGAAATGTCAATCAATTTAAAACACAACCAAATGAATTTTCATCCACATTGAAAACTGATAATGATCATCATGATAAATTGAATAATGAACAGAATTTTTTAAATACAAAAATTCTTTTAAATTCATACCATTTGAATGCATCGATGGCGGAAACAATGATAAAATCAACAATGGCTGCATCGGATTTGGATAAAATGAAACCATTGAATCGTACAATGTTGTATAAAAATGTTCATACACCATCGATAACTGATCGTGTTATAGCCGATTTGAAAAATGAAGATTTTATAAATCAACAGCAACAGCAACAGCAACAGCAACAACAACAGCAACAGCAACAACAACAACAACAACAGCCGCCCAAATCGGATGGTGATGGAGTCATTGGTGGTGGTGATAGTAGCGATGGTGATGGTGATGGTGATGGCATTGAAGTTGGTGAAAATGATGATGCCATTTATATTGATGGTGATGATGAGCAACCAAATACACCAAGCACCATTAGTGAAATTGAAACAAGCATTGAAAAATTACCCATTTCAATATTAGCAAATCATTATATTTCCAAACAAACCGATCGAAATGATGCAAATAATCAATCGAATATGATCAAAAAGGTGCTACAAACAATTGGTATACGTGATAAAAAATCATCAAAAAAACCAACAATGGTGAGCAAAAAATTCAATGATTTTGGTTTTGCTGATATTAGTGATACGGATAGCAGTGAAGCGGTCGATATTGATGATGATGATTATGATGATTATTCGAATAGTGGTAGCGGTGATTATGCCAGTCAATTGATTGAGCAATCAAATCAACAACAACAACAACAACAACAACAACAACAACAACAACAACAGCAACAGCAACAGCAGCAACAAGAATGGATTGCACCAACCATTGAAAAAATTAAAGCAAAAAAGCTTAATAAACAAGAACGTATTATAAAAATCTTTGCCGATAATTCATATGGCCTGAATGATAATAGCAAAGAAATTGATACCAATGATGCAATTGATTTTATTGACAAAGATATTGATGAGGAAATGATTTCAAGGAAAATTGCCAAAGCACATAAAAAACAACAAACTGCAATAAAAAGAGCAGAGAACTCTGCTGCTGCTGCTACTGCTGCTGCTGTCATATCAACAGCGTCTGCAACCAAAAAGCTGGATAATCAAAAACCAAAAAACTCCAAATCATCGAATAATCGTAAAAAATCGAATACAAATAACAAACGAAGATCAAAAGAGCAACGGTATATTGATGAATATTTTAGTGGCACAAAACCTGGTAACGGTGCCGATGGCGCTGAAGCTGAACTTGTTAAGGTAAATCAATGATATTATCTCTTGTGTTTTTCTTTCTTTCTTTTTTTTTTCTTTTTTTTTTCATATATAAATGTTTGTTTTCTTGTTGCTTTGTCTCTTGCCATCGATTTGAACGTATTTTTCCAGACGAATGTGTCTATTCAGACAAATAAACAAACAAACAAAAAGTGGGCTCAAACACACATGGCACAAACGTTTTAGAGTTCAGATAGAAAGAGGAAAAATTACAGACAAAACAAAAACGATTTTGTTTCTTTATTTTTATTTTTATTTTTTTTTTTTTTTTTTCTACTTTGATTCTCGTATGCTCATTTTCAAAATGAAATTTTTCTTTTATCAATTTCAGAACGGTTGGATGGAGCCACGGATTCGTCGAATTCTGGGTAATATAAAGAAAAGCGAAGAACGATCACAGCAAATTCTATTGTGCAAAGGTGAAGGTGAACTTTGTAGTATGCTTTTCAAAACGCCAATCAAAGCCGTTGCAACACCATAAAAATAAATAAACCATTTTTCTTTTGTTTTGTCCTGACCCGCTAAAATACAAGTCTCGTTATACAACCAAATAAAGTTACCGTCACCACAGAAAAATCAAACACCTGTTTGACACAAACTTAATAATATAAACAACAACCAATGCACAATTATTATTTTTTTTTTTTTCATGATTATTGTCTATAAACATGATCTTGAAACTATCAAATGTCGAGGCTGCGGTTTTCTTTCTCTTTTTATTTTTTTATTCCATTAAGTTGGTTTGTGTGGTTAGAGAAAGTGTTTAAGAACGAAAAACCAAGTTGAAGGGAAACAATTTAATGATGAGATATGTATAATGCTTTTTTTTCATGCATAAATGTATTGATACTTATATTAGGAATCGATGTTTACATATTATCATGTCGGCTATGGTTTGAACCGCATTCAATGGGATTTTGTTTTAAGATAAAGACAATTTCAGAGGCGGTGAAAAAGCTTAGAACGGTACAAAATTGGCGGTGAAGGGAAGAAAAAAACAGATGAAATGGAGAGAGAAAGAGAGCGAAAATGAATGAGATACAGAGTGGGAGAGAAAGAGAGAGGTAAAGATTGAGACAGACAGAAGGAAAAGGAAGAGAATGAGAGAAAGAAAAGGAAGAGAAAGATAGAAAGAAAATTGAAATTGACATTGAAAAAAAAAAGAAAAGAAAAGAAATGAGAAATAAAAATGGTGAAATAGTTGCGAATATTCATTTGTTCGCATTTTATTGTAATTGTGTAGTTTAGATATTTTGGATGATAAATCAGCAGAAGCAAAAACATACAAAAATAAAACATAGCCATTGATGTCAGAATAGTAAAAAATGCGATGCATGTTTCTGTTTCTCGATTAAATAGGCTTAATGAAATGATTTTGTCTCCTTAATGATTTGCGCACCGCAAAGACAAAAATTTCCACGAAAAAAAAAAAACGAAAAAACAAAACAAAACAAAACAAAAAAGATGTGACCATCCATTATTTCTATTCAAAACATTAATTGTATCGCATTCTGGTTTATGTTGTCTGCTTTATATTAACCACACGCAATTCGTCCTAAAATGACTGCACCAATGTCACTTGTCGCACATCCAAATGGTCAACAAAATTATCCAAAATAATTGAAAAAGGAAAAAGAAAAAACAAATATGAAAAAATTAATCCGCACCAAAGCACACATTATTTTATGTGAAAATCATATCTTATTGAAATGCTATCGTTAATTGAATGGTGCACCAATGTATTTTGTATAGAAAAAAAAAAAAAAAAAACAAACAAAAAACAATAGCCGAATGTAAAATGACGAAAGAAAGAAATTATTTTGTCCGCTCCCCTCCTCCGCCTTCCCTCATATGTACAAAACCAAATAAACCATCTGAATAATACTCAGTACTCAGAATTGGTAAAAATACGATTTTATCGAAATCGAATTCCCAATGCTCACGTCCGCGCATATTCAATAATTCAACCAATGTGGAAAAGATAATCCAATTTGATTTTTTTTTTTTTTTTTTTTTTCCCAAAACATCAATTTCGTCAATTTTCATTGATGCATTTTGTTTTTTTTCCCTTTTGCATCAGCAACATGTGCTAAGTAAATGTGAACATTATTGTTGAGAGAAAAGAAAAATATAATGAAAAACTAAAAACCATTTTACGATTATTGTAATGCGCATTTCATGTATTTTGATATCATTGTATTTGCATATTTTAGAATAACAATTTGAGGATTAGATATCAAACGGCAATGTAGAGTCTATATTTTAAGTAAATGGCAAACATAATAGAGATTTTTTCATTTTCCTCAGTTTTTTCTTTTTTTTCTTTTTTTTTTTTTTTTGTCATTTTCTGTTTTTCCGGCGGTTGTTGTTTTATTCCTTTCTTTTTCAGATTTTTCGAAACTATTTAATTTTGTTTTATAAATAAAAAATCGATTTGATTCTTTTATTATGCATCCTACTTACTCTCAGACGTCACACGAATAATAGTTTATTTTGTTTTGATTATTGATCTGGTCATTTAACACATGAATATTCAATGTGATCAATTAATAAATCATTTCACAAAATGTTTTTATCATTTCAAATGAATTATTTATCGATTTTGATTCAAATTGTTATTTCATGAAATTATTACTTTGATTAATGTGCGTTTTTTCAAAAGCAACGCATACGTTGAAAACCAATTTTTCATTTGTTCAACAGCAACGAATTCATCAAAATTCATCGTGTTTTTTTTTTCTACAATTATTTTGTTGTGATTGAGTTTTGATTTGAAAATTTCTTCTATCGAAATTATTCGAAGGTTTTCTAAAAGAAAAATAAAAAAAAAAAACTTCAATTAATCTGGCATTAATTGTTAATCAAGTGATTAAATTCTTTTATATTTTTGCTCTTTTTTTTTTGTTTTTGTTTTGGTATTTATCAAATCATAAATGTGCTATCAAAATTATTGAATGATAAATTGAAAAGATGCGTAAGCATTTTAAAATAATCAATAGCATAAATAATTAGATGAAATGAAAAGAAAGATAGAATGAACTAAAAAAAAAAAAAAAAAAAAAAAAAAAAAAATATGAAAAACGTTATAAACGTTTGCTATACACAAAACTATAAAAAATGAAATGAAAAAGTCGACTTCCATCCATGATTATATAAAATTATATATAAATATATATATATACATAGTGAATAACATCAAAATAAAAAGAAACCAAAAAAAAAAAAAAAAAAAACAAAAAAAAAACACAAAAAATATTATACAAATATGATAATAAAAATTAAATACAAAAAAATTGTAATACGTATGTTACACTAGTGGAATAGAAAACATAATAAATTAAGGAAAATTATTTATTCTGACGGATTCACCGATATATATACACACACACACACAGACAGACACAAGTATTAAAAATACATGAAAAACTAATGCATATATATGAAACAGCCAACAGGCAAACTGTCATTCACATGAAACGAATTGTTGGCTAGCCGGAAAACATTTTAAATACAAATTTTCAAAACATTAAACATTGAACATTGACAGGCTCTAATAATGTTTAAGCATATGGGATTTTCTTTTTATATTTCAAAAGCGCCCTCTTAACACAACACGGCCTGCCCTCCAAAAAGCCCACTCTCTATAATTGCTTTTCAAAGAATGTGCGTCACACACAGAAATACAAAACAATGTGTGTAATGAAACAGTTTGATTTATCGACATCAAAACCGAATAATCAACAAAAAAAAAAAACCAAAACAAGCTCATCCAATTTTCCGAAACGATTGTCAACTTTGCATGTTATAGAGAAATTAATGATATGATTTTCGATATATGTTGGTTTTTTCGTTTTCTTTTTGGTTCGTTTTTCTGGTTAACTATAACTAACATAAAAGCCTAGAGCCTTTGGCATGTGAATTATGTATTGTTCACAGTTTTTGACGCATTCTCTTGAGTTGTTGTTGTTGTTTCTTTCTTCTTTTTTCGTTTTTTCATTTTTTTTTTTTTTTTTTCTTTTTTTTTTTTTTTGAAGAAAAAGTGGTTTCACTTGAGCTTTTTTGTTTGTTCTCTTGTTGTTAAGAAAGGGCGTAGGCAAACGATTTAAATGCTGTTGAATAATTAATCCCATGTATTTCTAAAGTGCCGAAGCACAAAATTGGTCTTATGAGAAATGGAAAAATGATCGGTCATCACAATTACGATACACCGATTTTGGTCCTATTACAATTTTAGCCGAACAAAACACGCAATTTTCTTCATGTTTTGGGTATATCCCAATCATATATGATAAACAGCATAACATCATCAACAAATTGAAGCACCTATAATAATTGATAAAAGGAAGAATGAAAGAAAGAAAGAAAGAAAGAAAGAAAGAAACGAAAATAAAAAATCCTATTATGACAAATTTAGAATCCATTGTATTGATTGTTTAGTGATATATTTTATTGGCGATGTTTTTCGCTTATCCGAATTAGAAAGAGAAAGAGAGAGAGAAAGAGAGAGAGAGAGAGAGAGAGAGCGAGAGAGCGAGAGAGAGCGAGAGAGAGAGAAAGTGTGTGTGAAAAAAGAGTATGGACTAAAAATGGCAATTTCTTCAAATGGCTAACTAATTTGATTCGATGTATAAACATTTCATGCTGTAAACTATCAACAAAAAAAAAAAAAAAACATATATACAAAACGTTGAAACTGGTCTAATTATCCAATGTAACAAAGAATATAGTTTGTTTGATTTTCTTTTTTCTGTCTCTTTGGTCGATTGTTTATTTGTGGGCGTTTTTCTTTTATTAACATCATTTAAAAATTACCATGTACATTTGACGATACAATGTGCTCGAACAAATACTATATTGATTTATACTCATAAATAGTCAATGAAATATGCATTTAAAAAAACAACATAACATAACACAATATTTACAATAATATAAACGCATTAAGAACATCATTTTGCTTTTATAATTGTGCAATTTTGTCCATGTTTTCTCATTCAATAATAATTCGATAATCAATTCGAACGTTTATCGATAGAAAAAAAAAAATGACAAAATAACTTAAAAACATTAAATAATTACAACAACATACACACACACACACACACAAAATGTTAGCCAAACATTTCATCTTTGCCAACATACAAAGAGAAAGCGATGAACCATAATGTATTTACAGTTTTGAACGAGAAACACACACACACATTGATCGCAACTTAACTTTGATTGTAGGATCGAATGCAGAACCAATTTAACAGAAAAATAAAAATTAAACAAAAGAGAAAAAAAAAACACTGTAGAATTTCATGCAATAAATAGTCTATAGCACTTAAGAGCCAACTGATATATACTGTGGGCAAAACCTACCGGGAAATTTAAATTTAAACTTCATTGGTCTTCCGATAGGGACAAGTGTTTTTATTTTTAGGTTGGCAGTACTGTCTTTGACATCTGTGTCAAATTTCATGACAATATCTCTATTTTTCAAGTAGTTTGGTTTGTGATTTGTGAGCAACCAAAAGT
>JAQOWM010000787.1:0-81847 GCA_029041755.1 Resseliella maxima | reverse complement strand
AAATGTACCATAACCTATAAAAATATCATTTCAATAAAATAATATTTTTATTTTCAAAGAATATAAAATTTCTAAGAATTGTTCATTTGTTTTCAAATGATTTTATTCCTATTTTGAGCATTTTTCTTTTATTCAAAGTTGCATCAAAAATCATTGGTTGTTCGTAAAATTTATTCAAAATCATACTTAAAATATTTCCAACATTTCTTCAAATTGAAAAAAAAAAAAAAAAAAAAATCAATGAAAATCAAAATAAATAAAATAAAAATAAAAATAGAAAAACAAAAAAATGTTTGTCGTTATTTTCTTCATTTATTTTTAGTGATAAAAAAAATGCAATTAGTACAAGAGATGACATTCTCTGATTTTCAGCTTTTTAAAAAACCAATAGTTTATTTCATTTTAATTCACTATAAATAGATTTGCTGCATAGATTTTCCGTTGTAATAATTGAGATAAAACAAAATGTTTTGAAAATTGAAGACGAGATAGGAAAATAGGGAAAGAAAACAATTTGAATGTGTGTCTCTGGATGCTTAACGTGTTCGTGACGTTTCATTTAATTTTTTTTTTTTTTTTTTTTTTCTTTTTTTTTTCATTTCAAATGTTGAATTTTTCGCCCGCATTATGTGGGATCACTTAAACTGAATTACGATTAATCGGCTAATACATTGTTTATGCATTCCTCTTTGTTGATCAAATGACATGTTTTATTGACCAAATTCATAAGTTTCGAAATATCGAATGCCCAATCATTGAGAATGTCGCTTGGGGCTTTTTTCGTTGAAAAATGAATTATACCAGATGGACGATCAATTTTCACTGTTAATGCATTATTATTCGCCAATTGCGATAAATATTCCTCAGTCTGTTCGGCTGGCAATTTTAATAATTCACACAAACGATTCAAATTAATGCGAGTGTAGTAATTTGCAATCACACGAATATTCTGAAAAATTTAAAATGACAAATATGAACGATTAGATATTCTACAATTACTGAATTTTATGTTTTGTTTTGAAATCAAGAAAAAATTTAATTGATTTTTATATGAAATTGAATTGATTTGGTTTGGTTTTGAAGCAAAAAAAAAAAAAAAAAAAAAAATTCTTTTCATCAATCGAAAAGTCATCAAGTGAAAAGTGGATTTTTCAATTTTAGTTTTTTTTTTCCTTTAAACTGCGAGAAAATTTGGAAAAAATGGTGAAAATAATGACAAAAAGGAAAAAAAAAAGAAACATTGAATAACTTACATGTTCGATGACCCGATTTTTGAGTTCGGTCCAGCATTTTTTGCCATGAGCTTTGCTTTGATTGAATATTTCAAAACCCAGCAATTCTTTGCCATACATATTTTCCATGGCTGCAAAATCGATGAGCTCTTTGCACATGAATAAACGCAATAGCTCTTTGCAAATGGGCGATTCATCGAGCTGTTTGATTTTATCTAATTTAAGCATCATATCTTGTTGTTCATTATCATATGGTGCTAAAATGCAATACAAACAAGCGAAAACCATCATTTGTTGACGTTTATTCGGTGTATCGGCAATAATTTTTGAATCCATAATCGCTTGATAATGACGTGAAGTGCGTAAATACGATGTATCTTGATCTAAATCGATCTGTGTGAATGCAAAGAGAAAATTATTTAATTAGAATGTTTTTTCTCTTTCCATCTCTCTCTCTCTCTCTCACTCTCAATCTCTCTCACTCTCTCTCTCTCTTACCATAATGCAATAGTATTTGTATTTAAGATCTTCTTGTTCCGGATCGTCAAAAAATTTAATGCTAATCTTTTTTGCAATGATTTGTGCTCGAACCAAATCCTGTTTGGCTAAACATAATCGCATTTGTTCAAGTATTAGCTCAACTTTTTCACGTTTTTCCATTGTACCATATGTTTCAACTTGTAATTCTTCCATAACATTGGCCGCACCAACAATATCACCATCTGCCTCCCGTATATTGGCTAAAATTTTTGTCAATCGTGCCCGTTCAACTTCAACATAAATTTTACCTTCGGTTACCGTACGCAATGTATCAATTAATTTTAATTTAACATCTTTGTCCGTTATTTGATCAACATATGTGCAACATTCTTGTACCTAAGGGTGAAAGAACGAAATTAAATAAAAATAAATATTGTAAATATCCTGCAAATATTGTAAATATTATGAATATTGTGAATAAACATTCTTGTACCATTTTAACAACGGCCTGTTTTAATTGCGATCGACGTTTCACCAGCAATGCAATATGTTCATTGAGCGCATTCCAATTGCTTGCTTCAAAGCAAATTTGCACAATAGCACACAATACACGCGAACATGATACCATATCAGCACCTAAACGTGTTTGCTTTTCCAATTGAAGTAAACCATCAATTGATTGATGAAATTTGGCCGGATCTTTGGCTGCTTCTTTCAATAATGGAATCTTTTCATCACATGCACTGCTATAATCGACTTCCATTTTAACAATGCGACCACCATCAATGTTCACTAAATTATCAAATCGTGGATCATCCATTGTGGTTTATTATTATTTGTGTGTAGCACAGACGGGAAATTAAAACACAAATTGAAATCTCAAAAGTGGGGCGGAATCTATGAATGAAAAAAATAAAATGATAACAATTAATTTTCATGAAAATTGGACATTTTTGTTTTTTTTTTTTTTGTTTTTATTTTCATTTTTCATTTTTTTTTTTTTTTTTTTTTTACTCGCAATTTTCACGTACAAAATGAACGCATCGCTTGTTTCAATTTTTCAAATGACTTGCACAAAGGCAAACAAATGAACCTAACCTCAAACGTAGCGAAAACTAAATGAATACGAGAATTTTTTCATAATTTACATTACAAAACAATGAAATTCGAATTCATATCGATTCAATTCATGATTTTTTCACAATTTAATTATGTTTTCATGTAATTCTAATATTCAATTGTAATTTTTTTTGTTTTTTATTTGTCATCGTAAACACTAATGTCTCATTTACCGCAAAACAATCACAGCAAATGGGCGAATTGAATTATAAAAAACTCACCAGCAATTTTCAATCTTTTTTTTTTTTTTGTCGACGAATCTCTTTTGCGAGATTTTCACGCTTTTATAACTAAATTTAATTTATTTTGTTTCAATTAAAATTGAATCGTTTTCTTTATTGTATATTTTCACAACGAATCTTCCACTTTACACAGCAGCAGCAGCAGTAGCAAACAATCTTCAAGTGTACCGAATTGAACTCGTCATTCAACAGTCAAACTCAATGTAAACACCAACTGGCTGTCTCACTCATACTCATCATATAAACATACATGAGTGAGCATAATGACTAACTGTATTGTATATATATATATATATATTCGATGCCATTGACAGTTAATGGTTTTCACATTTCAATGTTGTGACGTTGCTTACCTTGTGAGCGCTGCTATCGTGCGCACAATTTCAAATTGTGATTTTTGTTTTTGATTGAAAACGACAATTTTACAAATTGCGATGAATAAAATCGAGATTTTTTGCTCGATCGGAGTTTTGGATGAAATTTTATTCATTATTCTTTTCTTTATGTAATTTTTTTCTTTGTGTTTTTTGGAAACAATTCTCTTTGCCAAAAAAATAAAATAAATTGAACATTAATTTGAACCAAAGGGTACGCTGGAGAAGAATTTTTAAGGGGCTGCCATTACAAAACAGACCAGACGCTGAAGGGCATTAATGGTCTTTAAATGATTGTTGTTGTTGTTGTTGTAATTCTCTTTGCATTCTTCAAATCATTCTTTTTATCAACGCATATTTTTTCTTCTTTTTTTTTCAATTTTCCACGCAAAATGAACAGCAAACAAGAAAAATTGGATACTGCGACGCAAAGGGCTGACCCTTTCCATTATATTAGAATATTAAATTTCATTAAAATTTCGATCAAATTTCATACTTTTTCTTTAGTTCAAATCCAAACTTATTGTCGTTCAATGGAAAAAATTGTTCATGATCAGCGCTTGAAAAAAGAATATTTTCAATCATTTTTCTTAAAAAAAAAAAAAAAACAATTTTTCAACTTATTCTTTCACGTTTTTTTTTTAACCAAACAGCATGATTTTTTAAACAAAAATGAAATTTGTTATATTTCTTAAGCAAATTCTATTTGACTGTTCTGATTCAAACTAATTATTAATATTTACACAAAAATGTGTTATAAAATCTAAACCATCCGTTGCCATCTTATTGATTGAGCACAATTTTTTTGTTTTTCATTAAAATGGTTTAAATGTTGAATTTTCGAAGTAATTCACATTTGAACAGAACGGTTTGTTTACATTATACATATCGACACGTTTCCATTGATTGCAAATTGTTTCATAATGAAAATGTTCATCATTTTTTTTTTTTTTTTGTTCCTTTGCACAGAATATTGAATGTTAAAACAATATGTGTCAATCGATAAAATTGTGTTTTGCGATTCGTACGCAAATTATCGAACGAATGAACGACAAATGAATGTTTATGTTGACACCTTTCATTTCAAATGGCAGCACGAAAAAAGAAAGCAAATGCCATTGACCGGAATTGAAAATTGTAAGATAAATGGCAAAGGTACGTGCTGAAAATGTTTAAATTAGTACGAATGATTGTTTATTTGAAATAAGTATGGTCACATTGTTGAATGTGATTATTCTTATGAAAAAATGATGTTGCATTTGTGCATGTTTTCTGGAATGGAAGTGTTATTGATGTGAATATTTGGCCTGAATATCCTGTATGTAAGTGTGTGTGTGTGTGTGTGTTTCATTTGTCGTTTTAAAGTTCATTCATCAAATGGCATTAGGCGTAGAAATAAAGGAAGAACAGGAACGAGAACGAAAGCGGAAGCAAAAGCGAGAATGAGAGAGAAAGAGCTAGAAAGAGAGGGAAAGAGAGAGAGAAAGAGAGAAGAGAGAGGAAGAGAGAGGAAGAGAGAGAGAGAGAGGAAGAGAGAAAAAGAGAAAGAGAGAGAGAAAGGGAGAAAAGGGAGGAAGATAGAGAGAAGACAGAGAGAGAGAGAGAGAGAGAGAGAGAGAGAGAAAGAAAGAAAGATGTAGAAAGGAAGAGTTTTCTTTCATTGCATCGCCCACGTACGTACAATATTTAGACGATTGTTTCGTGATCGGCAACATAGGAAATCTTATTCGGATAATATAATTGAGACTCAGTCGTCGTTTTTGTCATCTTAATCATAATCGTTTTGCTTCTCGGACGCTTCATGCTTTTAAAAAAAAAAAAATGCTCTGCTCCAGTTCCATTAAAACTGGGAAATTGTTTATGATGCATGTGCGGAAATGTTTGCGCGCATAAGCCATCGTATATGTATATATGGTGGCGCGACACACAATTGGAATGCAGTGACAACGAAAATAAATTATTATAAAAGATACGCGTTATATATAATAAACGCACTTAAATTGTGCCACATTGAGAATACAAAAAGCGGGAAATAAATACGAAAAGAAGGGAAAAAAAGAGTGGTTGATTTGACTCAGATTTATTGCGTTGGCGTTAGTCAATTCATATCCATAAAGAATTTTCTTTGGCTATATGTGCCAATTGAATAAGTCATGAGCTGAGATTTTCTATTGAAGTGGATTAGATAGGGAGAGAGAGAGAGAGAGAGAGAGAGAGGTGTGTGTATTCCTTCTAGATTTGAGGCACTTGAAAAAAAAAAATGAAACTTAGTATCAACAAATTTTGATATTAAATAGACAACAAACATGGCATTGTGAAAGGATTTACCAATGACAAAACGTGATGAGCATCGCACGATAATTTTGAATTTGAGCACTTGAAATGGAAATGGTCAATTTTGATGATTCACCCCATTCATATCATGTCATACACCATTGGATCAACAGTAGCAACGTCAAGATCCTTAACTAAATCCATTCACATCCGGAACAAACAAGCCATTTGCTCTCTTTCTCTCCATCTCTCTATCTCTCTCTCTCTCTCTCTCTCTCTCTCTCTCTCTCGCTCTCTCTATCTCTCTCTCTCTCTCTTTCCCTCATTTTCTATCTTTATTTTATTATCATCGACGACGTGCTCGTTTTCAACAATGTTTCTGTTCGTCAACACTTTGAATCAATTGTGAAATATAATTCAATTTGACGAAATGCTAACTAACTGCACAATAAATTTCTTTATCAAATCATTGATTGCGTCAATGTTAAAACGGTTTTTTCAATTACAAACGCTTTTTTCCCGTTGTTTTCCTCAATCAACGAGCCTTTCTTCTTCAAAAATGAAAGTTTTCCAAATCATTTTTAAAAAGATTCCCAAATCTGTACGAAAGTTTAAAATATTTTCTTTCAAACTATGCAAAACAAATCAAAATATTTTCGATAAATAAAATTCAATACAAAAGTTTATATTTTCAAACGATTTTTTTTCGAATGAAATTGTGCAAAGAAATATGTTGTTCAAGCTGATATTCGTTAGTTTTTATTATGGAAAAAATCAACTTCAAAACATATGAATGTAAAACATTTTTTTACGATTGTTGTATTTGCATTTTTTTTGGTGACATTTTACTTGTGTCATTGTGTCATATCTCCAATTTTTCGATCAATGGGTTCATTTTTTAACACAACATCCACTGCAAACATCAAATTTAAAGCCAGATTTACAGTCACAACCAGTCTCATTAATTGCTAGACATCATTTTAATTTCAGGCATATAATCGCATATTAACCATCGTCTTTGATAACCGTGACAATCTTTTCAAAGATGGTCTTGCTGTTAACCTGCCTGTGATGCTATAAATCAAAATAAAAGTTGGCAAACTTCAAGAGTGAAGATGAGATGGCCCTTCCCGGAAGGGAGCAAGGCAGGGAGACGTCGAAGAAAACGGTGAGCAAAACACAATTTCTTCTTTTCTGTCTCCCTGTCCGAAAAAAAGATAGAAAGGGATATGGAGATGGAAACGAAAATGAAGAGTGAGATAGAAACGAAGGCGAAGAGAGATAGAAACTGAGACAAAGAGGGAGATAGAAATGGAGACAAAGAGGGTGATGATCACATCAATTACAATTTATTGCTAACGAAAGAAAACAAAAAAACTCAAAAACTTCAACAAAAAACAAATGTCAATCGCGATTAAGATTACTCCATCATCAAAAATATTAAGCGGCTGTTTTACAAATAAGTCTGATATGATAAGTAATTTTGTATAAAAAAAAAAAAAAAATTAAAAAAAAAAAATAAAAATTTGCATTGATTGAAATGATGAATAATTTTTCAAACTTCATTCAATTGATTGATTGATTGTTTGCTAATGGCTTTTAAACGCTTTTCACATTCAATGAGTCATCTAAATATGTGCAATGGATGAGTAAATGAGCAAATAAGCCGTTATTGGTCGTTTTCATTTCCATCACATCATTTATGAAGTGTTATTTCTTTTCTGTTTTTTTTTTTTTATTCATTTTCATTTGGCTCTAAAAGCTTTCAAGTAGCAACCAATTGACGCCAGAATATTTACATACAATGTATTGTGTGTGTGTGTGTGTTCGCGCGAGTGCGTCTGTGTGTGTGTGTGTGTGTGTGTGTGTAAAAGAATGAATACGTGACGCATACATGGAGACAGTTGGATAAAAGTGTGACCGCGTTTCTACCTTCCGTTCCGTTATAAGTAAATAGATTTTTGTCATACTGTCAACTTTGCTAACTAACTTCGTTTTCGAATTTAATTTGCTTCGTTTCATTTTGTTTCATTTCACACAATTCACATGTATTGACACAGTCGTTAAAGGATATTAAAGAGTCTATTAATCGAAATTACAAAAAGATCAACTGATGAGTGTTTTTTGTTTGTTTGTTTGTTTGTTTGTTTATGAGTCTGTCGATTCAATCGTTGATATAAATAAAATGTAACAAACAAGCGGTCATGATAAAATCTTCAATTTTAGGCCCCAAATGGCAAATATAAATCCTTGAGAATTTGATTGGAAATGATATCGACCATCAATTCCCTTTTTATGTTCAAACAAAAATGGGAGGGGATAATACGAAACAAAAAAAAAAAAAAAAAAAAAAAAAAAACGCAAAGAAAAGTTGTCAAAAAGAAATATTTGGCTCGCAAAACCATATTTTATATCCGCTTACGTGATACGCTCTCGCATCATTCTCGATTATTGTTAGATTTGTATTGCTTTTGCTTTTGCTATTTCAATTATGTAATAAAATCGGAATTATGACTTGTTGTACTCCATCTTGTCAGTTGTTTTGTACACATTTGCTCTATTCATGATTTTCTTCGATTTTTCTTTCATCACACCAACAAATTGAGATACATTGATGATTACAACATCACGCGCCTTTCGATACCATGATGTCTACATCGATTCATGCTTATTTTCAATTTTTTTTCTATCTCTCTCTCTCCCTCTCTCTCTCTCTCTCACTCTTTTTGTTATTGTTTTGAAAACTAAAAAACTACCGACTAAAACAATAAACATAAACAAGCCAACAGGACTGTGTGGGCGAAAACATGACACAGTGAACCATAGATTGTGAGGAAAAGACTGAAAAAAATGAGAAGAGTTGGAGCGAAAAGAAAAAAGTGAAAGAGAAATAGAGAGGGAGAGGGAATGGAGAAAAGAGGAGAGTAAAAGACAGAAACAGGAAGAGAGGAAGACGGAGAAATGGAAGAGAGAGAGAGATATAGCTAGAGAGAAAAAGAGTGGGATGGAGAGAGAAGAGAAGAGAAAAGTATAGGGAGGGAATGTAGAAAAGAGAAAAAAAAGAAAGTTTTAGAAATAAAAAGAAAGAAACGAAGCAGAAAAAAAAACAACAACAAATTCGCTAAATATTCATATTTGCCATCAAAAACGCAACAATTTAATTCATTTTGATGGCTTTTGCATTTGAACGATTTCAAAGCGAGGTGAAATTAACATGAATATAAGCAACGTGGAGACATATCGGCGTCAAAATGCGCTCAAAACAACCAAATGCGGCACATTACACACAACGACCATATTACACACATTACATACAAATGTCAGTGAATTTATGCTATGTAATGTGTGTATCGAGTTCAGAATCCATATCTCGCATACGTTAAGTGTGCCGTAATTTATTTATTAGAATTTATATATGTTGGATATTTGAAATGGATGTGCTTATAGCCATACCATATATGTTGGCTCACCATTTCTTTTCTTCTTCTTCTTCTTCTTCTTACTTATTCTTCTTCTGCTGCTATGATTGTATTGCACATTTGCAACGGTGCTCATCAGACCATTTCGAGGATCATTTTGAATGTTTCACAATCGTTTATTGTACCGAATGAAAATCATTTGAATTGGAAAAGTATGCGGAGGCGCAATGTCGGGCAATTGGCCTGGTTGGCATTTAGATGTGTTTCAATCCATTTTGAAGGACACAAATTTAGTTGAAAAAAAAAAAATTTTGAAAACCAAGTTGAAGAAAAAAAAAAAAGATTGAAGCAAATACCACGAAGAAATAAAATCGAATGGCCAATTACGTTTTATTCATAAATTTATTTTTTTTTTTTTTTTTTTGGAATAATTTTTGTGAGTCAATTGCGATTTCATGCATTGAAAGCTCAATGAAGTGAATTAATTAAAATGCATAGGCAAAATCGTTTGATATAACACAATAGAGTCTTAGTATCATTACGAATGTCCCACGCAACATCATTTCGTGCTTTATCTCGATTCAATTCTCTCAACTCTCAACTCTCTCTCTCTCTTTTCCCTCTCCCTGATTTCCTTATCCTTCTGTCTCAATTTTTCTGTATTTGCGTAAACAGCGAACTCAACACATATTCCAAATGGTTGTTTTTATAACTTCGCGAGAAAAAATTGAGAAGAGAAAGAAAAAGAAACACAAAAAAAACCATTGAACAGATAGAATTACTATGGCAATGCTTGCGTCGATTCGATAAAGGGATTAAATAGCACTGAAAATGCTTTGAGAGCACTTCTAACATTGAAAAATGTATAATGATGGCGCGGCATAACTGACCCAACCAAACGGTTAGATTTGAGCCTTATGGATTATGGTGATCGGGCCACGTGTATTTGCGCTCGCGTTCTGTTCGAATACTGTTTCACGAGTAACTGTTGTTGTTGTTGCCATTTGCTGTGATTATGTTGACTTCTTTGTTTGGTCAATGAAGTTGTGATCTCACAACAATTCATTGAAAATCCATTCGAAACCGAACCAACGTCATCCATTTCTCTTTTTCTTTTATTCTTTTTTTGTTCGTCCATTTGTATTCAGTTTGCGTATGCAACATTTTACATTTTTACAACTTGATGTGTATATGTATGGATGCTCACACCACAAAAACCAGTTTTATGACATTGTATGAATAGAGCCCTTGAATCAATTTAACCACACAGTCAATTTGTCCTTTCTGCCCATGCGGCTGACACTATGACAATAGTTTGCTTCTGTTGCTATTGCTGATTCTGACTTTTCTTGCTTGGCTTTCTAAAAATTCTTTTTACTAGAATTTCATATCTCTCTCTCTCTCTCTCTCGCTCTCTCGCTCTCTCTCTCTCTCTCTCTCTCTCTCTTTCTCTTTCTCTCTCTCTTCATGTGTGTCTCAGTATGTTCCCATCATTCTTTAACTCTAACTCTAACTATCTCTTCCACTCTCCTCTCTCTTTTTCCCTTTCTCTCTCTCTCTCTCTCTCTCTCTCTCTCTCTTTCTCTCTCTCATGCTATTCATCCGTCATCCATTCTGCGTTTTATCTATTTGTCTAATCATTCTTTTCGTCACATTTTGTCTGCGGGTCTTTTTCCACCACTTTTCCATTCCCTTTATCTTGGCTTTTTTGTTCGCCAAATTGATTTCAGTTGTCTCATTGTTTTGCCTTTTTAAATCTCTAACTTGCCACAACAAACATTGTCTTTTGTCATCAGATACAAAATAAAAATGAGAAAAACGGCAAAAGAATAAAAAAAAAAAAAAAACAAAAACAAAAACAAAATAAACACATGCAAACACCGAAACGTCAACCCAAAATAGATTGAATAAACCAAAAATAGCAACCATAGTTTGACAGTAACATTCTCAAGAATTGTCAAAACAAAAGCAATAGAAATAGAAATGAATGGAATGAGCACAAGCGAGACAAAGATGAAAAATTGTTGGACATTTATTTAATATGTCGTAAAAAGCAGTGCTTAGAATTTCTAACATTTGGCTTTGAGCTCTCAAAGAAAAGTTCCAAAGTCAAACGGAGAACACAAACATTCATATCATGTGCCTGTCGGTGGTGCTGAGAAAAATAGCAAAGCAAACACAAGATAGATAAAGATAGAGGATGAGTGAGAGAAGAAAAAAATCGAGTGAGGGAGAGGAGTGAGAAAGTCCCTTTCAAATAAGAGCGAGAGAGAGAGAGAGAGAGAGAGAGAGAGGGAGAGGGAGAGGGGGAGAGGGAGAGGGAGAGAGAGAGGGAGAGGGAGAGGGAGAGGGAGAGGGAGAGGGAGAGGGAGAGGGAGAGGGAGAGGGAGAGGGAGAGGGAGAGGGAGAGGGAGAGGGAGAGGGAGAGGGAGAGAGAGAGAGGGAGAGGGAGAGAGAAAGAGAGAGAAACAGAGATAAAGAAAATGAGCAACAGCAAAAGAGTATCATCGTTGTGAAGAGGGAAAATGAGAGAATAAAAAAGCTCGCAACATCCACGCTTTCCATAACATACAATTTGAACATCATCATCGTTGTGCATAACAGTAGCAGCAGACTGTGACTGTTGAGTGCAAAAATCATCGAAGCATTTTTCACTTGGATGGATACTTTCAGTACGGTTAAGTTTCAGTCAACTACAGATGCTAGCACAGTAAACAAGCATACGGGTACCAAAAAAAAAAGAAGAGTAACGAACACAACATTTTGTTTTCGTCATTGAATTTGAATTTGTTTCATTTGACAATCCATTGAATGTGAACTTTTTTTCTTTTCAACGTCAAAGAGAATTTCGTATAATTCTGATCGTTATTTTAGCATTTCAAATAATTTTTGAATTTGTATTGACAAAATAAGAAAAAAAACTAATAGTTTTTTTAATGTGTATTGTGTTCAATTTCAAGTGAATTATAAACAAAAAAAAAAAAAACGTTTGAATTAAGTGCAAACGTAATTTTGATTTCAAAACCAAAATCAACGAAAAGATCTATTAATTCTTGAAATATTTGAAAAAGTTTTCAATTGACTTTTTTTTAAAATCTGCTTAACCTTTAAACGTTGCCAAATAATTGCAAAATTCAAACTGCGCGCTAATTACAAAGGAAGAAATAAACAATTAAAATACGTTCTGCATCACTTAAACAATTGAAAGACAAACAAAAAAAAAAAAAAAAAAATCAAGGGAATACGAACAATGAAATCATTAAATACACGAATTTTCTGGTGTTGGTCACTGTACTGTTTTGTTGGCTGCGTTTTATTGCCAGAAATGGTAATGGGTGCCAGATATTTACCCACACGACGTTCCACACCAACACAACTTGAACGAAATGAACGGCTGAGGGAACTATTTCAACACGTAAGACATTAGCAAAAAATTTTCTTTTCATCTTCATTTTCAAAATTGAAATTTTCTTATTGTTCAAATCAATGCCAATTTCTTATTGTTTTTTTCGAAAATCTATTTCAAGCAATCAAACAAATTTATTTTTTAATTTTATTTTTTTTTTTTTTTATTCTAATATCTTTATTTCATGCAAAAAATAAGGAAAAAAAATGTTCGCTTATGTTAAAATATACATTTCGTAATGGATTTAAATCGTTAGTTTTGACCCATTGATTTGGTCTAATTTCCATCTTTTATCTTAAATATATAGATACTTGAATCAGAGCGTGACGCACATTTATCGGCGGCAAATCAATTTGCTGATCAATTGAAATTGATACAAAAGAAGAGTAATGATTTTGGCTTTTTACCAGAACAAATTAAGGACTATAACGATGAATTTGGTGATGAGTACGATGAACATTCATATGATGGACGAAAGTTGCGATTTTCACAACAACAACAACAACAACAACAACATCATCAAAAGCAACCATGGAGATTTGTATTGATGAATTATGCACACGGTGGTGGTCATCGAACTCAAAAAACCGATTTACCAAATGTAAAATTACAAAATTCAGACGATGATGATGCAATTTCATCACGATCACAACAATTGATGAAAAAATTATATCGAAATGGTAAACAACAAAAATCAACCAACATCAATACAAATGCCGACGCAAGCGATTCCAATAATGATTTGGATTGGATAACATCAAATACAGAGTTAAACAGTGCCATTGATTATGACGCACTATATGATGACGTCAATGAAAAGAGATCGTCATCGTTGTCATCATCACCAGCATCGTCATCATCATCGAATATGAAATTTGATCGTTATCGACAAAATGGTCCAATGGCCGCGCGAAAAGAACATCTCAATTAAATTCACATGAGAGGCAATTACTCTACACTCACTCACTCACTCACTCACTCACTCACACACACACACACACACAAACACACACACATACAAATTTCACACAAACTAACAATCAAATATTCAACAACAATAACAACAACAACAAAACTACGACAACAAAACCAAATACACATCTCTTCGTACATATTCAAAATGAAATTTACTCCACTTTGCCAATGGAGAAAGAAAAAACTTGAAAAAAAGTAAAGCCCCAGAGGAAAGCAACCATACGTTCTACATACATTTTGGATAAGAAAGCAAAAGAAAAAGGAAAAAAAAATGAACATAAAGAAGAAGAAGAAGAAGAAGAAGAAGAAGAAGAAGAAGAAGAAGAAAACACAAAAACAACCAAGAAGAAGATGAAGGGAAAAAAAGAACGGAAGAAATCCCCAAATCCTTACCCAAAAACATAAATCAATGTATCAAATCAAAGTGATTTCGGTGTCGTTTAAAGTTATCATATTACCCATTTTATTCAAAAAAACTTTTACTTCTCTACTCTTTTTAAAATGGCTTAATTGTTTGCGCCGCCAATTCCTGCTTCTGATTACAATGTATGTTGATTTTAGTTTCAACGAAGGAAAAAGAAAAAATGTGTTGAAACAAGTCGTTGGTTTTTTTTTTTTTTTTTTTTTTTTTTTGAGATAAATTGAGTTTTCTTTTTAAATTGAATTGTGTTCATTGTATTGCATGTCCTTGCTGAATGTGAACTCATTTTAATTGTGAAAAGCCACAAATCGTTTCAATTTGACAAACATTTTACGATTCAAATGTTCAATGTAACGATCAAATTAAATGCATTTTATGGAATTGAAATGTTTCAACAAATTTTGTCAAATAATGCATTAAAAAAAAAAAAAATTGATTTTAAACTTTGAATGCAAATCAAATGGTTCCATCGTTAATTCAAATTTAATTCATTGACCATTTGCAACATTTCAACGATTTATGGATTTTCAAGCTTTTATTTATCGATTTCAATACATTTTCAATGCTCAAGCTGAATCATTTATTTTGAATTTATGATTAAATACATTTTGAATGAGAATGCTCAATATTTTCGATTTAATATTCAACATTTTCGGATTTTAGCTTCACTATTTACATTCTACATTTTTTCATCAAAAATTTCTTTTCTTTATCTTTCACTTTTCCAATCTCCAATTCACTTACAATTTTAATCACATTTTTATTCACTTGCACGTAATTTTCAGTGTTAGACGTAGAGCGCCAATTTCATTTTGAATTAATTGAACCAATTGAAACTCAGTGACAATAATTCTTTTTAATAATAAATTTAGAATCTAATTATGAGAATGTGTGTAAGGCTATTTTGAATAAATGTGTGTTGCATTGAATGAAATAGAAATCTATAAATAATATGTAAGAGAGCTATGGACATGTGCTGAAATAAATGACATTTTTGAAATAAAAGAAATGAAAATTGAGAGAGAGCGGGAGAGATAGAGAGAGAAAGAGAGAGAGAGAAGAGAGAGAGAAAGAGAGAGTGAAAGAGAGAGAGAGAAAGAGAGAGAGATAGAAAAAGAATGAAAGGGAGAAAGAGAGAGAGGGGGGAGAGGAGGAGAGGGGCTTGAGTGCGAGGGGAGAGAGAAACAAGAGTGAGAGGGGAAGAGAGAGTGAGAGAGAGGGGCTAGAGTGAGAGTAGAAGAGAGAGAGAGAGGGGGGCTAGAGTGAGAGGGATGGAGATAGAAAGTGAGAGCCATTGAATAACAAGTTTTGTGCACTCGAAAGGCAGTCAAACTGATTCCAGTACAAATAATTGTATTCTTTTTAAACCGATTGCGGGAGAAATGTTGGAAAATGACATATTTTTGGAAATATTTAATAAAGAATGGTTGATATATTTTTATTACATGTTTACATCATACTTGACAAATGATTTTCTCCACAAAATTGCATTTTTTCCCCTCTCAAACAGACAAAAAAAAAATCGATGTTAAACTTTTCTTTGAAAATGTTCATGATTTCTTTTAACATTCGAATGAATTATTTCGTTTTGAAAATTGAAGATTCAACGGAAAAGTCTTGAAGAACAAGTCAAATCGTTTGAAAGCAAAATGAAGACCTTCAAATTTTATTCAATCGAATGATTTTTACCCGTGTGATGCTACCAAAGAAATTAAAATCGAACTGGTTAACATTATTGGAAAAATCACAAGAATCTGTAAATCATCGAAAATGAACAAAATAAAATCCAAACAAATGATATTTCATTTGGAAAAACGAACAAACAATGTGAAAGAAATTCATTTCAAAAGTTTGGTATGACTGAATTTTCCCAAATCGATTAAATTGATTGCGATGATCGTATTGGTAATGAGCAGTATAATTTGGAAAACGTGTCTTTTCATACCATTAATACACACACTCTCTCTCTCTCTCTCTCTCTCTTCCTCTCTTTCTCTCTCCCTCTCTTTCTCTCTCGCTCTCTCTATCTCTCTCTCTCTTTTTCTCTCTCCATTTCTTCATGAATGCATGGCATTCGGAATAGTTTTGCTTTATGGCTTGTGCAGACGATGACGAGGTGTCATTTTCCAATGCGAAATTTTCATGTCATACCCTTCAAGAGATAGAGTACACACAAAAATCAACCACACAAAATATATATAAATATATAGCAACTATTTACATTTAACCGTGTATCCTTCATACATCTTACATATATAACTATATATATATAAAAGAAAAAAAAATCATTTATTTAAAATAATATTTGAAAGAAAGAATGAATGACAAAAAAATATGAACAAGCTGTAAAAAAAAAAAAATGTGCAAAAAATAATGGAATAATAAAAAGCAGACAATAACAATCGTTGTAAATGACATAGATTTGCAGTTTTTTTTTTCTTTACTTTTTCCTATCGAAATACCATTTTCCTACAGGTACTACGAAATGACGAGCACTTTTCATTTGGTTATTGCGATTCGATATATTTATCACTCGATGACAATAGAATGTGCGTGTAAATCGAATCGACTGCTAAAAAAAATGAATAAAGTTCATCGAGAAAGAAAATGTGGAGGAAAGAAAAGAGGAAGATGAAAAGAATGAGTAGAAGATGATGATAAAAAATGAGGAAGAAAGAAGAAGAAGAAGCATCAAAACGAAGAAAATTGGAGAAGGCAATGAAGACAAGGAAGAAGAAAAATGTGATAGAAAATAGAAAAGAGTGAGAATGAAAAATTAAGAGGTAGAACGAGAAAGAAGACTAAGCATAAAATGGGAAAGAGGAAAAAACGAAAAAAAAAAAAAAAGTGGTGAACAAGTGACAGAGAGGTAAGTATTTGCAGTTAATGTACATATTTCAATGGCAAAGGAATTCATAGACTAGATGCAATACGTTGTGTTGATTACGTCATGCAAATGGAGCCAGTGCCAGAAAGCAATCGCAATTTGTTGTTGAGAATATCATCAGAATAACAGCTAGAAATTCAAATTCATCTCGATAAAATACAAATGTTGGAAATGTTAGAAAATAATGAAGCCAATTCAAATGAAATTCTTACATCAAAATATGCACATTTTACACATTCTTTTCTTGCGTGCCAAAAGGAACTCTGTTTCTTGTTCCCTTCACTCAATCATTCTCTCTCATTCTCTCTCATTCTCTCTCTTCTCTCTCTCTCTCTCTCTCTCTCTTTCTCTCTCTCTCTCTCTCTCTCTCTCTCTCTCTCTCTCTCTCTCTCTCTCTCTCTCTCTCTCTCTCTCTCTCTCTCTCTCTCTCTCTCTCTCTCTCTCTCTCTCTCTCTCTCTCTCTCTCTCATTATCTCTATTTCTCTTTACATCTGCTTTTTTCCCTCTTCTCATCATCCCCTTTTCATCTTCTTCTACTTCATCTTTTCTTCAAATGCGGAAATAATGATCGAATTTCACCACATACTCAATCAATTTCTTCATCATCGTATCGCAATCAAATTATGGCACAAGCCTATAAAACAAACATAAATTATCAGCCAGATTTCAAAATTGGCTCATCTGATCAAATAGAATCCAATCAATTCGCTGAGGGGCCGCTGATTCAAATTGATCCGATGCTAAAAATTTGCCACTTTTAATGACAATCATAAACATTTCGTTTGATTGAAAGCCACATTTCAAGGGGTCTTGAACTCGAACAAATTCAACGACTTCTTTTCGAATTATTACTGATGCATCGAATCAATCAAATATCTAACGAATTTGCGAATATTCTACGCATTAATACGAATAATTATTCAGCTCGTAACTCAAAAAGACTGTGCATTTGTCACATCCTTCATTCTCTTTTCATTTTTCATTAATGCGTGCTCACGTTGTTGTTTATGTAATTCGTCTCTGCTTTTTGTATCTTGTATTATATATTGACCAAATTAGCGAATTTTCTGTGAGTATTTCACTTTGAAACGAATTTCAAATCATTCCACTTTGAATTGCATAGAGAAATGTATATGAAAATAACGTTCATTCGCGAATTCAATTTTAATGATTTAACCTCGAATTTCATTCAATTTTCAATGAAATTTTCTTCATCTTATTCGATCCTTTCACTTCTTTTTCTCATTTTTTTTTAAATTTTTTTCGTAATTTTCCCCCTTTTTCTCTCTTTAGTTTTTGGCTTTGCATTTCAATATTTTCTATTTTGTTGTGATTAATGAAAAATTAACAATCTTTCATTATTAAATTCACAAGTTCTAGCCCATTTTGTGTTCAGCCAAAACTAAAAATTCATACAAAAAAAAAAAGTGGAAAATTTTATTATAAAAACACATAAAATTTAAAACATTTTCATAGATCCAAACCATAAAAACGGTTGATGATGCTTTTTCTTTACTTAATATGATTCTTCGAATTTTTTCAAATAAAAAAAAAAGAGAAAAAATGAAAAGAAGAAAAAGAAAAAGAAAAAAAACAGTTTTGCTGACATCAAATCGCTTGACGCATCGTTCTCTCTCTCTTTCTCTTGTTCTCCTTTTGGCACATCAAATGATGAAAATCGAATCATAAATCTCTCTTGTGAGACTTTCAATCACAAAATTCCTTTGCAGCAATAGAGTTGGAAGAAAAAGAGAGCACATTGAAAATTATGCGAGAAATTCCTCATTCCATTACAAACATCCGAAACGAATGAGCAATGTGTATTGAAATTTCCGGAGAGCGGCGACTTTTATTTTGTAGATTGGCTGCTCTACACCGATTTTACATATATAAAATTGATATGCGTCGGATTATTATTAAAGGAAGGGGAGGTGCGGCTTCTAAAGTGCTTCGAACGCATGTTTTCCCATGAAAATTACAATCATTCTACTTGACGACATATGCATATCCGACCTCTGTTGAAACTGAATTTGTTAGAAAAAGGGGGAGCAAGTCAGAGAAAGAGTAGGAAAAAAAAAGGATAAAAAATAGAAAAAAGAGAAAAACGGGGTATGAGGCAGAAAGAGGGAGAGAATGAGAGAGAGAGAGAGAGAGAGAGAGAGAGGAACCGACCGCAACTCTACTTTTTACATGTATTAAATGAACAGCGATAACAGTAATAAAGCAAAATAAAAACGCAGCTGGTGGTTTGTAGCGAGTTATGCATGCAACGACAAGCGAAAACACATTATGCGATTCCGATTTTCTACATATTACATCAATATAAAAACGAGTAACCCGAACGCGCCAATAAATAGTCATACACAATATAATCAACACATTGTGAGCTGATATAAAAGCATCTGCCCGCACAACCCAAATCATTTTGGAGCTCTAACATTCGTCCGTATGTTGACATGCAACACTTGTCGACAACTAGCTAATGGATTTTCAGTGGCAAAGGACGAAAACATTTTTTTTTTTCTTCATCTATGTTGCGCTCTTTCACTATTCAATTCTATCTCTTTCTCTGTAACTCTTACTGTTTCTTTATGTCATTCTGTCTCTTTCGTCTCTTGCTGTTCCTTTCCCTATCTCTCTCTCTTTATCTCTCTCTCTCTCTCTCTCTCTCTCTCTCTCTCTCTCTCTCTCTCTCTCTCTCTCTCTCTCTCTCTCTCTCTCTCTCTCTCTCTAGAGAGAAAGAAAGAGCTTTCTTTCTCTTGTTCCTTTGTTTTCCTTTTTCTGTTTCTTTCCCTATTTGTCAAATTACACCACTTATTGACCCTGCCGCGAGACACTCTGGATAAAATCCACATAAAAATCCTTTCAATTCCCGAAATGGTTGCCTTTATTATCGAAACACTTAAATACATATTGTCTACATTTAACATAAATTTTTATCGGTTTTTTCTTTACTTTATGTTATCGTTCAATAAAATTCAACATTTCATATCATTCACATTCAATTAAATTAAATGACGTTTGTAGCTTGTGTCAATATTTCATGTTTTACGTGGGTGAAATGAAAGTAAAATGCTAACATTTTGTTCGTTTTTTTGCAGTTTTAATGATTTTGTTATTTTCAAATGAATATTTTGACGTAATCGCAATTTCAGATAAAATGTGGAACATTTTTGTTTTCATTTTTCACCGAAAATCACTTTACATATAAATTCCTTTTTCAATTAATGTTCCCTTTCCAATTCGTTCTTTTCATCTCACGTTTCCTTGCTTATTATCTCTCTGCCGCCCCCTCTTACTATCGCAACCTCTCTCACTCTCTCTCTCTTTCTCTTTCTCTTTCTCTCTCTCTCTCTTTCTCTTTCTCTCTTTCTCTCTCTCTCTCTCTCCCTTTCTCTTTCTGTCCTACTCTTAGTAAATTCATCTCCTTTGCCAGATATTTTCGGTTTAGTTTATAGCAAATTTTCCACGTAAATTACACTATACATAAGAATAGTTGCACGGTTTCTCATTTCTGTGGGCACAACCATACGTTTTTATGATTTAAATTTTATCAAGAATAAAATGATTCCACAAACATATATGCTTAGAATTCTCTAATTGTTTTATTACAAATTCCGTAAACATATTGTAACATTGAGACAGAAATGCAATTATCCCTTAAACACAATAGAAACAGTCATTTGTATACCACAACACACAATTAGTAATATTTCATAAGATTTGATTCAATTTAATCATTTACATGTCTGCATATCTCGTGCCACATGTGGATTCAATGTATTTATAAATGACCAACGTACAAACACAACATAACAAATGTGTTTATCAAATGGAATATGAATGATATTGAAAAACTTTTGTATTAAATGACAAACATTTTATGCGGTTATTTTTGTTTTTACATTCAAATAAATCCAAATGCCAATAATCACAAATAATTTGGAAATTTTTTTCAAACTTTTGTCTGAAATGTGATTTCCTTAATGAGAAATTACTACTAACTGGAAAGATTTTTACGGAACATTTGTAGAGGAAAATGGATTCGAAATTGAAAAAAAAAAAAAAAAAAAAAAAAAATTAGAAGATAACGGAAAGCCAATGAATGTATTTAAAGAATTAAATATTTCAGCAACTGATATTTCTATTTGACAAAGTTAACGCCATCCAACCAATTCAATTTCAATATTCTTATTCAAATATATTTAAAGCTTTTGTGACTTTAAAAATGGAAGAAAATTACTTCACATGCAATTGATCGTTTTGCATTCATATAAGACATTTTCGACATTTATGAAACAATTTCTAAATAATTTTGCTTACATTTGATAATTGAGTTTAAAAAAAAAAAAAATGCTTTTTCCATTTCAAAATATAAGTTTCACTTGCTTATTATTTTTTATAAAGTAACAACTCAATGATCGATATATTGGTTTGGAAAAATTATCAAAATAGAAAAAAGTACAAATTCTTTTGAAACTTTTTACATTTTAAAATTACAACTTTTTGCGCGAGTACAAGTAGTCGAGAAAACGACTAAATGAAATTATCTTTTGATAATTTGAAACTGTCATTCTCAACTGCAATTCTTTGTTTTAACTGAATTCTACAAAATGTTCCATGAAGATTTGTTATTATCATGATGAAACTACAGTTTAAATAAAAAAAAAAAAAAAAGTTCCTAAATGATTTTGGAAATCCAAGTTCAATATGAAAAGCAACACAAAATCTATAAAAGCTTACATAATTCAAACATTTATATGGTTTGATTTCAAAGCCCCAAACTTTGAGCTTTATACAGATGTTATAAAAGGAAAACCGTTTCAAATTTGGTGGATGAGCTGAGCAGTTTTTTTTAATTCAAAGTAATAGAAAAATGAAAAAAAAAAAAGTTTTTTTTTCAATATTTTGTAAGTTTCCTAGTTCCAATTTGGAGTGGTGAATGGACGTGTTTTGACTCAAATTCGACAAGGAATTAACATCAAGCAGCAGCTTCATCGTTTTTTTATATTATGCCATGTTATCAAATGCGCTTGTTGTCATAAACACTTTGTTTTAACAATGCTCTGCATCATATTAAAAAGCAGAAAAGCAGAAAAAAAAAACGCTTTTTACTCTTTGTAGAAAAAATATTTTCATTTTTTATTTTATTAAAACGTCACAATTATTTATTCTTTAATAATAATGTGTAATCCTCAAAAAGTTAGCTGTTTTGGCATAACCTGGTTGCAAAAAAAAGAAAAAGAAAATTTTTATATTACAAAGTCTGGAAAATAAAATTCAAATGTTCACCTTTTTTAGCAGCCAAATCATAAGGAGTTTCATTATTATTATTTCGGGCATTTTTATCGGCCCCATGTTCCAGAAGTACTTGGACAACATCTAATCGACCTAAAAAAGAATTCCAAAAATAAAAGATTCTCGCAAATTTAAAAAAAAAATTTCAATATTCGGTGTCATTTTTTATATGGCGTTTTCACTGGCCTTAAGCTAAATTTACATTCAAGCTTAAACCTAACATTTCTCAACGAACGCCATTACAATGTAATTTAAGTCAATGTGGAGAAAATGACACCAAGCTTTGCGAAGTAATTTCTCAAAGATTTTCTTCGTTTTTTTTTTTTTTGTCGAAAATTTCAATAATTTACCTGCATCAGCAGCACAATGCAATGGTGTCCATTTTTTGCTGTTTTCAGCATTAACGTTTGCACCATTTTCTAAAAGAACTTTGACTATATTCAATCCACCTAGCAAATAATTTAAACAATAATTTTCCATTGGAATTGCCTTTTGAGAAAAACAAATTTACCTCGCCAAGCACCATAATGCAGTGGTGTTGATTTAGACCATGTATTTTCTGCATTAATATTGGCACCATGTTCAAGAAGTACTTTGACAACATCCAATTTGCCTACAAAATAATTTAAACAACAACATTTTGAATATTTTTTTTTTTTTCCATTACAAAGAACTTGTTACATTTGACTGAATTATTTCCATAAATTCTGATTTGGCGTCTCAATTTGCATTTAGTTTACATTGAGAAAGCATATGAGATCTTAAACGCTCATCAATGTTAATGGAAATGGAAATGGAAAATGATTCAAAACTGTTTTAAGTTCTTTGAAAAATTTACCTGTATCAGCAGCACAATGCAATGGTGTCCATTTAATGCCATTTTCTGAATTAACATTGGCTCCATGATTAAGAAGTACGTTGACAATATCTGCGTAGCCTAAAAAATATTTCAAAGAACAAAATTCCAATGATTTCGTCTTTTGTTGGAAACTCGAAAAAAAAAAAAAATTACCTTCATGAGCAGCATAATGCAGTGCTGTCTGTTTATCTTTATCTTCTGCATTGACATCGGCTCCATAGTCTAGAAGTGCTTTGACTACATCCATTCGGCCTAGAATGTATTTAAAATATCAAAATTTAATATGAATTTTTTCAAATAACAAAATTTGAGATATTTCAATTTGTTTACCGAGTTCACTGACGAATGCGAGTGGTGTTATGCCTCGACTATTTTTTAAATTAACATCACCTTTAATTTCATCGATACTTCGGCCAAAGCCAAAAAATATATCCTTATAATAGTCTCTGGAAATTGAAAAAAAAAAAAATAACATTCTGAAATGCATTTTATTTGACATTTGTCACTTATAAAATGAAGAGTATCCATCACGGAGAGAAGAAATTCAAAAATATTCAATGAAAATCCAAAGCAAAGTTCAAAGATTTAAATCTGTGCAAGTATGTAGCTTTTGAGTTTTTTTTTAGTTTTTTTTTTTTTAGTTTTTTTTTTTAGTTTTTTTTTTCATTTAATCTAATTGATTCTAAGCATGTCAATGATGCTATCTAGCCAATAAAAAGAAATTGCAAGTGTAGCAGTTTTAATGTCAAAACCACTGTAGATCAAATGACTAGCATTTATAAAATGAAAAATGTAAAAAAAACCACTAAAATTCGTTGATTTGAAATACATTTTTTGATCAACGTTGTTATTGTTTGCTGTTGATCAATCATAACTACTGGATAAATACTTATAACTTAAACTTATTAAGTTTATATGAATTCTGTGTTAAAATTTGTTTTTTATTTGCTAAAAAATGTTCTGTATGGAATTTCATTAAACTCACAGATTTGAACCAGTATAAGCACCATAATCAGCTTTAACTGAAACAAAAACCCAAAAAAAAAAAAAAAAAATAAAATAAAATAAAATAAAATGTGTGTTTAAAACAATGATTAATGCTTTGTATTCATACTTGGTATAACAGCAAACCAAAACACTTGCAGGTAGAAAAATACACCGAAATTCTTCATTTTGATTTACTCATTAATAATTTCGAAAACTATTTCAAACTATTTCAAATAAATTCAAAATCGAGGAAAAAGTGAAATTTTGTAAATAATCACTACCAACTGTATGAATGCCTAAAATCATCTAATTAATTGTCATTTAACAGATGCAAAATTGAAATCTTTGAATTAAGTAAACACGTTTTTTTTTAAATTACGTTTGTTTGTATTGATTGAACTTTGATAAACCATTTTTTTTTTTTCATTATATTTCAAATGAATTTATGATTTATTTTTACTGTATGATTCATAAAAAAATGAAGTAAAATAAATTGTTTTACTTTTTTTAAAAATATGAGTAAAGAAAAAACTTTCATTATCATATCGCCAAATGCAATAAGGTCGAATGTACAAGATTTAAGTGTTTGTATGTTCGATTAAATTACTGAAAAAAAAAGGTAAATCTATGTAAAAACTACCGAAGAAATTCCAAATATATTGCAATTGCATTCAGTGACCGAAATAAAGTAAGATGAAGCCATGATATCATCAAAGCCTGAATAAATGCTAAAAAAAATCATCGAAAAAAAAAATGAACAAATCAAATAACAGCGACATAGAACGCTTCGAAAAATTTATCAATGATAACGACGTTGTAATGTAAACACTCTGATTTAAAGCACTGATATTGATGACTTTGGGTTCAAAAGGGAGCAAGAATCAAGAATAATTGCAATCATTTCAATTAAAATAAAATTTCGTATTTGTCGGCTACATGAATAACAAGTGATAACAGTTTTATAAATACCCAACATCTCGAGAAAATTAATTTAAGCATTTTTTTATTCATGTGATATTTTCTGTAATTTCAAATCGCTTCGCTCAAAAGCGCAAAGAAAGGTGAGGTTATGTGTATTTTTCTTTTCATTACTACAAAAGTTCACATCGATTTTTGTATATGGAATGCATTCCAAAGCTAGTTTTTCTTGTTGGGATGATAGTAATGGTTACTTTTTTCAAACGCGAGAATCTTTTCATTTCTTGGTTGTCCACCATTTCAATGTCTAAATAAATAAGAAACTAATAAAAACACATTAAAATATAAACATTTTTGAAACTGCAAACACCAAGTATGATTTTAATAACAAACAAACAAAAATTGTTTAAAACAAATAAACGCACGAATAGACTAAAATCGACACGATGGTTTCAATATCTTTTTTTTTTTTTTTTGTTCCACTTTTTTGATTCTTAAAATTTCTCACTGAACTGCGTTCCACACCATTTTGATGATCTTCAGTAGCTATTCCACACCTCATACTGGTTCGCAATATGCGAATCAAAATGCACATCATTTATTGTGTGATATACATACGGATTCTGAACTAAGGCGACAAGTTATACATTGCGGAATAACAGAGAAAAAAAAAACGAAATTCACACTACGGTACATCACAAAAAATATCACGTCATTCGATGATAAAAGTAAAGAGTAGACAAAAAGAAGAAAAATACAACAAAATCTGTGAAATTGAATCACATGTAATATCAAATTCGTATGTTTCTGCTCATTTAATATTTTTTCTTACTTTAAATGCTGAAATGATAAGAATGATGTGATCATTCATTCAATAAATAAACCCATAGCTTGATCTTTATTCATGAAAGTATTAAAAACAAACAAATTTCATGATTGAATTTAAGAATTGAATTAACAATCAAATAAATTGTCGAAGAATTCTTCCTTTTATAACTAGTTGTGAATTGTCAAAATGTCAGCTACTTTGGTATGACCTAGTTAATAAAATGATTATTTTCATGATTTTCAAATTAATATAAACAATATTAAATTTATTCACCACTTTGAATAGCTACATCATATGGAGTTTTTCTATTTTTATCTCGGGCAATTTTATTAGCTTGATATTCTAGAAGCGTATTAACTACATCCATTTGGCCTAAAGCACCAATATCAAAATGAATAAATCAATGAATTCTCCTAGGAGAATAGGAAAAAAAAAAGCTTCCTTTTCGTATAAATTACCTGTCTCAGCAGCAGCATGCAGTGGTGTCGATTTAAACCAATTTTTAGCATTAACATTGGCTCCACGTTCTAGAAGAAATTTAACAATGTCCACTTTGCCTAAAAAATAATTCCAACAATAATATGAATTTGTTGGAAATTCGATAGAAGAAAAAATTACCCCATTTTGCAGCTCCGTGCAGTGGTGTAGTTTGCATCAACTCAATATTTCCATTAACATTGGCTCCATGTTCCACAAGTATTTTAACTATATCCGTATGACCTTCGAAAATGATTCAAACAAAAGATTCCAATGATTACTCTTTTTTTTTTCTTACTGTAAATTCAAAATGATTACCATAAACAGCAGCCCAGTACAATGGAGAACCAATTTCTGTATCAATATTAGCTCCATATTCTATTAGTACTTTGACTACTTCCAATCGACCTAGAGAATAATTTAAATATATTAATATTCAAACGATTTTTCACATTTTTGCAAATTCAAAAATAGTGACCCGACTGAGCAGCAAAATGCAACGGTGTTAATTTTAAACCATTTTCTGCATTAACATTGGCTCCATTTTCCAGAAGTAATTTAACTATATCCACATATCCTGAAAAATATTTCAAATGACCGAACTTTTGAAGAAAGATTTCTTGATTTGTTGAATTTACCTTTATCAGCAGCACAATGCAATGGTGTCCATTCCGTATAAGTTAATGCATTAACATTAGCTGCATATTCTACAAGTAGTTTTACTACATTCACATTGCCTAGAAATTAATTCAAACAAAAGCATTTCCAAAGATGTTTTTTTTTTTTGCTGGAAAAATGTCATCGTTTGCTGAATATTCAAATAAAATTACCTTTGTCAGCAGCCCAATGTAGTGGTGTCCATTTATTTTCATCTTGTGGATCAACATTTGCTCCATGCTCTATAAGTACTTTCATTGCATTCACATTACCTAAAAAGAAATTTCGAATAAGACATTTTTTTTTTTTAATGGAAATTGATTTGGTTGTGGGTGATGGTGCCAGTGATAATAATAAATGCATGAAATATCACAATCATGAGATTAAAATTCCCATTGAATTTGTCTTTTGTTGGAAATTTTAAACAATTTACCCCACTCAGCAGCACGATGCATTGGTGTCAATTTATGGTCATTTTCTGCACTCATATTGGCTCTATATTCCAGAAGTACATTGATTAAATCCTCGTTGCCTAGTTAATTAATTCAAACAATAACATTTCAAAGATATCTTTTGTTGAAAATTTGATGAAATTACCTGGCCCCGCAGCAAGATATAGTGGTGTCGCTTTTCCATTATTTTCTGCATTAACGTTGGCTCCATATTGTAAAAGTACAGTGACTGTATCCACATTGCCTGCAATTTAATTAGAACAACAATGTTCCAACGATTTTTTTTTTTCTTATTTTGTTGGAAACTCGCAAAAAAATACCTCTCTCAGCAGCCCAATGCAGTGGTGTCCATTCAAATTCATCTTTTTTATTTGCCATGGCTCCATATTCAAGAAGTGATTTGACTACATCCGTTCGGTCTAGGAATTGATTCAAACAATAACATTGAAAATTTATGAAAAATTACTAAAAAAAAAAAAAAGAAATCGATTTGGGTGTCACATGTTATAACTATGGAATTGTATAAACCATTTTCATCAATTATGCTGTGTCTTTATTTAATGCGACGTTGAATAAAAATCGATTGTAATTTTTAAATTTTAGCTCGGAATTTATTTTATTTATTGTATTTTGATTTGTTTACCACGATCAATGGCATATTTAAGAGGCGTTTCACCATTATTATTTTCTTTGTTAACATTTGCCTTAATTTCATATATATTTTGGCCAAAATCAGAAAAGAAATCCTTGTAATTGTCTCTAGAAAATGGGATAAAATTTAAAACAATTTAAATCAAACAAATTATTGTTAATTTGAAAATATAGTCAAGAGTAACTTCTCATTTATCGAAACATACAATTTAAAATTCAAGTCATTTTCTTTTCGAATAGTATCGTAGATGTTTACTCACAGATTTGAAGAAGTCAATTCACAATTAACTATAATGAAAACAAAACCAATACAATTTCAGTTATTGTTCAATTGTTCGAAAAAAAAAAAAAAAAAATCAATATTTTTTGTTCGTACTTGGATTGACAGTAAACCAAATCACTTGCAAATAAGAAAATATGACAAAATTTTTCATTTTTCTTTAAAAAAAATATTTAAAGCAGTAACTTTTCACGCTCAGCGAAAAAAGTAAAATGAAAATTATACAATTTTCTAAGCATTAACAATGATCAATGTTGACATGACGTTAGTCCATCATGTGAATAAAAAATAAATAAATATTAAATACAGATTAATGTTGTTGTCGAAAGAAAAAACAGATTGCTTTTTTTTGCTACATTTGGAATAATTAAATTTCGTCGCAATTTTATTACAAATACAAACAATCGTAGGATTTTTTTTTTCTAATTGAAAATATGTGCAGTGTTACTATCACCAAAGAAACACAGAAATAATATACATATATGTAGATAATTCAGCAGCCAAAGTAAACAAAAATGAAGCCATGAACATGAGCACACAACAATGGCATTCAAAAAATGAAAAAAAGTGTTTATGCAATGAAAAAAAGAAAAAACAAAAAAATAACATTGAAGAAATGCACAAACATCTCAGATTATTAGTAGCAAAGAAAGCGTTAAAAATCAGTGCCTTATAAAACGATACTTGCCATCGGATAGATAGTATAGAAACGATATATCCATTCGATATTAGCAAGCGCACGAAGAGACGACAAATCTCATTTTGTAAGGTTTTTTCATTCAAGAGAAAGAGATGCAAATACATACTCGTATATATACATCTCTCTCTTCGTGCAATTAAACCTTACAAAATGAGTTTTGTCGTCTCTTCGTGAGCAAGCGTATTCGAGCGGCATTGTGAATCACGTTCAGTATATTCAAGTGTATATGGAACGCAAGCGTCGCCGCTGCCGTTCGTTCACGGCATACACATGAATAATACTGAACCTGATTCAAAATGCCGCTCAAATACGCTTGCTAATATTGGATGGATATATCATTTCTATGCTATCTATCCGATGGTATCGTTTTATAAGGCACTGTATCGTTTTATAAGGCACTCTAAAAATATAGAAACGATTAAATGAACATTCTGAATAAAAGCACTGATATTCAATTTTTTTGGTCATCAATTAGAGAGAAAAAATTGTTGCATTTGAAAATCCGTTTGAAAATCATTTGCAAATTTTTTCAAAATTCGATGCACCCTAATATTGATACTGAACATTTTCATTTCACTTTATTTGAATTTTTTTTTCTTCTAATTGTAAGCTGATCACTTTTTACAAAACAAACAACAACAACTTTTTAGAATGATGAAAGAAATGAAATGATGACGTTTCCTTTTGATTATTTTAATCTTTTAATAGTGATTCGCTTACAGTTTGGCATCGTACAATAATTTGTAAAAAAATCCTCTTCGAGTGAATACGGCTAGTGGTACTAAATGTATCAGTAAAAACAAAACAAAATTAAATTCAGCATATTCTTTAGAAAAGAAATTTGAAGAAAAAAAATTGAAAATATTTTTAAAAAAAGAAAAAGACAAATTCAACAAAACCATCATAACCGACTGCCCATTTTTGAATGAAATAATCTTACGGTTATAATACTGAATGTTGAGTCAAAATAAAAGCTCAGAATTTAAAGCTTAAAATAAATGTTCTAAAGCTTTTTGAATATAAAAAGTTCCATTTCAGAAGCAAAACAATTACCGATTGGCATAAATGTACATTTATAAGGTTTGATAAAAAAAAAAGCTTTGTGATTAACAATAAAACTTATTTAGATCCTGTGAATTTGCTAAGTTTTGAACTGAGCAACATGTCTTTTGAAAATTAACGGATTTTTCCCAAATCTTTCAATAACTGTGAATAGTGAATTTAAAGTTATTGTGTGTGTGTGTGTGTGTGTGTGTGTGTGTGTGTGTGTGTGTGTGTGTGTGTGTGTGTGTGTGTGTGTGTGTGTGTGTGTGTGTGTGTGTGTGTGTGTGTGTGTGTGTGTGTGTGTGTGTGTGTGTGTGTGTGTGTGTGTGTGTGTGTGTGTGTGTGTGCGTGCGTAAGAAAGCACTTAAATTCTCATTTAAGCATCGGAAAAATTATGATTATATCATGAAAAAATTAATAAAATGAAAATAGAAACATAATTTCAAGTATTTCTTTTAAATTTTCAAACAAAAAATGCCACAAAACAACAATGAAATTTTAAAAATTTTAATCACTTGCACTTGGTTATAATACGAGCTGAATTATAAATGAAATCATTGCAGTCAAAAATAAAAGTGATGCGCCTCAAGAGAGACTTTTCCGTTTATTGTTTGCATCGCTTTAGACCAAAAAAATAACACAGCCCATTATTATGATTTTACGAGTAAATCGTGCATTCTAAATTATTGATAATAAAATTTTTTGTACGAACAAAAGGCAAAATTAAACAATTGTTTAATGGTTTAAAGAATATGCAGATATACGTATCGATATATAATATCCATGATTAAATGAATTCGGACATTTTCAATTTTCTAATTGAAAATCATAAATTTAAACATTAGATCTTTAGACCAATGAAATGACGATAATACAAATACTATTTCTGTTGAAAAATCAAAATTAACATTTTAATTTGAAATTAACAAACGAAAATACTTACATTGCACAAATTGATGATGAAAAAAATCGACATAGTCTTCGTTATATTTCAAAAGAATTCAAATTGTACAGATAACAATGTGATTTAAATTCAAAACTCAATGTGATTTGAAACCAATTAGACTTAGATTGAATGATGAATGTGAACTAAATTGCATATGGCAATGGCTAACATAAACACTTAAAATCATGTAAAAAGTTTGTTTTACTTTATTTTCATTCAATTCTGTTGTATTGTGACGAGAGAATATTATTATTGTTTGCGGCATTGTTCGGTATCTTATTACGAGCATTTTGCATCATTTAAAATGGTATGTTGGATGCAGAGAGAAAAGAAATCTCAATGAGATAGAGAAAAAACAGAAAGAGTAAGAGAGGGAGATGGATGGAGAGGGGGAAGAATGGAGAGAGAGCGGAAGAGAGAGCGTGAGGGAACGAAAGGAGGAGAGAGCAAAAGAGAGCAAGAGAGAATGAGAGCAAAAAAGACAAGGAGAAAGGGAGACAGAGAAGGAGAGGGAGAGGAAGAGAGAGAAAGAGAGAGAGAGAGAAGAGAGAGAGAGAGAAGGAGAAAGAGAGACAGAGAGGGAGGGGGAGAGGAAGAGGGGGGGGGGAGAGGAAGAGGGGGGAGAGGAAGAGAGAGAGAAAGGGAGAGAGAGAGAGAGAGAGATGAACAGAGAAGCAGAAGAACAAAGCGAAAACAAGCAGAAAAACAAAACAGAAGAAAGAGAATGCGTTCGAAAGAAAGCCGCAAGATAAACGAAAATTCATTGGATCCACCGTCAAAACGGTTTTATTTATTAATCTTTAATGATGATTATAATTTTTTATTCATAACTAGTGAATTTTATTGTGGTACATTTGCGTTATGTTTTTGTGTCTGCAAATTGCCGAAAAATTGCTTGATTTTAAACCAGTAAAATTGTATAACATAACATCGCATCGCAGATTGTCACAAAATATTCTGTATAATCAGCATGTGTTTGCTTGATATTGGTTGCAGAAACAATGTCTATCTGTAAAATATGTTCGGATTTATGTCGGTTCGGTTCATTCCCTACCATTTCTCTTCTTTTCTTTTCATTTCTTTTCATTTCATATGCAATTAACGACAATTTTCCATTGTATTCTTGGGCTGTCTCTGACGATATCAAAACTGCAAACGCATGGTGGAAAATCATTGAAAATGCCAGATTAATAACTGAATTGGATTTTATGATTCAAAGAAATGAAAAGCATTATTTCACCGAACGAAGAAATCAAGTGATTCAAATAGAATGAAAAGAAAAAAGAAAATGGATTTTCAACTGCAAAATTGATTATTTACTGCAAATTGATTGCATTTCATCGAACACGCCATTTTATTCACTAAATTGAGCATGTTCTCGAATTTCATACAATTTACTTTGTTCGTTTTTCTCAATTTTATCATATGAAGAAAATTGGCTTTTAGCAACAACAACAAAAATTGAGAGTAAAATCGTTGACTAAATGAACGAAAAAAGTAGTTGTGCAACTATGACAAAAATCAAAAATTCATTCGCGTATGGCGGTTGAACGGAAACATGTTTGGCTGTTAAAAAAAACAAAAACATCTCACATCCAGTATCCATTGAGTGTAAAAAAGTTTGTTGCACAGCAGCGGTTAATTTGAGGGAATATTTAGCGATTTGCAACCACGATTGCATTTATGAAAAGCAAAAGAAAAATCGCAAACTGTTTTAAATCGTTTGCTTGGTCGATGTGCAGTGGTTTTTATTTTTTGTTCTTTCTTTTTGCAATTGAATTATGCAAGTGATATAGCAACGTGTCAGAAAGTGTCGATTGTCGACTGGCTGGTCAATGACAATGTTTTACGTTTGAAATTAATTTTTGTTTTCTCTGTGCTCAATGAACACCGTTTCGTTCTTCATCAGTTTTCTCTCTCTTTCTCTCTCTCTCTCTCTCTCTCTCTCTCTCTCTCTCTCTCTCTCTCTCTTTCTCTCTCTCTCTCTCTCTCTCTGTATGTTTTGTGTTGATATGAAACCTTCGATCTTATTGCTAGCGATTGGGGTGGAAAAAAAAAAAAATATACTTGACCATTTTACCGTGTACAAGTGCGGCAAAATGTTTGTTCGAATGTTTCGATTTTATTTGTTTGTTTGACAGTTTCCATTTGTCTTTTTGCATTTTTCATTTGAGCGCACATTTATCTCGAGCACTTTTTATTTTTATTTTTCGGCCCATGGTCCATTGCAAAGAAAACAAATTGCCAAGTGCCGACTGCCGAATGGATAAGTTTTGTTTGTTTACATTGTTTGTTGGGCAGTGTATATTGTTTTTTCTGTTTCTTTTTCATTCAGTCGTCTCATCCACCTTCGTCTGCTGGAATTGTGAATTACAATGCCACATGTCGCATTGCATTGAAATCAGTGAAGGAGAATCGAAAAAAAAGAAAAAATAACAAAATTCGTTTGCCTTTTTATCACTGGCTAATTCGAATGTGAACGTGTGACAAAGCTCCTTAGTTTTTCTTCGCCAGTTCTGTTATTTTAACGGTTTTTCTCTCTCTTTCTCTCATTCTCTCTCTTACTCTCTCTCTCTCTCTAATTCTCTCTCTCTCTATTTCTTATTCTCTCTCTCTCTCTCTTTCTCTCACCATTTCTATCACTCACTCACATCATTTCGTTCATAGTTCAAGTCAAAAGAGGCATTGTATTGGCACACACAGAGGCCATTCGATGGAGGCAGATATTGATGTAACCGTATGCATATTGACTGTGCGTGTGTATTTGGTGCGAAACGCACAATTTTTCGTCAACACACACCGAATTCCACATGAATCGTTTCTACTCTTGGCTGCTGTTGGTGAAACAATGATGATGCGTGAGACTGTGCGTATTGTACGGCAAATCAAATGCCCATGTTGTGTATCGTTCTCTCAACACACACACACACACACACACACACACACACTCACACACTTTCTCTCTCTCATTCTTATTCTCTCCCCCTATAGCAATCTATTTCGTCTTTTTTTTTTTTCTCTCACTCTCTCTCACACTTACTTTCAGTTATCCTGAGCCCGTTTGTGCGTATGTGGCGAATGGGGCATATATTTTGCCACACGCCGACCGAAAAGTTTCGGCATTGTTGTGATTATTGTTGTTGTTGCTGTTGCTGTTGCTGTTTTCGGTGGTGGTGTTGTTGTTATTTTTGTTGTTGATGGTGTTCGGTTGTCGAGCCGCTGAGCATGGCAAAAATTCTGGGGGTGAAATAAAACACATTTCATCAGTAGTCAGTCAGTTAAATGTATACATTGTTATGGTACGGTTGTTTATTTTATTTCAACAACACAAAACGATAAACACACGTCATTTTCAATTCGGTACGGTGTACACAATTTTTTGATATTCGTAAAAATTATATAAATACATTTCAACGTATACAGTACCGTACAAATTCATATCTTTTTGCCCATTATCAGGCATGGCATATTCGATTAGCATCAGTGTGACATTTGTATTGCCGGTAGTTTTTCTGCTTGAACTACTTGAACATCAAGTATCGTCTTGAACTGTGATTCAATAAAGTGTAAAAAAAATTTCTTTTTCTTTCTCATCCTTTTTTTTTTTTTTTAAACATTTGAGTTCCGTTTTGTTCCTTTTTCGTTTCTTTTTTTTTCGTGTTTTGAATGTTAACCTGAACAACCACGTGCGATAAGTGTGAATACGAAATGAGACTGAATCGAAATGTTCAAACTGTCATTTGTCATCTTTTTTGTGTGCAATTAAAACATCATTGTGAATTGCATACATTTCATTAGACAGCATTTTTTCTTTCTTTTGTGTTTTCACATCATCACAAATTCCATATGAAAACGACAGCACACGATTTAATATGAACTTTATACAATATATATTTGAATATGAAGTAAATCGAAAAATTCGAATTTGATAATTGTAATTTTTCTTTTTATGCTAAATCCAGTCGACTTTTGTTCAAAAAAAAAAAAAACAAAAAAACAATAAAGTGTCAAATTGAGTTGATTTCCAGCCAGGGAAAATACATCGCAGATATTATATGTGTGAATTTAATTTTTTTTAATTTGAAGAATAAAACAGTGTGCAAATTTGAAAAAATTCAAATAATATCTCTTAACCGAAAAAAAAAAAAATAACATAATAACAGTGATTTCCATGGTTTCGGTCAAATAAATGTTTTTGCTAACAATTCAATTCAAAAATTTCATTGTAAAATGGCAACAGAAAATCCGTGATGAAAAATCCGTGATTTGAATTTTAAATTGGTAAGTAATGAAACCCGAATTTAAAAGAAAAAAAAAAAAAAAAAAAAAAACATTGAGAAAAGTTTAAATCGACTGAGGTATCGAAAAGAGGTTAAATGCACTGAATGAATGTACACGAATTGGAATCAAATCTGACTTACTAAAAGGACAAAGAAAAAAAAAAAGAAATGGATAGAAAGAAAAGAAAAATGGTAATGAAAACAAGTAGCAAAGTTCAAGTGAAGAAGCAACAGCTTTGCCATGACAAGAATAAAGAAAAAAAAAAGAAAAAATGTCGACTCGCTAGAATTTAAATGATAATGATCAAAGTTGGACACATTGTGCGCAACAGCATGAAGATAAATGATGATGTGCTCTCGTTGTTCGATTGTGGCAAAACTGGTAATAGATGGATGGGATTTATGTTCGAAAATGATTGTCTCGCCGAGATCTAGAACATTGCGATAACGGACATTGATCTGTCTGTTACCGATTTTTCATAAAAAATTCATCTTCAAAGACCCACTTCTATTATCATGTTATCAGTTTGAATGTTTTTTTTTTCTCACTACAAGAAAAAAAAAAAATTGATATATTCATATAAGGGAATAAAGAAATTTCGTCTCTATTATCGTTATTAATTCACTTTGATGTTGGACATATGTTAACAATAAAGTTTTCTTCTATAATTTGCTTCGACATTTTTTTTTTTTTTTTTTGCTTTTTTCGGAATCAAATTTTGCTTCGATTTTTTCATTCTTTTATTGATTTTCTTTTTCCTTTTTTTTTCGAAAATTTCAAAAAAGAAACGAACAATATCGAGTGGGAAATATGAATTTTTGGAAAATTCCAATGAAAATAAATAGTCGAATTATTTTCGATCGATTTTTACAAAAAATTGTGATTTTAAAAAAATTTGTTTTTCGTAATTTTTTTGTATTTTTTTTTTTTTTTTTTTTTGGTTCAAAATGAATGTTCAAATGAATGACTTTAAATTGCAAAAATGGATTCCAAAATATTTTCAAATTCCTTCCTGATGACAGTTCCTTTTGAAAACTTTCTTAAGCAACAGCTACTAAAATCCTAAAATACAACAATTCAAGTCGAGTAAAAAGTTTATTTTATTTAAACGCTAAAGAATTGAAAAGCAATTTCGTATTTTCTGACATTCTGAAATAATAAAAATGATTAAAATGTTACCAAAAATCATTTGCTAATTTGTCATTTGCTCATTGAAATAAATTATTAATTAAAGCCGCGCTTAAACTGAACAAAAGTGATATTTCGTTTTATTTTATGAAATGAAAGTGTCGCACCATTCGATTTCATAAAAAAAAATCTGTTGTAGAAAAGACGACTGTTAAATGTATTAAAACATTCTTACAGCCGAAAATGTTAAATATGAAATGATAAATATGAAGTTTTTTTTACGCTTTTTCCATTCGAATGTTGAACTCGTACTGTCTCTTCAAATTTTCTTCGTGTATTTTCGTCAATAAGTAATTGTTAAACAAAAGAAAGAAAAAGAAAAAGAAAAACAATGACGAAATTGTATGATTTGCTGATGAAAAGGCATCAAATACCGTAAAATCGGCAATTCATATGCTTGCTCTCCGATTCGATTGTACAAATACATTGAATAACTGAAATATCATTCGTAATCGTAATTATTTCTATATTTTGTCATACAAATACACCTATTTAGTCGTATATTTTTCGTATTACGGTTCATAAGCTTTTCCATTTGTATATACGAAACCGACTATCGAATCCGTTTTATACATAAAATGAGATGAATAGATAGAGAGTGAGAGCGGGAAAGGGAGAAGGAAAGGGAGATGAAGAGTAAAAGACAAAGAGAGAGAGAGAGAGAGAGAGAGAGAGAGAGAGAGAGAGTAAAAGAGGTAGAACAAAAGCAAAGAATGAGAGAAAAATGAAGAACAAGAACAAGTGAGAACCAGTTGTGTTCATTTGCTAAAAAAGCATTGGCTGCAAATTGTTGTTTTCGTATGTTGCGAAAAATATAACTGAAGCGCACACCGAAACGCTTTTTCTCACTCGACACACAACTTAATAAATTAACGAACGAACGAACGACGATTACACGACGGAAAAATAACATGTACCGAGAGAGTGAAAGAGAGCATAAGCAATGTTCACGCCCAATATTTCGAACTTCCATGCGCTTTCCAGCCTCTTTTCCAAAAAAAAAAAGCACGACTTTTTGTATCATATAAACATACAGGCGAATAGCAACAGCAAACGAACGAACCAAAATAATAATAATAATAAAAAAAGAAGAACAAAAATATATATAAAATAATAATAATAATAATAAAAGAAAAATAACAATAATACGAGCAGCGGCAAAAACAGCGACACCAAAAATACGACTGCTGCAGTAAATGAGGAGCTACTGTGTGTACATTAGAAACAACAGCCGAAAGCCATTGAAACAAATCAAACCGAAATAAAAAAAAAAAGAAGCAAAATGTGGCAAAAACATGTATATATATACACGTTGAAAATATACACACAAAAAAAAGAAGATAGAGAGAGAGAGAGAGAGAAACACGAGCTAAAAGAAAAATAACAATGAAGTAGAAAACGCTTGGTGCAGACACTTCGGGCACAAGAAAAAGGAGAGATAACAGTTGAGTGCTGAGCACACACTCAGTCAAATGTTGGCGAGCAAATCGAAATCGAAATTCGATGCGCTTAAATCGTAGTCAGTGTTGAATGCCACGTATTCGATGCGATTTTGCAGCATCGCATCAAATCAATTTACCAATGTCAAAATGTATTGGATTCCTTAACGACATTTTTTCGTCCAAGTCATTTCAAGTAAATTCTTTTTTTTAAACGAATTTTCCTACTCATTTTACCATTTCAAATGTTCCATCAAAATTCACTGACCATGTTCAACATAAAGCTCATTTTCGACTGAGCCAACATTGATCTTGTAGCAAAATTAACCAATTTGATCAATTGTGCTTCACTGTTGGTTTGTTGGGTATTTCATAAATTTATACTATTTTCCCTTTTCTTTTTTTTTACTTTAGATGCGTTGAAAAATTGGCAATAAATCCACTTGAAATGTCTTGACAAATATGCACTAGTCCAAATAAAAAGACTTTGTGCAGAGGTGGCGGTTGTCGCAATTCGATAATCCGCCAAAGAATTACGAAAATCCATGTTTAACAATGACAACAACTACGATAAGGGCATGGCCCAATCAATGAGACTTGCTCATTTTCCAAGAAGATGAGTAAAACACAAACGAATAAACGAAAGAGAGAAAGTAGAAAAAAAAAAAGAAAATATGAAGAAAAAACAATAAACTCACGCACTCACACGTTGTGCCAGTCTTGAGTCTAGACATAATTTAAATTTTGAATCGCTTTTTTTCCACAATGTTCGCGTCCCACACCTCAAACGTTTTTTCTTCAACGGTTTTTGTTTTTTTTGTTTTTTTTTTTTTTTTTTTTTTATATTTCTTTTTTTTCGCTGAAGAAATAGATTTTTCATTGAAACGCTTCTTATCGTTTCGAAGAAATGTTGTGCTGTGCACTCATTTTTTTTTTTTCTTGAAAATTTGAAAGTAAGAGAAGATAGAGAAGAAGAAGAGAGAGAGAGAGAGAGAGGTGAGAGTGAGAGTGAGAGTGAGAGAGAGAGAGAGAGAAAGAGAGAGGAAGTGAGTGAGTGAGTGAGTGAGAGAGTGAGTGAGTGAGTGTGTGAGTGTGAAAGAAGATGACAGAGGAAAAAAAGAGAAAGAGTTTGTGAAAGTGAGAGAGGGAAAAAATGTACAGAAGAGATATGGAATGAATGGAGACAGATGGGAAACAAAGAGGCAGGGAGAGAGCGAGAGAGCCAATGTCCTCAATTTCATTTCGCAAAGGGTTGATTTAGTGATTTTAACATCTGCATTTGCTCTTAATTCAATGTGTAAAACTAATTTTTAAAATGGCTTTTTTTTTCATTTATTAAGTTGCAACAAAAGTTTCTCGCATATTGACCAATTATGAATTACACAACTGAAAATTAAGTGAAATTGCTTAAAATGCCTAGTTAAAATTAAATATTTGATCGAAAACATTTTAAATTTGTTTAATTTTGTTGAAAAAATTCTCATTTGATTTGAAAAATCACACAAAAGTACTTTCGAATAAAAATTTTGATTTTTCTTTGAAAAAAAACAGAGAATTCATGAAAAAATCTCACTATTTTTTTTCTAATGGATTTGATCTTTTTGGTTGCATCGAAATTTCTTCTAAAAAATGGCTCAGAATAGTTGAGTATTAAAGTTGAACTATTTTTTATTTCTGCAAAAATCTTAAGCTATTCAGTGGTTTTGTGCCATTGATAAATCTAAAAAAAAAATCCTTGACAAAACAACATACCCAAGAAGAACATAACAACAGAATCTGAAAGAAAAAAAAAAACTACGAATGATCCCCTGAAGCCAAAGTAATAAAGTGCTTTTTAAAAGAGAGCGAAGAGGAATAATAGAGAGATAAAGAGAGAGAGAGAGAGAGAAAGAGAGATAGAGAGAGAGAGAGAGAAAGAAAGAAAGAAAGAAAGAAAGAAAGAAAGAAAAAAAGCGTTGACCGTTTGACGTCGTCCTTAGTCGATTACCGAGAGGTAGTTAAACATTTATTGCGAATGTCTTTCTGGGGGCATTTTTGTTTTTGCTGTCTCGATGTGTGTTTTCGTTTGTTATGCGGTGATAGCATAAATGTTGAACAAAAGGCGGTAGCAATGTCAATATGCTGATAAAGCAATGCGTCGATGTATAAAACATGCAAGACCCAGTCAGTGGCAACCAGTTTTTAGTTTATCTAAAATGATTTTAATCAATTAGTGTATGGTTTGCTTGACATTGTGCATTAGTAAATACACTCGCGATCGTCTGCAATATTTTATAGAAGAGGAGAGAGAGAGAGAGAGAGAGTGTGTGAGAGAGAGAGAGAATATGTCGCCCGGTTTCAATAGCAGGATGGTTTTTCTTCTCATCATCCACCGTTCCCGTTTCGCACACTTCTTTGCACAAAACAAAACAAATACATATTTTGTGTGTTCGAACACAATGCATGCGGCATCGTCAAAAAAAAAAAGTACGAACGCTGCTTTGCTGCCATTTGACTTGTGCCATTCCGTTGAAGAAAACTTAAACTAATGAATAAGTTTTAATGTTCAAAACCGGGTAAATGTTGTACCATTCAAATTTCGTTTTGTCTAGCTAAGAAAATGTTGGTGGAATGTTTGCATGCGAGCGTGAGCGCTGACTGATTTCGGTGCTAAGTTTTTGTGTTTTTACTGTGCCTGGCTGAACACACAAGGCAATATGTCTCTATCAAAACATCTTTAGTTTTATGGGCAATATCGAATTAGAAATTCGTGCATACAATAGACAGAGAGAGGTGTGCATGAAAATGAATAGCGGCAAACGACTATCAAACACACAAAAACATATTGTCTTAGACTTTTCAACGAATATGGAACACCATTTTATCCATTCATATGACGACGCAATATGTTATTCAAATGCCAGTTTTCATTTCAATTTTCTTGTTACGTGCGAAATATATATACTAGTATGTGCAATGTGTTAGTGTATAAAATATATGTGTATTTAGTTTCATGAACAAAAGTTCGTGCAAATAAAATACATTTCACAATTTTATACATGATATGTTTAACAAACCCCTTTAGACAAAATCGCTCGCAATTCACATTTTCTTAAATGCAAGAAAAATGAAATTGAAAATGAAAATGAAAATGAAAATGAAAAGATGAAGAAATGTGAAAAGAGTTGTGTTTGCATTTCTTGAAAACATGAAAACAAATCAAGTTTTCTTATCGTTTATTTCAATGTCTTTTCTTTTTATTTTTTTTTTTTTTTTTGTCAACTTTTAGCTCGACAATTTTATCTTTATTGTCGCTTCATTTACCATGCATTCATATGCATTTTATCGAAACAATTCATTTATTATTTATTTATTACCTTTGTCAAATGACATAAATGTATGTCCAGACTGATTTTGGTCACTGGTCATTTAGTTTGAAAACAATGGATCATTTCTTTTGTTTTCGATCATCGAAGTTTCCTTTGTTGTTTCTTCACTTATCTTTTCTCAGAAAATTTATCGAAAACACATCAGCATTTTTCTTGTGAAAATATTACAACGGATTGCAATGATATTTTCATCCATTTTTGATTCAAATAGCAGGATGACATGAAGAAGTTAAGTGTAGGGTAGTCCAGGCCTGAAATTAATGAGACTTCCAATAGGTTATTTAAGCATTCAAAGTTCTCAAGAAATTTTAAATAATTTCACATTTACTCAAATTGTCAATGAAAATGTTAAAAGGAATCCCATCTCATTAGGGGAATCAAGCCATAAAAGTTCAAGTCGAAATTTCCACTTTCATTATGAAAGTTTTATAAGACTTTTTTGATTTGATAAACATTGAATTGAATTCATTTTTTTATTCATAATTGTAAGTACCTACAAAAAGATGGATAAAAAAAAAAAATGAAATCGAATGTGTGTTCTTTTGAAATTATAGGAATGTAATGTTGATTTTTGCTCATTCATTTCACAAAGATTACACCAATAAGTGGGGTCATAAATTGTGAAAAGTCAAACAAATAACCATCTTGGATCGCTTAATTTTCTTGGATTACATCGACGCTAATAATTTTTGGTATTAAAATGCAGCAATAATAATCATCGTAAGTGGCATTGATATCGAATGAAAACGGTACCCTTTCGTTTACATTTTATCGGAAAGACGAAAATGTTTAATCTTTAGCTTCTTCGTTTTTTTTTTTTTTTTTTATTGAGAAAGTAGTTGGTGTAGCATTCGGATTAGCATTAATGATGACGACCTTTTTAGCCATTGAACACATATTCATATCCATATCCATTTCTTGTCACCGAACATAAAGTTTTGCATGGATATTGGCCGAAAAATGAAGACATTCGGTTTGGGACTTACTCACTCTCTCTCTCTCTCTCTCTCTCTCTCTCTCTCTCTCTCTCTCTCTCTCTCTCTCTCTCTCTCTCTCTCTCTCTCTCTCTCTCTGTGTGTGTGTATATATGTGTTGAAAACAAAGATTATTTGCTCAAAGTCTTCCTTATTTCTGAACATATCCGTTCACAGTCAATAACACCAATATGCACTTTGCATACAAAACGACCGACCGATACATGTGAACATGAATATTACCCAAGAATATGAGCAACGACTGAAAGTGAACGAATATCACTTTTATTGCGATACTTGGAACACGAACACGTTGAATCAAATTCTAAGATGAAAAATACTGAAGAAACATATCAATTGCGATCGAAATGGCAAATGGAAATGTTCGGGCAATGAACACATTTCGTTGTTGAAATAATTCAAAAAAAAAAAAAAAAAAAAAAATCGAATTGTATTGCAATGAAATTAGAATTATTGATTTCAATTTCCAGCAAATGTTCTATTTCGCACAAATATTCTATTCCAATCGAGTCAAATACGATTTTTTTGTAGTAAAATTCACCGTTGAAAAATTCGTTTCAGAAGTTCGAAATCAAAACCAATCCAAAGCATTGCTACCAAAAATTTATTTTAATATTTATGATTTTTAAAATCGTGTTTTTAAATGATTATCAGATTGAATGTATTTGAATAAAATAATCGTGCGGCTTATATTTTCAGTTTAAGTGGCTGTGCATTTCGTGTCCGAAATGCAATGAACCAAGGTGTGGCGTTAAATTGCCACGTAACGGTTAATTTGCAAGTGGCCAAAGTAGGTGAATGATGATGACGACGACAACGGCGATGATGTGTGTTTCTGCTATGTATTGCTATGGTTTGGAAGAGGGGGGGGGGGGAGTGTCGGCAAACGGAATGGGCCAAATAGCGATAACTTTAAAATAATAACATGGTTCGGTGAAATCCAATTATCTCTTCTAAACAGAAAGAACATTCGACCAATGAATATTCAATTCATAGACAAATGGGATATTTTGTAAGGTGTTTTCAGCCAAAATATTCAGCACAAATGTTCAACGGAAATGATTTTAACAAATTATATTGGCGACCGGTATCAATTTGAATTTTCAAGAACAAAATGAAATGGAAGAAGAAAAAAAACAACCAAAACAAACACAAAATACAATTTTGTGCTCGCAATATGCTCGTACAATATTTAAATTTTCTCAGACGAAAGTTCTTTCTTTTGAATTTTCAATATTGTTGTTTTTGTTTTTATTATGATTTCTTGCCGCACAGAAACAAATTATTGTTTTCTAGCCCTTATTTACTTTAGTCTTTGTTCAATTTTTCTCTTCATATGGTTTATTTTCTATCTTGATTTTGGCCGCCTCTCTTAATCTTTCTCTCTCCCTCTCTTTTTCGCTCTCTCTCTCTTTCTTTCTTTTTCTCTCTCTCTCCCTCTCTCTCTCTCTTTTTCGCTCTCTCTCTCTTTTTCGCTCTCTCTTCCTCTTTCTTTCTATCTTTTTTTCTTTCTCTGTCACACTTACTTGAACTTTCGCCCATTTTTCTGGACAGAGAGAACCATCTTTTAATCTTTCTCTTTCTCTCCATCTCCACCATTCTTCTCTCAACAAGTCCCCAATCTTCTCACTCTCTTCAACTAAATATTTTAATACATTCATTCATTCATTCATTCAATCATTCGATTTATGCAATCTATATAAAATATTGAAATTGTGTATATCAAGAATTGTGTTAAGTGCAAACAAACAACGATAGAGGGAGAAAAAACGAAAACGCTTTCGGTGTGGCCGGGTACAACTTGAAACAACATACACAAATTACAAAATTCTACCAAAAAAAAAAAAAAAACATCAAACAATTGGATGGAATGAGAATGCGTGAACGTTGCTTTGGCACATCAACATTATCCGGGTAGTTTAAGGAAGAGATCCAATATGATATGATTTCATTGGATTGCAATGGGCGCGCCATAAATACAATAGAACACAAGCCCGAATTCACATGTCGAAAATGTTGTTATTAAAAAAGACCACAAAAAAAACACACATACGCTCATCCCCAATTTCAATTTCTCCACTTTTTCTTGTTTTTCCTTTTTACATTTGCACACATGATGAGGAAACATTACCCCATCACCTAGACACAAAAATACTTTATATTATTTGTGGCTGATTCAACATAAGCTTCAGCGCCTAAGACAATCAATGAGATGAGGCGTTCAAGCCAGTGTAAAAGAGTGGGCGAGCTAAAGCGAAAAAGAAAGAGGAAAGGCGAGAGCAAGGCAGACGAGAGAGTGAGAGAGTGAGAGAGAGAGAGAGAGAGAGGTGAGAGAGTGAGAGAGAGAGAGAGAGAGAATGAGAGAGTGAGAGAGAGAGAGAGAGAGAGAGAAAGAGATAGTGAGAGCAAGCAGATAGCGAAAGAGTGCGTGAAGTGTTTGATGTAGAATGTAATATAAAATATAAATGAATAAATGAAATGAAATAATAATAATAATGGAATATAAATTGGCCGGACCTAAATAAACATAGACAATGTTGATGGTGAAAGCGATAATAAAACGATATGGCTATATGGATCAGTTTTTAAGATGTGATGCGCTGTGATGCCCATGAATTCTTTCCATGCTGCATTGTGTTACGGTGAATCCCGGCGATGTTTTTAATGATGACGAATGCGTCCGAATGATGACGAAAACGATAACGAATCCATAACGGTTTTTGTTATGATTTCAGTAGCCGACGTGTAAACATAACGAATTCTTATTGAAATCATATCCCCAAGCAAGCAAGCAATGCAATAGAATTATCCAATGTCTATGTTACACTGAATTTTCAGTATATCATTGCTTTAATCGAAGATTTTCATCACAAAATTTTCACTTAAAATTTTTAGCAATGGCAAAATAAATTCGTTCTCATAAATTGATTGCTGCAGTCAAAACTACTTACTATTTTCTTTTTTCTTTCTATTTTTGTTTACTTTTGCGAACGAAAAAATGAGAGAAAACGAAAAGGGGAAGATGTAGAAAAAGTGAGAACGAACGAAAAAGAGAGCGAAACATGAAGAAAGAAAAAAAGAAAGAAAGAAAGAAAGGGTGATAAATAGAGAAAGGGTGGGAGGGAGAGAGAGGTAGAGAAAACGAAAGAGAGAGAGAGCGAAAGTGAGAGAGATAGAGATAGAGATAGAGAGAGATAGAGATAGAGAGAGAAAGAGAGCTAGAGAGCTAGAGAGCTAGAGAGAGAGAGAGAGAGAGCGAGAGAGAGAGAGAGAGAGAGAGAGAGAGAGAAAGAGAGAGAAAGAGAGAGAAAGAAAGAAAGAGAACGAGAGAGAAGAGGGGAAGGAAAAGAGAGAAAGAGGTAACAACAGAATCTGATCTAGAGATCGAAAGAGATAAAAATCAAAATAGATAGCAATTGTTAGTGAATATATTTGAAATGGAAGAAAGTGTCTGCTTTCAAAATATGTAATATTTTACTTAAAAACAATAAAATCAAAAACCAACTCCGGTTTTTGTTTACATTTGCAAATGTAAACGATTGCGTCAAAGAGTTAAAGAGAATGCACGAACCGAATAAATGCAAATTTTTCGGCATGGAAAAACCATTTTATGCACAACGGGAAAATATGGATTAGAAAACATACTGTGATTTTACGCACGGAATGGCTAGCAGTCACTTTATGCAGTAATTTATCCCATTTGGTTTTTGGAACAATTTCTCAATGTCTCTATGCGGAACAACAAATTCAGAAGAAGAGAAACAGAAAAGAAAAAAAAAAAACAAAAAAGAAAAGAAAAAACAACAACAAATAGAAGAAGCAATTCAGTTTACGTACGAATAAATCTCGGAAATTGCATTGGGCCTGAACAATGGGTCGAACATTAGAATTGAGTGAAATAGAGAATGAAAGAGAGTTGATCAAGCCATAAAAATAATCAACACACAATATGCATGGATTGGCCAATCGAGTGTGGTATGGTTTATCGGTTTTATTTGTTGAATAACAATGACAAACACACACTAAATTTCGTATTTCAAATCTTTTCAAAAATCCACCCAATTACGTTCGTATAAATATGAATTGACCTATTCTGTCGAATTTTGCGTCGTCGTCGTCGTTCATTTGCTTTTGGCCAGTCGATTAAGCTGTAAATTTACTTGCTTCATAAATGACTCATTGTTTTTTTTTTTTGCCCTGAATTAACCGGCATTCTTTTTTTGTTGTCGTACAGGAATTATTGCACAAAAATAACTCAATTTTTTCCAAATATTACACATACTCGCTCACACGCACTTTGTTAAACGTAAACTTTTCGCAATTGCTTATATTTATATATTTAATGACTTGCCATATACAAGAGCAAAATTTCAAGCTTTTAATTTTTTATTAAATTTTTTCCGTTACTCTCTTGCCATCGAAGTTTATTTTCCATTTCATTTCCTATTTCATCGTACCAATCAAATACGAAATTCGCATAACGAATAAAAACAAAAAAATTTATTGGAATGACAATGCCAATGAATTAACATGTCGACACAGTGAGTATTGTAAATAGTGGCGCATTTCATCGTTTAAATGATTAGAAGTTTCCTGGTAAACAGTTAGCAAACAACATTTATATACAATAAACCAAAGTCAAAGTGTACATATGCACAATTATCTTAATCGTTATGGTATAAATAATTCTCGACAGGAAGCTACTGACATCAACATTTAAACAACAATCGAAATGCCGACTGTGTTTGTGAAAGTGAAAGAGTGCGTGTTGAAAAGAGAATGAGATAGAAAATGAAAAAGAGGAAAAAGCGAAAGACAGACAGACAGACAAAGAGAAAGAGAGAGAGAGAGAGACAGACAGAGAGAGAGAGAGAGAGAGAGAGAGAAGAGAAAGAGAGAGAGAGAAAGGGTGAGAAAGAGAGAGAGAGAGAGATTGAGAAAGATAGTGAGAGAAATTTCTCTTAATCGAATCTCAATTGAGGTAGTTGCAGAGACAAAGAGAAATAGAAAGAGAGCGAGAGAGAAAGAGAGCGAGAGCGAGAGAGAAAGAGAGAGTTAATGAGAATACGAGACAAAGTTAAATGTTCCAAACAAACATGTATTTATGAAATAATCGTAATGAATGGATTTACGTAAACTAAACTAAGGAAAAACAATTTTTCCGTCACACCATCTAGTTGGTTGTGATATTCATGCATTCCTAACCATGAATGCACATCAGGTCGATTGATGTTGGTATTTTGAACTGGCCGTGATTCATTTCAGTGTGTAAAATAAACTTTAAATCCACTTTAGAATTCAATGGGATAATGTGCGGCACACGATGCAAATGTGTTGTGAGAGGAAGAGATAGAGAGCGAGACCGAGAGAGAGAGAGAGAGACAGAAAGAGTGGAAGAGAGAGCAGAGTTTTATTTCGAATTGAGAAAATGGAATATGTTGTCCATGTGTTCGGTTGTGTTTTGCATTTAGAAAACTATTGACGTAGTCGCACTTTGGTCTCACATTTTCTTAATGGAATTGTTGTTTAATTTGCAAGTTTTGGGCCCATTTGCGTGCGTTATATATATGTGAATGCATGTATTGAATCTTGGGTATTTATGTGCGAATATAAATTTTCCTTGGATTTTCATTCCTCTACCATTTATATTGTTTCTATTTGCATAATATGTTTTGAGTGTGGCCATAAGATTTTCCGTAGATAATCGCTTTTCTAATTAAATTATTGAATCAATTATTTCATTATTGCTCATGGATAATAAAGGTTGTCGGCAACGATAACGACAACGACGACCATTTGACGCGCCCAATTTTATGAATTTATTTCAAATGAAATCTGTTCGAAAGTCGCGAAAAATTTCAAATTGATAATTAATGGTAAAACTTAAATCGTTTCCGTTTCCATTTTCATTTCCATTGTTTTGATTGAAAAAAAAAAAGAAAAGAAAAAACGACGCTCGAGTATAAAATATTTATGCGGCAATGCATGAAAATGAACTTTCTTTCAGCAAATCAATAAATTCAATGAATTGAATTCAGACTTTTCAAAATTTATTCATTAAATCAGATTTTCCACATCGATGATAATGCAATCCGGTTCTTAATTAACCATCGTTATACTTTATACAAATGCAAACAAATGCTTTTGTCTGATAAACAATAAATACAGTCAAATTATTCATTTTTGTTTATTAATTTGTCAATAATCATGGTGCGCGAAATGATGGAAGCAGGAGAAGAAGGCGAAAGAAAATGGAGAAAGAGTGGAAAAATTTAGGGGAAATGTGACAAGAGTATGAGATGAAAAACCAACTTTCAAGTCCAAACATTGTCCGACTTATTTGTTCATTATTCGTAGACATGTATATCTCGATCTATTATTTGTTGAAAAGATTGGATTTCCTTTCACTTTTGTTATGTGGTTAGTCCCAATTTTTATTTGCACTTTATTTACCAACCTCCTCGGTTGGTTCGAGGAGTCGATGAAAGCTCAGTCCGCGCGTATGTGTGTGTGAACGGTATGCATATCTACAAGTGAAATGATGTGAGGGAAGTATGTGCCGACATATGAATGTGTGAGAATCGCTTGACCTGTGAGTCGTACAAACAACAAAGGGGTTTCTACCATAAAATTTATGATTTAACAAAAAAAAAAAAAAAAAAAAAAGCAGCCTGATTAGACCCGTATCCATTAAAATCTATTTGCTGACTGACTGTAAATCTCATGGGCAACATTCAAATGATTATGCATTGCCACCAAGTAAACCGAACACAAAAAAAAGAGAACCAAACGTTTATTCAATTGAGTGGCCAAACTTGATGCTGGCCATTCGTCCATTGCACTTGAAATCGAAAATTAATTTCAACAAAAAGATGATAATGGCAATTTTACGGTATGAAAGAAAAAAGATGAGTTTATCTTTAATACACACAATTCAAAGCAACGATTTATCAGAATGTTCAACATTGCGTTTATAATTCAACAAAATTTCATTGGAAAAAACAATTATGGAAAACGATATGAACGAATAATTATTGAGAATCATTTGTTTTGGTGAATTATAAATCGAAAAACGGAACACAGCAAATGATGAATTTGATTTTCATCGAATATTAGTCGCTTTCAGTTTCCGGTTGCAATTTCTCTTTTTTCGTTGTCGTTGTCGTTGTCGTTGTAGTCGTCATTGTCATCTGTCAAATGATATTCCATTTAAAATCAATTGTGGTATTTTCTTGAGAGAATTATTATCTCAATGAATTGTGGCATTTTCTATGCTATGAAATTTGAAAAAAAAAAAAAAACTGTTTTCCTTCACAATGACGCTCAACTTAACCGGCAATTTTCCGCGATGCAAACATTTGTTTATTTGCTTGTCGAGAATGAATGTATCTCTTTCCTTCTCTCGCCATCTCAGTCTCTTTTTCTCTCTCTCTCTCTCTCTCTCTCTCTCTCTCTCTCTCTCTCTCTCTCTCTCTCTCTCTCTCTCTCTCTCTCTCTCTCTCTCTCTCTCTCTCTCTCTCTCTCTCTCTCTCTTCCTCTCTTCCTCTCTATTTTTTTCACTCAATTTATATGTCTTACTCGATCTTGATATTCTTTCATTTTCGTCCACGTTCTCATTCTCCTTTTCTATATCTATTCACAAATGATTTTGTCTGTATTTTCAAACTGTCAGTTAGAAAACAGCGTGTGTGTGTTGTGATCATGTTTTGCATCGACAATTATTTATTTAATTTCATAATTTTTGTTCATTTTTTTCTCTTCTTTTTTTTTTTGCTTCGTCGTGATTTGTTTAAAATTAAACATTTTGAAATCCAAAACATGCTCTGGCATTTGGAATTCAATTGAAAAAGAAAACGAACGACGATATTATCCTGAAAGCAAAAGGAAATAGATAGAGAGCAAGAGTGTGATAGCGAAATGAATGAGGATGGGTGTGCAGTCGATGTGTTTATAAATATTCCAATTCAATTGCATATTTCTTGATAATCAACAATCCAAACATTTCACACTGAATATATCACATCGTATTCTTATCATAAACACGATTTTCGAATGAAATGCGCGCATCACTTGGAAACTGATTTAAATTATTCAGCATGGCAATCGTGGCTGTTGTGGAACAAGAAAATGAGCAATTCTTTTCTGAGAGAACGTGAATGAATGGTGAGGGAGGAAGAGGAGAAGAGGAGAAGAGAGAGAGAGAGAGAGAGAGAGAGAGAGAGAGAGAGAGAGAGAGAGAGAAAAAAGAAGTACCATCAATGAATGATGCTTACAAAAACCCTAACTAAATTATAAGACACCTTCGTTTCGGTCTCGATATTTAGGCATTTGCTTGATTTACACAAACTGCCGCACAAATGCGCACACATCCAATTCAATATGCAAAAGTCGAGCTCAAACATTTGAAATCAACGTCGCACGACGAATGAATTCCAGCTATTATTACAAGCGAGCCACTGTACTTGCGAGAGAGAGAGAGAATTGAAAAATGCGGAAGAGTGAGTAAGGGTGGGGATGGGTCAGAGCCCGTTAATAAAGCAAATAAATATTCCATAAGCAAATTCAATATCTATGATTTTCATTTCGTTCGTTCTCATTGCCACAATTCATTTCAACAATGCTCTCTCACTCGTTATGAATATGAATTCTTCATTTGCATCACTCTCATTCTCTTTGCATCTCTTACACACTCTATCTCTTTCACTTTTGTTTCTTTCTTCCTCTCTCTCTCTCTTTCCCCCTCGCTCTCTCTCTTTCCCCCTCGCTCTCTCTCTCTCTCTCACACACTCATACACACACTCTTTCTCTCTTTCTCTCTCGCTGCTCACTCGTATTTCTATACTTGTTTAGCTTTGTTCTTATTATTTTACAGTGTGTACCGACATTTATTGCTGTTTGTTGTTTGTTTTACATGGATTTATCATTTAACATATTTCTTGCGATACCATCAAAAATGCCGTTATTCGTCAATCGAACACATTTTTTTTCAAAAAAAAAAAAAAAAAAAACACAACAAAAACTCCATCATGCTTATTTGATTTTTGATCGATGAGAAGGAGAAAGCCCCAGAGGAAAAACGAGAGCAGAAGAGATAGAGAGAGAGGGAGTGAGAGCAAAGGACGAAAAAAAATGAATTTATTTCGATTCGTTACACAGAAGTGCACGTTTTTCCATGCACGTTTGCCCGCCAATCAACACAACAATACAGATTTGTATGCAAACGCGATTACGATGTTTGGCGCGCGCGAAATACAAAAAAAAAAAATATATATTTCCAAATAAAAAGCAACATAAGTCATCATGACTGCAACACATTGTTCGATTTTGTGAATGATTGATTTGACAAATTAAAAAATAAATATCATCGCGTCATGTAAACAAAGAGTCCAACCAATGGCATTTGTTAAATTTGTAGTGAACAAATATGCGCACGACGAGATACGATTTTATGATTTAACAAAGCCTAATTACTGATGAAAAATGATAGTCGTTTTAATGAAGCCTGACACGAACACTGAAAAAAATTATTTGATTTCCGTTGGCACGAGAGATGGAGTTTGAGTTTGGTTTGTTATGATATTTCATCAATTGTTCAGCATTTTGTGATTTTTTTTTTTTTTTCGTTTTTTCATTCGTTCATTTTTCGTGTTTTTTTTTTTTTCTTCCAAATTGATTTTACAAAATCATTTTTCGCGAGTTTTTTGTTTGTTTATTTTCGCGTACATTTCAATTTATTTTTTTGCTCTTCCAATGAACGTGGCTTTTTTCCCCGTGTTGCCCGTTTAATCTCAGCAAGTCAATTTGGTTTGCATTCCATCTCAACCTCACCATACAGTGTTCAACCTCTACTATTCGTTCAATGTGTTTATTGGAATCATCAAAAGTGTTTGTATCAAAATTGCCGTGTTTGGCATAACATTGGCTTGTTGAATGCATTGCATTGTCCATAAAAAAAAACACTCTCACTCACACTCTCACTCAAACACACACACACACACCAAACGGCACGTAAAATCGGATTATTTGAAACACACTTGTTTTAACTGTTTTAGGGAGTTCAGTGTGTTAATCAGCTTTTGTGTGCATCGTTATCGTAACGGTTGAATCGTTTGATATGGTGTGTTTCAATTCTTTTCACATATTTTCAATGTATGCTTGCAGTTTTGCATGATGTTTTCAACCACTTTGCCCAAATGATATTCAATACAAACGTTGAAATGAAATGAAATGTTTGAACGTTGCGTGCAATTGAGCATTGTATGTTTATCTCAACGGTACCAGTGCAATAATAACAACAACAATGTTACTATACACATTTGTCGTGTGCCGTTGAATTGTGCTGAATGTAAATTCGTTTGTTAAAATATGCACTTTGAATTGCAGTCCATTCATTGTTGTTTGATTTGAACAACGTGTGCAAAGCAAATGTATATGATGCAATCCGTGCAGTATGCAATGGGTGATTTATGTGTGGGAAAAAATAGTGATAAAAGCATTAAATTGTGTTTGGGGGTTGAAATGTAACAACACGACACATGTTGATTGCCACTATGCATCCACCGGTTGCACTTGGCTTAACAAGCATTTAATTGTGTTATTGCGGTGTTACAAAGTGCATTCAATACAGTGTGGACAGAAAATGCAGTTGAAACAAAAACGCATTTATGTCATTCATTTTAAACGACCAAAGACGGAGAAATGGAGAGAGATTGATAGAAGCAAAGAAAGAGACACACCGACAGAGACAGACAGAGAGGGAGAGAGAGAGAGAGAAAGAGATAGATAGAGAGAGGGAGAGAGTGAGAGAGAGGGAGAGAAGGAGGTAGAGAGAGAGGGAGAGAGAGAGGGAGAGAGAAAGAGGGAATAAAAGGTGTTTTGAGCTTTGGCTAATTTATGAAGGGGGTGGTAAAATGATTATAGAAATTTAAATAAAGAAAAATTATGTTTGACTAAAAATATTGTGTATCATCAGTGGATATATTTATCGATTGTTTGTGGTGTGTGTGTGTGAATTTGTGAATGATGCGTAGCGTGTGTCGTCTGCATTGTGAATTAGAATGGCAATAATCATAATACCAGGCCACTTTTCACCTTGAGGGCTTTTACACACTAATGACACTACCCAAGGTGAACCGAATCGAATTTATTTTCACGTGATACACACGCATAGCTCAAGAATGATAACAGAAGACGAAGTTCGAAGGAAAGAAAAGAAAAAGAAAAAAAAAAAGATGAAATTGGTTGAATGAAACATATACACACAACATCTGTGTGGAAAATGCGGGCGATATGCGATTTAGTGACACGCCGCTCTCTTTTTTTTCCCATCATCATCATTACGGTGGCACATTTCAAGCGCTTTGTTCTCTCGTTTAAATCGACGAAGCATTTTCTTTGGCAATCAGTGCGCGCTTGCTAGATGTAAGCCCATTCAAAATAAATTGTAGTGTTTAGCATGCTTTCCGCTTCTTTGGAGTACGTCGATCTCTATTCTTTTCGTTCAACTTCTCCATTTTTTCACATCTTCCTTTTCTTATTCGAGAGAACTTCTTGTTCATCTCTATCTTGTATTTCTTATTTTCTTTCTATATTTGCTACACATTTTCTATCTGTCTTTGTCTTTGTCTATTTCTACATCTATTTGTCTATTGGTATCTCTCTCTTGCTATCTTTTCCTCCTCTCTTTCCTTTGAAATAATATCTTCTCTCTTTTCATTTGTCACTCCTTCTCTCACTCTCCCTCTGATTCTCTCACTCTCTCTCTCTCATTCTCTCTCTTTCTGTCTTTCTTTCTCTCTCTTTCTGTCTTTCTTTCTCTCTTCCTCTCTCTCTCTCTCTCTCTCTCTCTCTCTCTCTCTTCTCCTCTCTCTTTATCTCTCGCTCTCTCGCTTACTTTCTTGTTCTTGCTCTCACTCTCTCACTCACACATTTTCGTCCTCTCCCCCATATTCTGTCTTCTTAATTTTCGTTCTTCTTCATTTGACTCAAGAAAAAAAAAATCGCCGCAAAATAACACACACTCTACAGTGAAGACAGTGTGAATATTTGGCGACACAAACACCTACAAATAAAAAAAAAATATTCGAATAAATTTTCAAGTGAAAATGAATGGAAAACGGGCATACGTGGTGCAGATTGGCTAGATGATATTTGACGTGCAAATGTGATACACTTTATGATATATACTTTAATTTTTTTTTTCTTTTTTTTTTTTTGTATTATTCTTCATAACAACCGATGGATATTTGTTGTTACGTGCGTAGCATATTTAAATTTGTGCCGTTCATTTCTTTTTTTTTCTTTTTATCGTAAGTTAAATTTTTTTTTTCTTTCACGAGATGGATGGGCACATGCGACGTTAGTGTGAATATTTTCGAGAAGGAAATATTCATTTGACCAAATGTTTGGAGCATTTGTTTGTGCATCGTTACTGAACAAACACACTTTGGCCAAATAACATCGGCAAAGACGATAGAAAACAAGATGATGATGAAGAATAAGATCATATTCATACATATGAATAATAACAACAAAGTTGTGAGTGAAAAAGAAAAAGGAAAAGAAAAAGAATACTTTCCTTCGGCCAACTAAATAATATTAATACATTCGGTTGCCATGTTTATTTTTTTTATTTGTGCAACTTTTTACTTTGAATATATATGTTTCTTTTTTTTCGGTGAATTTCTTTAGTCCTTAGATTGTCATGCACAATGCACTCGAATTTATGTATGTGCGTAGTTTTTTACATACGGAAAAGGAGGAGGAGAGGAAGACAGAGCAAATGAATGAAGGAGAACTATTGAGAGATTTCTCTCACACACAGAGGATGTGAGAAAGAGAGAGAGAGAGACATACACACACACAGAGAGAGAGAGAGAGAGAGAAAAACAGAGAGAGAGAGAGAGAAAGACAGAGAGAGAGAGAAAGAATGAGGGAGATATGAAGAAAGAGATAAAGAAACGAAAATGAACCCATGAAATGCAAACGTAAACGTGGCAATTGAATGGTAAGAAAAAAAGATCCAAGAAGTTGAAAAGTTACAAATGTTGAATACATTCAGATGAAACCAAAACGAATGAACGACAAAAATAGAGACAAAGTCGAAGGAAAGGCGGACGAGCGTGTTGATCACCAGTGAGTTAAGGAGGAAGAAAGAGAGAGAGAGAGAGAGAGAGAGAGAAAGAGAGAAAAACTAGCTAACAAACAAATAATAAGAAGTCAAGTTAGTAAATGAATCTCAAGGGACTCGTTTCACCAACGATACTCACCTCCATTACAATCACATTCTCACACAGTAAAGTTGTTAGTCTTTATAGGATGCTATTACTTTTATTGTGTCTTCATCTCACTTTTTTCGCCTTCGCCTTCATTTTCATCGTCATATTCTTCTTCTTATTTTCATCTTTTTGGCATCGCAGCCAAACGAGCGGCAATCCCTCATTCCATTTACATTGAACAGAATTAGCACGACCTCACATTTCATGCAGATGATTTGTCTGGACAGAATATTATATTCTCATATATGTAATGACATATTTGGGCTTTTTATTAGCCAAAACAAGCCCTGAATATTGCATTGGGTCATTTCTTTTTTCTCTGTCGTTTAGAAGGAAATACAAATTTTTCTTGAAAAGTTCAGTTTGAAAGTTTTCTCTAGAAGAAAAAAAAAAACATCGATTTTCATGGGAAAATATGCTTTTAGAGATGAAATTCTTTATTAATTTAGATTTTTTCTTATTATTCGAATTAATTCTTTTTGAACCTAATTTTATGAAGAATTCGTTCAATACCTTTTGATGTGTTATTGTTAAATTTGTTTTTTCGGCTGAATTTTAATTTCTTGGCCTGAATTGCAATTAAAATTCAAATATTTTCCATCATTTTCCAGACGATTTTAAAATAAATTCAATAAAACAGCGTGAAAAATGATTTTTCAATCAGATTGAAAAACTATATTTTCAATTTCAAGAAATTGAAATTTGAAAATTGTTGTTCATCATTATCATTATTTAAGCTTAAAAATTATGTTCGAACAAAAAATGAAATGAAAAAATGATGGAAAAATCGATTTTTTCGGCAATGAAAAAGTGAAAATATCAAAGTAGCAAAAAATTCATTTTTGCGTCGTCGTTTCAAATAACTTATTCCGTTGCATTGTTGTACCCGTAGTGATTCCCATTCAGAAAAATTTGTCTTTTAATTTTATGTTATGTTTCCTTTGACAGTTTTAGTTCAAAATAGCGTGGCTCGTTATACCGTCATTCATTCAAAAATCGCTTTGGCACTGTAGACGGTACGCATCTTAATTTTCAAGTTGTTGCATATCTTATTTATATCTAAAAGAACGGCTATTAATTTTTCGGTCGAATGTAAAATGTTTAAAGTTATGGCAATTTTTCGAAGTGTACATGTGTGTTTGTGTGTGTGTTTGTAAGTGTATCGGGATGCTGTGTATTTTACCTGTGTTACGTTTCGTGCTATGCAATAAGCCTTTTCGCACTTGACGCTGTGAAATTACTTTCTACTTCGCGCCTTTTCTCTCTCTTTTTACCATTCCATTCCGTTCGCATTTTGTATTCGCACCGTCAATGCTTGCACATCGGCAAATATTACATTCGGTTTACTCTAACAAAAAAAGTTTCGTTTTCTTTGTGCGTTGCTCGTTGTTGCTGTTGTTGTTGTTGTTGTTGTTGTTGTTGTTGTTGTTGCTTCTTATTTTTATTTACTCATAAAATATAATCACTGTCGATTAAGCCTATCAAGCGTTTGAAATCAAAATTGCGTTGGATGTAAATTAGAAAATAAATGCCGTACGCTCGATTTTCACATCCCTTTTTCAACGCATTTGTATTGAGGTGCACCACTCTCATCTTATGAATGAGAGAGGGAGAGAGATGGAGAGAGAGAGAGACGGAGAGAGAGAGTGTGTGTGCTCAAGTTTTTCTTTCAGGTACGTGCCACTTATTTTCATGGCAATGGTGTTTTATAATAATTTATACTTTTTCGGGTGTGTTGGTTTTCATTGTCGACGGGTACGATGCATACCAGAAGCTGTAGCAATCTACGATGCCACAAAACATTTAACCGGCGTTAAATGGTTTTTAATTTTTCGTCGATTGAGGCAATTCAACGCACTCTACGTACGTGAATTTCGATGATATCCGCTCATTCAAAATGCCTTTTCTCTTTCTTTCTCTCGATTTTCTTTTCTTAAACTCCTCTTTCCCCTTCCCACTTCTCTTCATCTCTTTAATTCTTACTTTCTTTTGGATTGAATCCCTGAATTCTTTCAGTCAATCTCCATCCTTCTCTCAATCTCTCATTTCTTTTTCTCTGCCTTCAACTCGCTTTCAATTTTACTATCTTTTTGGGAAGTGGTTTGTTTGTGGTGTATTGTTAATTTTTCCACTCAAACTGCTGTTGCAAAACAATTAAAAAGCCAAAAAAAAAAGAAACAAAACAAAATGATGAAAATCACACTTGGAAACGGTAATTTTCAACCCGAAAAATAGCAATTAAAAATTCCGACATTTTGCAAATATTGCAATAAAGATAAAGCAACCGACAATCGACATTTTCTGCGAATCGCGCGAACTTTTATCATATTTGGATATGATTTTGAGTTTTTATATTTCACCAAAGGCGACTGCGCTTCAAACACAATTCAAAATGAATAATTTCCTCACTTTGGCTCAGTCACTCGTTCGCTTTGTCTCACACTCTTTCTATTTCTCTCTCTCTCTCTCTCTCTCTTTCTCTCTCTTTCTCTCTCTTTCTCTCTCTCTCGCTCTCTTTCTAAATTCATCTCTTATCGTAAATGGTTGGAATCATGCTTTTCAGTTTCAATTCATTGACCTGAATCACTTTAAATTTCATACGTACGAAGTCAATAGATTATAATGTAAAAAATGAGCAAAATTGTACGCCAATTTTATTGCCAAAAGAAAATCTAAATAAATTATGTTGAAGCAAGCGGTTAGATGAATTTGGAGAATTGAAGAGAATAAAACCGCAAGCGCTATGACGCGACAGAATAGAAAAAAAAGTCGATTTTATATATACATTCAACTCTGTGTAATCGATGTTCTGCAAAACTAAATGATATGATTCCAAAAATGAAATGAATTGCCAATTTCTTTTGTTTTAAAGCATTTTTCTATCAAAAACTCGTTTCGTTTCGTTTTTTTTTTTTACATTTTTGAACATTCCTTTCAGGCATGCCTCAAAAGATTTAATACATCAAAAAGATTTAATGTTTCAAATCATTTAAACAAGTGACAATAAAAATGGCAATACATTTACGGAAATCGTAAATTTATCAACATCAATCGAGTTTTTTTTTTTCTTTCAAAATTTCAAATCAATTTCATAATAAAAATTCCTAAATTAATGATTGTTATCGTTGAAAATGGACTTGTCATAATATGGACGAAGCACTGCTTATTCATTTCCTTTTAAAATCACAATTTGCTTATGTATTGTTTATTTTTGACTTATTTTGTGAAATAATGAACCAAAAAAAAAAAAAAAAAACAAAAAAAAAACAACAAAACAAAACAATCGTGAATGTCTGTCGCGTGTCGTAAGATGATAACTTCAATATTTGTTGTGTTTTAAGGTTTGAGTGACACAATGTGTCATCATGCTGTCAATAACTATTTCGTTTCGTATTGTCAACACAATAGACAATTCTGATTCCAAAGCGGGAGATAGAAAACAGAAAAAAAAGGAAATAAAAACCAAAAAGTTGGCATCAATCGTTGATTATTGCGTAAAGTCTTATGCAAATTCGTACAAATCCAATTTCGGTGTTGTTTTCGTTCTGAAATGAGCCCGATGAAATGGAACGTAAGAGAGAGAGAGAGAGAGAGAGAGAGAGAGAGAGAGAGAGAGAGAGAGAGAGAGAGAGAGAGAGAGGGAGAGAGAAAGAGAGAGAGAGAGAGAGAGAGAGAGAGGCAGAGAGGAAAAGGCAAAGTGTGCAAGAGTAAGAGAGATAGCGAGGCGAAGAGAGTGTGAGAGAACAAGAGAAAAGAACACGTACATATTCACCTTAAATTTTATTTTTTATTTTTTTTTTTTGGATCGAATTGGATAGTCGATGGGCACAGCATTACGAAATGAGAATTGAATTTAAACAGAATAAGCAAAGAGGGAGTTAAAGGGGAAGAGACAGAAACAGAGAGAAACAACAGCAATAGCAATTCTTTTGTTTATTTGTTTATATTCATTTGTTTTGTTTATCGATGTAGTCCGTGTGTGCAAGTGGCGATTGAATGAGGTTGTTGTTTTCTTTTCCTTTCACCAGAATATTCTATTGCATATTGTGTTTAATTGCTTCGTTCACACGAGTTGATCAGGGTCTGGTTGCATCAGCACCAAATGATTGTCCCAAATTCCATTCATCAATGTTTTTCGTTTTCATTTGTCGACGAAAAGAGAGAAAGAGAGAAAGATAGAGAAAGATTAAGAGAGAGAGAGAGAGAGAGAGAGAGAGAGAGAGAGAGAGAGAGAAAGAGAGAGAGAGAAAGAGAGAGATAGAGAGAGAAACGGACGCACAATTCAATTGAATTCAATATAAAAACAACAGAAAAATAAAATACGTTCATGTGAAAGGGGGAATCAATCCTCGTTTTTCGACATTTTTTTTTGTCTTGCTTCATTTTATGGAAGGAACAAAAACAAAACAAACAAACGCATTGAAAAAGGAAGATTCTGATAATTCGTTGGAAATATGACACATCTCAGCCCTGTCACTCGTCCATCATATTCATATGCCGAAATGTTCATTCTGAACGAATATCATGAAATCCGTTTGGTTTTGCATTTTGTTGCGTTTTGTGTATTGAGATTGTTTTCTTTATTCTTTTATAGAAATATTAAGTGAATTCGACGGAAAGAAAATAACGCTCAAATATGACACAAAAGGAGAAAAAAAAAAGCACTGAATGTTGTTGTCGAACGCAAACTGCTTCGAGAATAAAACCTCGTACAAGCAAACATTCAAGAAAAAATACGAAGCAAATCTAAAAAAAAAAACGAACGAAATGCAAACAACAACAACGACCACGACGACGACGACAACAACGAACAATCAAATAAAAAAAAAAAAAAAACTTTCCTCCTTTAATTCGGTAAACGACGCGATGTTAGTTTCTGTGGCCGACAAATGAGAACGAGCAAGCTAGCGAGTTTGAGTGAGACAGGAAAACTGAACGGGAACGAGCAGCCATAGAAATAAACAGAGAAAAGAGGAATAAAATTAAAATGTTGTTTTATTTTCATATATTTATTTTGTTTATTTTTGTTTTGTTTTGTTTGTTTTCGGTATTTGTTTGTTACCTATGGCTTGTTTATGAAAACAACAACGAAATGAAGAAAACTAGCGAACGGTCGCGTTATATATGCTTGCATGTTCGTGTGTGTATTTGCTTGTTTATACAAATTATTTATATAAATAATAGGCTGACAGTGTCTTGGTCGTCATCTTTGGGTTTGACGTGTTTAGAGACACACTGAACACCGTTCTCAAATGTCTCATTGCCTTCCCATATCTGGCTTTGGACTCAATGACAGATATTTTCGGAGAAAAATTATGTGCAATGTCTCTCTCTCTCTCTCTTCTCTCTCTCTCTCTCTCTCTCTCTCTCTCTCTCTTTCTCTCTTTCTCTCTTTCTCTCACTCTGTGTGTGTGTGTTTGTGTGTGACTGTCGTTTGCCAATGCACACACAACACAAAATTATGGGTCTAAGATTCAGGCCCGTTGGAAATGCTTCTTCATCTTTATTTTATTCTTCACTCTCTGCCTCTTTTCTACTTCTTTTATCTTCATCCATGTTCAGTGATAAACACGGTTCTTGCTCTGACTTTGTTTACTCGTTATTTTCATGCCGATTACGATTGCCCGAGTGTGATGTATGTTTTGCTTTGTTATGCATGCATTTGGATCTTTCTGTTGAATATTATTATGCTGTTGTTTTGTTTTTTTTTTGCTCAATTGCGCATTCGGCTTCTCTGTTCCTATCGCATTCTCACATTCATTTCCACAAAAATTCTCTTGCGTCTCTACTTGCCTCGACTTGCCATGGCATTGCCTTGCCCTTCCTTGCCTTGCTCTCCATATCGTTCTGACAATTTCGTTGTTGGTTGTTTATTGTTTATTTTTTATTTTTGGTAATACAAACAACAGCGATAATTGTTTATGTTTGCCATTGCCGTATGCATTCTGCAGTAAAACAAATGTACGCGTTTTATTCTCCCTATAACTCGACTTATTCTCATTCCATCTCACACGTTTCTATTCTATTTCTCTCTTCTTCCGATTTTTATTTTTCTTTCTCTTTTTCTCTAGCTTCCGCTATTTCTCTTCCTCGCCCTGTTTCTCTCTTACTCTCTCGCTCACTTTATCTCTCATTCTCTCTCTCGCTCTCGCTCTCGCTCTCGCTCTCGTTCTCGCTCTCGCTCTCGTTCTCGTTCTCTCTCTCTCTCTCTCTCTCTCTTTCTCTTTCTCTCGCCTTTTCTCTTTCTTTCTCTCTCTCGCTCTCTCTCTCTCTCGCTCTCTCTCTCGCTCTCTCTCTCGCTCTCTCTCTCTCGCTCTCTCTCTCGCTCTCTCTCTCTCGCTCTCTCTCTCGCTCTCTCTCTCTCTCTCTCATTCTCTCTCTCACTCGCTCTCGCTCTTTCAATCTCTTTCACACTCACTCTTTCGATCTATCGCTCACTTTCTCCGTCTCTGTAAAAGATTCAATTGAAAGGGACTCAACTTCTGTGAGAAATAAAACACGCAAACGAAGGAGAAAAAAAAAAAGAAAAAGAAGATGAAGAAGAAGGAAAAAAGAATAACAAACTGCACATAATTTTTCAAACATTGTTAGCAACACGACGTACCATTAATTCATTCGCATTTCTATGTGATATTTTTACGCTCAAACCAAAAGTTTACACACAACATATGCCAAAATACGAAGCAAAGAATCATATATACGCACACATACACATACAACAACACCGGCCACCAAATATGTTTACTTATCAATGTTCAACTCGATTGAGTACAATAAAATAACAAACGCATTTCTGACTCAACCAGAGTGGAAACATGCGTACGATATCGAATTGTTTAATTTACAACGAACATTATTGTCTATTGTCCGACAATTTCTGTGAAATGTTGTTGTTATTGTTGTTTTTTCTTTTTTTTTTTTTTTGCGGGATGAGACGACGACTCTCGTTTCATTTCATTTTTATTATTATTCCATAAACTAATACCATTTCTCTACGTGACTACGATGAATTATGTGAATTTGTAATTTTTCAATTGGTTTTTGCTGTTTGAAAAAATAAAAAAAGATCCAAAAAAAAAAACGTTTTGGTTTCAATGCGACGTATTCGTAGATTCTTTTCGTCGAAATCGTTTGGCGTTTATTAAATGTAAACAAATGGATTAACACTTGTTTCAATTCAAAATGTATGTGAATTCTTTACGTATTTCTTTTTTCAGTGCGTTAACTACGAAAATGTGTTTGAATTTGATCACAATGAACATTTATTCAACATTGAATATTCATTTCAAGTTGAAATCTCACTTTCCAGACGGTTCAGGCCAGACGGGCTTTGTATGCATGAAAAACTCTAAATTGTAAATGTGATTGTGTGATTTATCATCGTTTTCGTAATAAAACTACCGTTGTTTTATGACGCATTTAAATTGGCATTCGATATTCGGTAATTCAAATACACATGTCGCGTCCTTTTCGATTTCATGCATGTAGTGCGGGGCACCTTAATTCAATCACTTAGACAAATGTTTCTCTTTCTCATCGCATCTTGAATGTTTGAATTGGGGCCTCGCGCGTACGCGTGCGATTATAGTTTCGATTTGTGTATATAAATGTATGTGTGTGTATGTGTGTGTTTGTGTGTGTGTGTGTGTATGTGCACACGGATGTGGTAGATTTGTATACGTTTTACGTTCAATACGCGCCATGCGGCTGATTTTTTCATGCATTGGGTAGTATTTCAGTGTTCATATTGTATTATTCGTCGTGTTGATCTGTTGTGTGTAAGCCGCAAAGCGATTTCCACTGGATATTTTATGTCATATATATATATATATATTCATTTCTATTCTCTTATTATTTTTTTTTTTTTTTGTTTTTTTTTATCTTCTGTTTTGTTTCAATTCGATTCTCATTGTTGCTCAACGCACAATTGGTAGCATTTAATGACGTAAATTGCGTGTGCGTAAATTGGTTGATTAAATGAAAAGAATTTATAAATGTGGATTGTGAAAAAGCTTTGATCGTTTTGTTGCCGGTTAAACCATTGTGCAAAGGAATTATTGAATGTTCGTATGTGTATTTGTGTTTCTTTATTATCAACGATATAAGATAGTTTCACATTGCAAGTGCAGTGCATTCCAAATGATCAACGGATAGATAACTATATAAAAGAAAAAGAAAAAGAAGAAGAAGAAGAAGAAGAGGAAAAAAACCCCTTCGTAACGTAAAGAAACGAGAGACACGAAAAGTGGAAAATGTATTTTTGGGTGAAAAAGCAGGCGGTTATCATTCAGTTTCATTGAGATAGTTGCAAGTGTATATATGGTAACAACTGTAAAAACATTTGCTTTCGCTCCATGTTGAAAAGCTTTGAAACGTTGAAAATTCAATTTCTTTTCATTTTGATCCGCCTTACTCGTGTTTTATATCACATAAGTTTTGGTAAATGGTGAACGCGAAAAACAGAGTTCGGGTTGTCTCTATTTTCTTAATGGATGTATTTGTATCAGTGTCTGTGTAGTAAGTGTGTGTGTGTATGTGTATATATGCATTTATGTTGGCATTCAGTTTATGCTCCATACCAATAATATTTTGTTCGCATTGAATGCAATTGCAAATCGTCGATTCGTTCTCAAAAAACAGTGACACACAGATTTTCCCCATTCACATTTCAAATTTCAAAAACGAACGAAATTTTTCGCTCATTTCTATATTCAGTTGAATGGTTAAAATGAAAAGGGCGTGCGCAATCATTGTTTATTATTGTTATTGTTTACAACAACAGAAAAAAAAAATCAAATTTTCATGCACAACTATTGCATTAACTAATAACAACAAAAATAAGCAACAAAATAACCATTTTCATTAGTTATTGCAGTATTTTCATCATTTTTGTTTTTTCTTTTTGCCGTGTATAATTTGTGATTTTTTTGTGTGATTGAATTTTTTTTTTTTTCTTAAAAAAAAAAAAAAGAAAATATTCAATTCAAGTTTCAGTGAGATAAAAGCGAGAAATTTTGTATTTGGTAAACTAAAAAAGTGTTTGAACAACAAATACCGTTTTCGGTCAAAAGAATCAATTAAAATAAAATTGACTAAATTCCAAAAATTTACTGTGAAATAGTTTTGTGCACTTTTTATTGATTTGAACACACATCTCTTCAATTATTCTATTAAATCAATATCAAGGTAAGAATCCATCATTTTTAAATAAATCAAATGAAATGGACACATTTTCAACAATTGACAACATTTTCTCTCCCATTAAAAATACAATTTCTCAACCATTTTTGTTGTTTAACTGAAATATTTTCGAAATTGGAAATTATCAACAGTTTTAAATCGATATGTTAAATGGATTTTTCAATCGATTTTCAATGATCAATGTTATTTTGTTTAAAAGTTATCTTTGAAATAATTCGCAAGTAAATATATTGGTATTCGAATGTGCTCAAAGGGCAATTTTTTTTTTTTTTTTTTTGTGTTTCGAAAAACGTGATGTATGCGTGTCCGTGCGCGCTTGTGGTCGCGGTCACATACGCAACATTCAAACGATATTTGTTTTGATCGAAATGTAAACAACGGCATTTATGGTTCTTTTCAGTTTTTTTTTTTTTCTTCTTTTTTCATCTTCTGCTTCTCCTTCTTCTTCTTCCACTACGTCTTGATTATCTTTTTCTCGTTCAAACAATTAAAATTCGTTGCGCATGTATTTGATCACAAAGATGGCGTGAATCATATTGAAAATAATACTATAAAAATAATCCATAATTTTTTTTTCATTCGCACATTTATTTGCAAGCGTTTACTTTTTTTGTTTTTTTTTTTTGTTGTGGGGGGTTCGCTGGCCTCAATCAATTGTCAGCCGATAATTGCGGTGATTTTGTAACAATTTAACAACGTCAAACACATGCTGATTTTAAACATTCAATTTTTTGTTCCATTTATTTGGAAAGTCAATTCGTTTGACTCAGTTCTTCGAATTTTCTTTTCATTTTCTCGTATTTTTCTTTGAAGAATCTAAAACTTTACCACAATTTTCCAATTATGTAATCAGACAGAGAGAGAGAGAGAGAGAGAGAGAGAGTTGAGATTGAGATTGAGATTGAGATTGAGATTGAGATTGAGAGAGAGAGAAAGAGAGAGACTTTAAATTCAATCGAAGGAATTGTGAAGAAAATCGAAGGTGCACTAAATCAGATCAAATCATTCCGAAATCTGAAAATCGTAAAGTAATTTCAGTGATTTTTTTTTTATTTCAAAATCAAAAAATGAATAGCTGAATCAGCAAAATAAAAACGAAAAAAAAAAAAAAACAAAAAAAATCTTGAAAATTTGTCATGTTGAATACATTATAAAAGCGCGTATCAGTTGTTTTGTCTATAATTCGGCTGAGAATGCGTTGGCCCATTATTATCAGTTAATTATCAGTTGAGTGATCATTCAATTCAAACCGATTTAGTCTGATAATGAAATTCTTTTCGCTGTGTTTTTTTTTCTTGTTTTTGGATATTTTATTGACATTAGACTCAAAACACTCCACATGTGTCTATTTATAATTCGAAATAAAATAAAATTATAGAAGAAAGAGATGGTATTAAAAAGAAGAGAGAAAAAAACTGAGTCAGAGTTAATTATGATATGATTATCAAATTCAAAGCGTATAATGTGAAATTACATGCAATGTCATGCGATAATTGCACTTTATTCCATTTGTTGAGTTCAATTTGGTGTTTCTTTTATTTATTTATATTTTTTTTTTTTTTCCATTTCGTATTCATTTTGCCATGTATTTGACAAAGAGCATTACCGAAATGGGATTTGATAATTGACAATTTATTTTTAAAAAGACACAGAGAATAATTACATTCAAATATTCGATCATTTGCTCAATTCGTTTCATGTACATGCCAATCTTTCGATTTATTTTCATTTTATATCGGAATTTAGAATAATTAGAGTCAGTGAATGAGCGAATGAGAAGGGATTAGCTCTTCCTATTGCTTGAGAGAGAGAGAGAGTGAAAGAGAGAGAGAGAGAGAGAGAGAGAGAGAGAGAGAGAGAATGAGGACGATAGTGCAATAGACAGAATGAGCGTGGAAGAGAGAGAGTATTATTTGTAAACAACGATACTTGCGAAATGTAATGTGTGTAGTTTGTTGTTTATTTTTCTTATGAAAACAATTTTTGTTTATTATTTTAACACATTTGCCTTTGGAAATGATGCGATGTGTGTGCGCGCATTTCGTCTTTCTTTCCATGTTCATTTTCGTGTTTTTTGGTGTGCCGATTTTGTTGTTTTTTTTTCGCTTTTTTTCTCTCTCTCTCTCTCTCTCTCTCTCTCTCTCGCTCTCTCTCGCTCTCTCTCTCTCTCTCTCTCTCTCTCTCGCTCTTGACGAATCATTTTGAATATTTTGTATGTAAGCAAATAAAAATATGGCGATAATTTTTGCACAAAGAATTAAGAATAAAAAAAAAAACAATGGTTGCTAACCAATTACACGGCGATTGTTCGTCAGAGTCTGAGTAGAGACTACCAAAACAGTGCGTAACTAGTTACGTTTATATCAGAACCGTGACTATTTATGATGAAATATAACAATTTATATGCACGCGCCAGATTATGAAGCTATAAAAATGATAATCAATTCATCTGTCAAATTGATGCGCCATAATTTGGCTTGAAATGAATTTTTATGTTAGCGTCTGATGATGTCGATGAAAGGAATAAAAAAATAGAGAGAGAGAGAGAAAGAGAGAGAAAGAGAGAGAGAGAGAGAGAGAGAGAGAAAGCACGCAAGAGAAGTTGAGAAAGAGAGCAAATTGACGTCGGCGATGTTCAAGTGCCGAATCATATGCAAAGTGCTTTTGCTGTTTAATTGTTTTATTTGGCTTTTGTTTTATTTCTTTTGCTTACAAAAACATTTAAAACTCCATTGGGCGATTGTTTACATAATAATTTTTGTATTTATAGTTTAATGTTTTGTGTTGACGGAGAAGGCAACAAACATTTGCGCTAACACCAAATGACAACGTTCGTTCATTTTCATTTATATTATTATTATTATTATCATTTTTTTTTTTTTTGTTGTCGTTGCTGTTACTGTTGTGCGTTCGCATTAGTACAATTGCTCCATCGCCAGATAAATGCTTTTTAGAAGTTAGAAGAAATGAAAACAGATAGAAAAATAAAAGAAAAAAAAAAGAGTTAAAATAAAATAAACAAATAAAAGCGAGAGAAATGGAAAGAAAAAGATGGGAAAAAAACACACAATGATGAGCCAAATGTTATGTGTGCACGTGCAAACAGCACAAAGCTCAATTCGAAAGCGTTAAAATGATATAATATTAATATGAAAATATTAAAATATCGACACACCTATTGGATGGAAATGCAAATGGACAGTCAAAATATGGCACCTCATTTTAAAATCCCTCGTGCTTGAATGCTATCTGCCGCGTCAGTTGATCTTTCGTTTTTTTTATTTTTTTTTTTTTTTTTCATTTTTCCGTTCATTCACTTGCTTGTTCGATCGATCGATCGATCAAGCAAAGGAGTTTTCGTTTCAATGCAGAAAGAATTGAGAAGAAGACAGAGAGAGAGAAGAGAGAGAGAGAGAGAGAGAGAGAGAAATCGCTTACGCAAACCGAACAGCAAACAAAAATATTGGTAAATAAAACAACAGCCAAGAGAACAAATAAACACCTAGAAACAGCAAACTAAGTCGATACAAAAGCCAAATTTTGGCTCGAGTGCAAAATAAATACCAAAACTGGGGAACAATTCCGAGTATGTGTAATATTGTCTTTTCTCATTCGCTTACTCTTTCTCTTTCGGTCTTTCTGATTCCCTTGTTTAGTATGCAACACGGTTTTGACACCATGGCCAGTGACTCGCACATTCAATTGCTGCATATCTAGATATATTTGTCTGTGTGTGAGTGCTGTATTTGTACTTGCAATGACTCTATTGCGCAATTGAACCCATCCATTCAGAAAGCAGCACATTGAAATGCCTAAAATGTAGTCACTAAAATAAATAAATAAACAACACCGTTCGGATGCCAACCACTAAAAATGATCACAGCAAATGCCATTTTTCCATCTCAAACCATATACAAACTGCACACAAGACCAGTACAATTGCACACACCATTCACAACAACAACAAGAAGAAGAAGAACAACAACAATAGCAACAAACATACTTGAAATCGATGGCATCAAAACATTCCAAATTGTTCAATTTCATTACGTTATACAGCCACAGCAACAGCAACAGCAACAGCAACAGTGACGGCATTTCACATTTTATTGACTTAGCCTAACAAATAACAAATAAATTACCGAATCGTCTCTAAATATACATTTATTTGGATCTTGTTTCGTAATTATACAAAGAAACAACAACAACAACCATTTTCACTCAACGAAACTATTGAAATTGAAACACGTTTTTTTTTCTTCTGCTCGATTTTAAACTTGAATCGATTTTTCATCATCATTTCAAATGCTGGTCGAAAACTTTTGATCAAATATTAAATGAAATTGAAAAATTTCTCAAAATCTTTAAATCAGTAATCAAAAATGCAAATTTTGAACGATCGTTTACGAATTTTTCCTTTGAAAATTCCCCTCTTCCATATTAATTTAAATCACTTTATTCGTGATTTTGATATTGAAAATATCAAAAATGTAAAAAATTTCATAAAACATAGAAAAAAGTTGAGAAAAAAAATATGATAAAATCTGTGTTTTTTTAAAAAAAAAAAAAAAAAAAAACAAAAATTTAAGAAAAACCAGAAAATCGACAAAAAAACGACTAAATTACCAGCTAATTTGTCCATTTAAACTCATTGAACATGTTGTTATCATGTGAAAAAGAATGTCAGTTCTTTGGTTGACCAAATATCTCATGAAAATCTATGGAAATGTTGTTATTTTCGCCACCAAAACAGATAAAAATATGCAAATATGTGTTTGACTGCATTTGTTGTGTTACGTGACATGAACATGTTTTATATGCAAGCACGAAAAGCATTTGAATAAATCACCATTATCTGCTTAGGATTACGAGTTTGATTCGTTTGGTTTGGTTGGTTTTTTTTTTTCTTTTTTTTTTGCTTCTCTTTCCAAAGAGAGTGTGGCTCTTGTTTCGTGCATACGAATGTTGTCCGACGACCATTAATACACGAAGTGGAAACACCGTACACCGCACAATATCAAAAAGGAATATATTAAGATAAAAGGAAGATTAACTAGCGAACGCAAAAAACAAGAAAAAAAAAAATGAGAGAGAAAACCCCATAAAATATGGAAAATTCAATTCACTGGCAACACACAGATGAATAAGAAAAAAAAAAAAATTCAAGCATTTTCAACGATAATTGAATTATCTATTCCGTGTGATCAGCAATATTTTTTAACAACTTTGAAGAACAATATTTATAAAGGATGCGCATCGTCTGCATTTGAATGCTGGTTACATTCAGTTCAAAGTACATATTATTTATGAAATTGCATGCCATCAACGTAATCCACTGTAATAATCAGTGAATGTTACTCACAGTTATTGAAAATGTGTACGTACACACACACACACACACACACACACACACACACAACAATGAATTGAATTTACCATGGCATTGTATCAAATGGATTCAATTCGTTGTAATGATTATTCGTTTAAACGGTTTAGAACCATATTATGTTGCCTGTGCGTTGTCTTTTGTTACGTTTTTTGAATCTTTCAATCATTTTGAGTACTTAACACTTGTGTTTTAAACCAAAAAGCCGGAGCAAAAGCTCATTTGAATATTAGAAAAAAGAAAAAATTATGAAGAAAAAAAAAAAAAAGATTGAATATTATCAATGTATGGCAATTTTTCGTTGTCATTCTATGATCTGGTACACCGTAGATGAGTGTACATTTTTAATGGTGACTGTATACGCCATCGGTATTCGATATGATGTTTGGCCGTATTACAACATGATATATTCACTTTGTACAGACACACTCACCACCAACCGGCATTAAATTGAGCTGCATTTTCAAAAGTCTTTGTCTGCCACTCTTTTGCCGATTCAATCTCATTTCTCTCTCTTTCTCTTTCTCTTTCTCTTTCTCTCTTTCTCTCTCTCTTTCTCTTTCTCTTTCTCTTTCTCTTTCTCTTTCTCTTTCTCTTTCTCTTTCTTTCTCTCTCACTCACTCTCACTCACTCTCTCTCCCTCTCTCTCTTTTCTCTTCATTTCTTTCTGTCGTTCATATTCATTCTTCTTTCTCCCTTGCCTATTGCCATTCTACATTAACTTGTGTTATTGCTCGTGCACCCACCTTTGTTTTTGCCATTGCTATTGCCCTTAATTCATTCTACACTTGATGTGCGTACTTGATTTATGTGTTTATTATGTATTCGTAATCAGTGTAAAGAAACACGGTAAATGCATAAACTTCAGTTGAACTTTCTATAAAACAGTCGTTCTTCATCGCCCAAACACCATATTTATACATAGTAAACAGGATTAACATTCATATACAGTTTAACTACAAATGCAACCGAAAATTAACCAACTGTTTATTTGATTTGTCGCACCAGTCTACTTGATTTTGTGTGCACAATATCAAACATGTAACACTTTATCTTCAATGCAAACAAATTTCATTACGGTCGGTATGCATGAAATTTCTTTGATTTTTTTTTTTTTTTTTTTTTTTTGTTTGCGTTTTAGTGATAGATATTAGCATATTTTCGCGCAAACCATTTCGATTTCAATTTGGTTCGGATTTTGTCGGAACTTGAAATGATTAATTTTTTTGTTCGCGTATTTTCAAACATTTTTAATAGCTTTCAAATTTTTTTACTGTCATCGCTTTTGTGTTACTTAACTACTGTACTGATTGAAAAACCCATAAAAATGCAATACTTTTAGCGCCACATAATGCAATAATGTGTTACGATGCGATTTATTTTTTACATCAAGTGTTTTCCAAATATTTCCAAAAATGTTCATTCCATTGTATTGAGAGAACAGAACACAAGTTTTGTTTAAACGTGATTGATTTTCATAAATCACAAATCAAATTTTGGCCTGCCCGCCAAAAACTTTTCCCCAAACAATAAAGTTTATTTATTATGATTTTCATGGATATAATAAAAACAAAGTCAGACCGTCATCCATGCGCCATTAGCGGTAAAAGATCCCTTCGACCCTTTTTCCGTTTTCGAAATCACTCTCTTTCTTTTTCATTTTCTTCTTCGCTTTCTCTCTCTCTCTCTTTCTCTCCCTTTCTCTCTCTCTCTCGCTCGCATTCTCTCTTTCTCTCTCTTTCTCTCCCTTTCTCTCTTTCTCTCCCTCTCTGTGTCTCTCTGTCTCTGTGTCTCTCTGTCTTTCTGTGTCTCCATTTTGCTCTCTCATGACATTTATTGTAATCAACAAACAAGCAATTTCCGGGCAACAAACCTGCAAAAAAAAAGAAGAAAAAAAAAAATCATAGCCGATTTGTGTTTCAGATAAAGTTTATAGCCATCTTGGTTGTCTTCTGTTTAAAATTCCAATATTATCAAATGCATGAAATTGATTTGAGTGAATTGACGAGGTGGATTTATAGACGGCATATTGTGTCCGGATTATGAGAAAGGGAGACAACAAAAACAAAATTAAATCAAATACTACAAAATTATAAGTGATGAAGTGAATTGGGAGAAAAAGCACTCACACACTTTCCAAGAAGAAGGCACATTGAGAGGGGATGCATGAGAGAAAGAGAGAGAGAGAGAGAGAGAGAGAGAGGTCAAAGAAAACCGAAAATTGAAATCGACTGTGAGCGAAAAAGAGATGAAAAAAGATGAATCGGATTTAAATTTTAAACTTTGTGTCTACGTGCTTTACCTCTGTTCATTGATTTGATGAAAAGAAAGGCTGGTATTTTTTATAAGAACTAAGAATTGTCAATAAGATGCAATGACACATTTCAATGGTATGAGTGGATTTTCGTGAATTGGTTTGCATAGCCATTTCTTGGTTGTTCTAATTAATTTTCATTTGCGCCTTTTTCATTTCGTCGAGAAAAAAATAAAGAATAAATCTAATTTCCATCGACCGCGTGAAATGACAACGGCTTGATTTTGTTATTGAGTTCAATGCACAAATTGGGATTGATTTTAGAAGACCAAAATATTGGGTCGAAGTTCACAAAAATAAACAAGAAAAAAGGTTGTGTTTCTCTGTGTCTTTCTCTTTTTTTCTCTCTCTCTCTCTCTCTCTCTCTCTCTCTTTCTCTCTCTCTCTAAATTTCTTTCTTTCAGATACAAATACGATAATAATTATCACACACCGATGATAACCATGAACTGCAAAAGTTTCAGGCAAGGAAAATGTCAATTAGAAATGTGGATGGCAAAAGTGATTTTGTTTTCTCCTTCTTTTTTTATCATCGCCTTTTTCATAAATATTTCAATTTCATTTAGAACAACCAAATGTAATCAAACAAAAAAAAAAAAAATAAGACAGTCAGAGTGGGAGAAAGAGAGCGTAAAGAGAAAAAAAAAGCGAATTTTTTTCTTAACCAGATTTGGTTCATATCTTTACGGTTGAAATGGGCAAAGTTCGATGCGGTGCCGGAAAATGTTTACTTGAAAACATTTACAATGGACAGGAAGAGCAACAATGAATTGCTTATTGTTTTCATTAAGTTTATATCTTGAATTAAGAATTTGTTGTTCGGGATTTGTTGTTATAATTTTTTGTACTTTTTTTTTTTTTTGTTTCTTTTTGTACTTTCTTCATTTGTTTGTCATTTTTTGAACCGTTATCATTCGATGAGGGTCGAAATTATTCATTCATTTGATGAATAATGAAAATCCGCTATTTATTTAAAATATTCAAACATTTGCCATTGCACACCAAACCACGATGCATTCTTAACATACGAATAAGACAAAATACGAAGAAATACCATTTGAATATGAATTACGAGTGGCTGTTTAATTATTTTTCTTAATAATTCACTTGAAATTCTTCGCTTTCTTTTTTCCAAGTCGACAATGTCTCCAATTGGAAAACTAAGACGATGCGAAACGCACGCATTATAATTGCTTTGTTTCGATGTGAAGGGAAGAATGGAAATTAACGGAAGAAAGAGCAATGTGAGTTAGTGAGTGAGAGAAAGAGGGAGAGAGAGAGTGAGAGGGAGAGACTGAGTGAGGAAGAGGGAGTAAGAAAGGAGAAAGAGATAGAATGAGAGAGAAAGAGAGAGTACAATAGAGAGTGAGAATGTGAGCGAGGAGATTTTGCGAAAAAAGAGAAAAAAACCGACATAGAAAGCTCAGGAGATGGAATCGATAGAGCTCCGGAAAAAAAAAATGAAAACACTAAACGGAATGGAAATCTTGAGAGTTTCTTTTGCTCAAGTAGAAGATTTCATTAAAAACAGAATGTGATTAATTGCAAGTAAGATAAACGCTGGAGAATGTATACGTAGAAACACGATGCCGTGCACCGACCACATTTAATTTCCATTTGAATGCATTGAAAATGACATTTTTCGAATGAAAAAAAAAAAACGACAAAGAACAAAGAGAAAGACTTATTATTTATTTTTAGTTTACTTGTCGACCATTTCTATAATAATGAGATTCCGCCAAGAATACGTGCATCTTTATCATCATCAATGATGGAAAAAGTTGTGAAAAATGCATATAATTTATTATTTGAAATGCCATCTTTATTCAAACCATTTCGTTGTATTCTTTCTTTTTTTTTTTTCAAATTTATTTCACATGAAAATATAAGGTTTATCTGTGCCAATTGTTCCAAAAGCATAATTTCGGTGACTGAATTAATGTTTTCAAAGAGAGAGAGAGAGAGAGAGAGAGAGAGAGAGAGAGAGAAAGAGAAAGAGAGGGAGAGAAAGAGAATGAGAGAGAGAGAGAGAAACATAACGATAGATTTGAAATGAAGTTGTTTTATGTTGTAATGGAATCCATCTGTGGATTAAATGGAAGTGATAAGCTGAAATCACCCAGAAATGTTTTGGCCAATAAAAACCGTGAACCAAGTTATCACATCAATTCTGCTCAATTCATTTGCAACGATTTTGTTGTGTTATTGTATGATATTTTGGTTTCATTTATGTATAAATGAACCCATTGACGCGAGTATAAATGCTTTTCGACCCATTCTATTTTGACATCCATTTCTCAACTCGTCGTTCGCACTTGCTTAAATGGGCACAAAAACGCAGAAGAAGAAAAAACGATGAAAACGACTAGAGAAATAGTTTGTTAAACTGGCGAAAAGAAAGAAAGAGGGAGAGGAAGAGGGAGAGCGAGAGGGAGAGAGAGAAAGCGAGTGATAGCGAAAAAGTATGAAAAAAAAAAAGTTTCACAGCAGCAAAGTGATTCATTGGAGCACATTAAGTGCGAAAAACGATGGTCACGACAGAAAATGTCTTTGCATTTGGTCTGTGTTACTTTTGGCCACACAAAATTTATTTTGTGAATTCTTTTTGGTTTTCGTAATGATGTTATCGGACTGTAAGAAACGATTCAATGTGCATTCAATCGACAGTCATCGTCGTCGTCGTCGTCGTCGTTCTCGTTGTCCATTCATTTGTTTTGTTTGAAAATTTGCTAGTTTGGACAAAAAAAATCGATCGTATTTGTCGATTTTTCTGCTTAAATTCTTGTTTTCTTCGTTCGAATTCAATGATTATTGTCGGTGATTTATTTGTGTCTACCTCCTGGCTGCTCAAGATAACCCTCGAACAAATCTATTCGAATCGATTTCAGTTTTGCATCGAAACCATTTCCATTTCCAATCAAAGAAAAAGAAAAACAACAACAACAACTTGTAAACATCGACTAATTCTCATCATCATTCTCGCGTGTGGATAAACATTAAATAAATAACACTGTCTTCGATGTAACCATCGTCAATGTGTTTTTGTTTTGCTCTCTCGATCTTGGTGATTCAATGCGTGCAAAAGTGAGCATTTAAAAGACTCTCACTCTCTCTCTTTCCCATTTATACAAGTTCCCGCTTTTGCACAGTGTATTTCACTTGTTTTTGCTTCCGGATACACCATTTTTATGTGTCCGACTATATTGTCGATTTTCATTGTAAATTATCGATTTCGTTCATTTTTCAATGATTTTGAAAACGATTCTACCCCGAAATTTCATGTTAAAGACACAATTTACATTCGACATTTTTTTTAAGGCGACTTTATTTCTGAACTAAGCATGACTTAATCACATGAATACAATAAAATATTGACAAAAAACAAAGCATGAATAAATAATGAAAATCTCAAATGATTTTAAAATCCAATGGTTTTTCGCATCGTAAAATTCACAATGTGTCAAAATTGTCACAGTGCACACCAAAATACATCGATTCACCTCCGCAAATGATAAAAACATTGAACCGTATTGTACGATTAATTATTCAATGAGCATATTCATTTTGAGTTGAAAACAAGAGGGAAGGAGAAAGAGGTGGAGTGAGAGAGGGGGGTGGGGGGTATGGTGTAGAAATACGAAGTTAAAAACACTGGAATATTCATTTAAAAAATTCAGACAAAATGATATTCTAGCATGTTTTATCTACCGGTGCAAATAATGTTTTAATAATTAAATGAAAATTTTGTGAATGTTTTCCATTGAAATTGAATTTTAAGCGGAAAAATGTCAAATAAAATGTGATTTTCATTGATTATGAATTGTGGTAAAGAATGGAGGACTTTTTCAAATTGAAAAACCGATTTAAATTTAAATTTTATGCTGTTTCAAAATCAAATTTAAAATTTGATGAAAACAAGCTTTTTTCTAAAAAAAAAAAAAAAAAAAAGAACAAAAAGGTGATATTTTTTAAAATTGGTTTAAACTCTTATTTTCATCTCGTTTTCACATTATTTATCAAAATTCATTTAAATTGTTAAAAGTTGACATTTTTTCCATTTCTATATCCCAATCAAAACATTTTCAACAAAAATTTCATTGTCCATTCATTATGTGACGTAATTTCATTATTAATTATAAACAAATTATTTTAAATCTCATATTTTCACGTAGGTTTCGTTGTTACTTTACAAATTTGTCATTGCGACAAGAATCATTGCACAAAAAACACTGTTTATGCGTTCGCTCTGCGTAATGGATTTATAAAATTATGTGACAAGGAGCGGAGTAAACACATATTAAGGAAGTGGAAATCGAATTCATTATAGCAATCTCACAATATGTCGATGGGTGTTTTTTGGCATTTCTTTTTCTCTTTATCTTTCGTTCTCACTTTCTTTCTTTGTCTTTTCTTCTCGCATTCTGTCTCTTTCTCTCTCTCTCTCTCTCTCACTCTTCATATCTCTTTTCGTCTCCCTTCCTCTTCCTTTCCCCCTCCTCCTCTCCCCTTTACCCTCTCCCTCTCTTGTTCTCACTTTCTCTCTTCCCTTTTCTCTACTCTCCCCTTCTATCTTTCTCTTCCTCTTTCTCTACCTCTTTCTCTTCCTCTTTCCCTCTCTCTTCCTCTTTCTCTCTCTCTTCCTCTTTCTCTTCCTCTTTCTCTTCCTCTTTCTCTTTCTCTTCCTCTCTCTCTCTTCCTCTCTCTCTTTCTCTTTCACCCTTTCTCTCCATTTTTTTCTTTCTTTCTCTGCCTCTTTCAAACCTCACCCTTGTTCAATACTTGTGAAATATTTGATCATTTTGCATTATTCAATTGGCTTTTATCACATGTACCACAATATAAAAGAATCAAATGAAAGTGACAAGAAAACCAGAGTCAGCCGTATCGTATGGTATTTTGAGATATTTTTTATTTTTATTTTTTCTTCTTTTGCATGTTTCAAAGACACAGAACGTGCATTGTTTGTCATAATATCGAATAATAAAAGAGTGAACTACATGTGCATATTTACACATTATTTGGAGAAAAAGCAAATGAAAGGGGAGAAGGAAATAAATGGTAAAATGAAACTCATACGGTTGCCGCGTGTTTGTGTTTATCACACATATTATGCATAATTGTAAACGAACATTGGATGCTATGCCTCAATCTATTGTTAATTCGATGTTACGATGGAGGATTATTTTGTTGAAGAGAAGATGGAAAAATTCGTGAAAAATAGACGTGAAAAGCCCATATTATAATATATTGTAACGATGTGGCAATTTTTTGTTGTTGTTGCCGGTCTCATGTTTTAACATCGACATTCGGTGCGCAGCGCTCAATCCAAAAAACAAAAAAAAAAAAAAAACTTTACCGAAATTATTTGTATTGCACAGTCGATTCAACGGTTGTTTCAATATATCTACACATAAACAAATTGCGAAGATGTAAATGCAACCCACTGGTATTACGAGCGCTAATTCATATTGCGAATGAAGAGGAAATGCTGCCAAGAATGGGAAACGGGTTAAACGAAAACAACCTTTAGAGTGGAACTGTCTCTTTCTCTTCAGATCGTCACAAGATGAACAGGAGAGAGAGAGAGAGAGAGAGAGAGAGAGAGAGAGAGAGAGAGAGAGAGAGAGAGAGAGAAAGAGAATGAAAAACGAGAAGAAAAAGAGGTTGAGAGTTTAGCAAGAGTTATGCTTGATTTATACAATATTTATATCCGACATGACAAGAAAACACGAATTAATTTCATCACGACATGTGGAAATTTAAAATAAATCTTGCATAGATTGTGCCGCCATTGTGAAAATTCTTGTCTATTTTCGGTTGTGCCGGCAAAATCCCCCGAAGCATTGACATTGTAAGAAAAAACAGTCACTTTCTCGCTCTTGCTCTCAATTTCTCTTCTTTCCCATCTTTTACTATTCAATCGAACTCTGAAGCTTTCTCTCTCTCTCTCTCTATTTCTCTCTCCGTTTCTTTCACGCTATCTTTCCCTCTTTCGCTCCCACCACCAACCTTACTCACTCTCCTGAACTCGTAGAAAGACGCGAGTAACAAAAATGCCATACGTAGCATTTTATCGAACAGGCTAGCAAGACAATGGATTTGCAAGAGGTAATAGATACATGACACGGATATATGGCCACCAGTCAATGTCGTTGCCATTGTATTCATCGGCATTGCCGTCTTTTCTCCAATAATTCACAGACGGAATTCGCTATTTTCATATGGATTGGCAAATATTATTTGCCATTGAATAAATAATATAAAATAAAATCGTGTAATTTTCGTGTTGCATGGAAAATTTGGTTTGACATCATTGTCACACATATGTATACCATTCTTGTAGTTATCTTGATATAAAGTCAATGAGTAAAAGATGCTATTTCGATGAAATCGATTATTATTTGAACAACGGTAAACGTTTAGCGATCGAAATTGACGTATTGATATTACACTCCAGTCCTCTTCAATTATCATTTTCATTGTTCATTCGGTTTTTTTCGGAGAATTTGGAATGGTTCAAGATTGATATTAAAATGCATTGCTGAACAATATTCATATGTTTGTTTTTCTTTGATTTGTTCATTGACTACAAGCGAAATTAATTCGATTACATCAGTTCACAATATGGACTTGTCCTATTCATCAATAAATCGTCGTCGTCGTCGTCGAATTTTGACTAGGGATGTGTTTGTTTGTTTTTTTCTTCTTCTTCATTTGTTGTTGTTGTTGTGCACAAAGACAATGGAATCACACATATTTTCATCTAATTCAACTATTTGCCTTAAATAAACGATTCACTTTTGCTCTGAATGGAAAACGGAAATGAGCATATAACGTATAAATGGAATTTTACATTTACTTGATATACACAAATCAAATCGGAGAGCACTGCACAATGAATCAATGAGACAACAATTTCCCCGATTTCAGTGTGCACGTTTTCTACAACAAGTGTATGCTTTGTTTTTGTTTTTGTATATATATTACAAATAAAACGTGTGCTTATACTTCGGCCTACAGCATAAGCGCTCGTTTGCTTACTCGTATTTTGCGATAAGAAAACACTCTCAGTTATTTTACATTTATGGTCGTATGGATACGTATTTTCCAATGCCAAAATCTTCAAACTCATCTCAACTGAATGCATGGCGAAAAATACATAAAATACGCTAATCTGACAGATTGAAGAAACTTAATTTTATTCATGAGACATCGCTAGCAGCGATGAAACACAACACACACACCATCAATATGTTACATGTTAGAGAGCTAATCATGTCATCATCTTGTCACCACATTTTAACACAATAAACAAGTAGACCGTCCGTCATTCCCTTGGCATCGTTAACATCACACCATCATTCCATTATACAAAACACATTCGCACAATAATGACAACGATGACAACAACAAAAAGCAGTCGCTGATGATTACGCCGGTCGAAAAACGATGGCAAAATGACAACAACGGAAAAAATATCGAAGGAAAAAATGTGTGCCAAAAACTAGACGAAAGAAAAACTCACAAAGAAAACGGAAAAGAGAGAAAGAGAAACCGAGAAACAGAGAGAGGGAGAGAGAGAGAGAGAGGGAGAGAGAGAGAGAGAGAGGGAGAGAGAGAGAGAGAAAGGCAACGAGAGGGCTCCCTCTCTCTCACTCTCGGAAAAAAAAAGACTATAATTGTACAGAGAGCGAATTTGAACTGGCGTGCGCCACATCATACACAACCAAATCAAACGGAACGATAATATAACGAGCACACATTCACTGCACCCACTGCGATGCCTATTAGATAATATGATAGCTTGATAACTTCACTTTTACACCAAACAATTCATTCGTAGAATTTCACAGATTGTGTCTGTGAGAAAATGAAAAAGTAGAGCGGAAAAAAACAGCTGAATTTTCGGTGGCGCGTGTATGGTGAAAAATGTTGAAACGCTTATCAATATCAAAATTGCTGGAATTTTAACGTTAATGGAAAATTGTTTATCGGCTTGGCATATGCAATCAACCTTGTGTGCATTTCTTTACATGTGTGAATTTTGTTTAGTTGAACTTGCATTTCAAAAAACGAATCTTTTGAATTACATGTATTTCTATAAATATAATAAACAAAGGTGTAAAATGTGGGAAAATTTTACCATTCCAGACCATTTTTGGCAATATCTGATTAAAAATTTTCCATTTTTTTTTTTTTCAATTTTCCATTGTTTTTCCTTTTATAAATGTCATTTCAAGTGGGAAAAATGTGTTCAATTTCGGAAAACCAATCGGGATTCAGACCGATGCGCGGATGTCAAGATCAAATTTTTTTTACGGAGACAACCACTAGAGAAGTTCCAAGGAGAGAAACAAGGATATGTATGTATGTTTTGTTGATTTGGGTAAAGCGTATGATTGCAGTTACCCAGAGATAAGTTCTGGTCGGTGTTGGGTAATATGGTGTGAATGGTTCCCTGCTGAGCGCAATTAAGAGCTTGTAGCAGATATTGTGAAGTGCCGTAGGAGTAGATGGGAATTTATACGGCCGAAGTGCGAAATGGTCTTCGACAGGGCTGTACAATATCACCGCTTTTATTTATAATTTATATGGACAAACTGATCAAGTCAGCTAAGCTGAGGGGTAACGTAGTTTTGGGGGGAAACATTATCTCCGCTCTTGCATATGCGGATGACCTAGTATTGTTTGGGGGCTCAGAACAAGAGCTACAAAACGGCATTAGCGATTTAGAAGCGGCTTGTACGAACTATGGAATGACCATTAGCAGCTCAAAGACACAGGTTATGCATATAGGGAAAGATAGGAAACAAGTAAATTGTATGTTGAATGGAGGTGTGCTTGAGCAGGTGTCGCAATTCAAATATCTAGGATGCATCTTTTCGGAAGATGGCAAACTGGATAAGGAGTTCGAACATCGCAGAGTGAATGGTAACAAAGTTGTTGCTCAACTTAGGTCACATGTTTTCAATAAGCGAGAGTTGAGTAAGGAGACGAAGTTGATGATTCATGGGTCAATCTTCAGACCAACTATCATGTATGGCAGCGAGAGCTGGGTCGATTCAAATAATTTAATTCATGGTTTGGAGGTGGCTGATATGAAAGTTTTACGTATGATTTCGGGTGTGTCGCGTAGGGATCAATGGGAAAATAGAATTAGGAATGAATGAATACGTGGAAGATTTGAATGTGGATTCGATTGATGAAGTAGCAAGAAAGTCTAGGTTAAGATGGTTTGGTCATGTACAGCGTATGAATGAGTATCGTTTGCCAAAGTTAATTTTGAATGTTGAAGTGAATGCACCGAGAGGGGTAGAGTGTGGCCGCGAAGACGATATTTGGATTCGGTAAAAACTGATCGGAATGAAAGAGGGTATGACTGGAATAGGGAAATCAAAGACCTGGCTCTCGATAGGGTATGTTGGAGGAGAATTGTTGTTGGCCGACCATTACAAAACAGACCAGACGCTG
>JAQOWM010000319.1:0-63529 GCA_029041755.1 Resseliella maxima | reverse complement strand
ACATCATTAGCAATGGGCGGATTGGCTGTTGTATCTGATGTAACTGCAATAGCCAGTGGTGCAGTTGAGGAAACAAATCCTGAAGCATCTTCGATACTCGGTTGGACATCATTGGGAACGGGATTAATTGGACTTGCTGGCAGTGCAAAATTAGCTTTTAAAACAACAAAAACAACTACCACTGCAGCCACAACACGTCCTGGGTTCTTTCAATGGCTTCGTGCAAAAAATGTCGAAGAATTTGAACAATTGAAACCAGTTCCGTTGAAAATAAATCGACTTGACCGTAGAATTGGCCGATGGTATAATGTTAAAGATGGAAAATCAAGCATATGGGGAGCTGACTCAACTATCAGTCACTTTGATGTTAAAAAATTATATGAACATTTAGTCAAAACCATTCCCAAAGATAGACGAATTATTATTTTTACAGGTGGTCATGGAGCTGAAGATGGAGCAAATTATAAACAAATTGGTACTGAGATTTTCCGACGAAAACAATTGAAAGACTTTTCATTTATAAGAGAAGATGTATGGCTTATGAATGATCATCGAACAATGATCATTGACATCCATTCAAAACAACATTCATATTTAGATCAGATTATTCATATGTGCGGTGATAATGAAGTCATTTTAGGATTTTGCTATGGACGTAATGATCAAGCTTTACGATACACATTTTCTGTTGATCCAGTTCCATCAATAATAGATATTCCACAACCATAATTTTTACAACAATTATTTGGCATTTTTCGATAAATTTTGGTTGTTTTTTTTTTCTCTTGTTGTCAAAGTCCAAAGAAAAAAACATCTTCGCTGAACTTCAGTCTATACAGATACACGTAAAACATTCAATTTTTAATTCAATGAAAGGTAATAACAATTTATAATAAAATTCGCAATTCTTTCTCAAATGTTAGTGAACAAAACAACATCATCATAACAAATCAAAAAATTATTGAACATATTCAGTGTATCAATTTATCGCAAAATATTTTATTCATTTTTCAAATTTGTAGTACAATTTTTGAAATTTGTTTCATTCCATAAATTATTGTAAAATGAAATGCACATTTCTATTGGAAATTTATAATTATATTCACAAATACATAATTGAAAAACAAAATAGTTAAAATTTGTTGTTGATTCTCTCGAAATGATTATTTAAGTTTTATTTAAATTTTTATGATAATTATTCCCGTTTATCAAATCCTGAGCATAAATTTTGTGCATTTGCTTCACACAGTCCTTCTTGACAACAGTCTGCACATTTTGTTTCCTGTAGACTGCACATGCATTATGAAAAGTAATACCATTACTGCTATAAACGGGTTGAAAGAAGCCTGGGCACTCATTTTGTGAATATGCAAAACTGGCCATCGATATATTGATATATATAATGATTCCAATGATTGCGATTATAACTTCAAAATGCATTGTTTGTTTCAATTACTTCTTTAACTCGAACAAAACTGAAGTTGAAATTCTTTGCTTATCTGTTGTAGTACTACACCGGTATATATTTAAAACAACATTTGGTTGACGTCATATTACAATTTTAGCTCAAGCTACAGAGAATCATTTTGAAAAAAAATAAAAATCAAACATTCGATTTTATAATTTCTGATAATTTTCTTGCGCAAAATCCGTTTCGCTGTTTTAAATAAAAATAAATGAAATAAAAAAAAAAAAAATTGAGTCGCATTTTCATTAGAGAGGATCTGCATTTATTGTTTTGTCATAAAAAAAATCTCACAAGGAATGCAAAATACATTTTAATAAAAGATAACTTTTCAACTCACAATAATATTTGTGGATCGACACACATGTGCTTGATACATATTTTATTAAACTATGATAGATAGATATTATCTATTTAAAATCAAACCACAAATTAATCGGATGAGCTGTCAGATGATGAGCTCTTGCGTCGGCGGCGTTTATTTTTATTTTTACGCGAATTTGAATTACTGGATGATGAACTGCTTGATGTGGTCGAACTGCTGCTGCTTGAGCCGCTGCGTTTCGATTTTTTTGATATAACTTCAAGGACTTTTTTCACTGCAGACATTTGATGCTCTTGGACTTTAAGCTTTTCAAGTGTTTCTTTTTTAATTTGCTCTAAACGAGCAATTTCTAATGCAGTATCAGCGCGTTCCTTCTTTCGATCCTCCTCTTCTTTGATTCGCTCCTTTTCAGCTTGACGTCTTGCTTGTTCTTCGATTTCCTTTTGCATATGACCTTTTAATAACTGCAAAGCTTCAGCTCGTTTTAGCATCTTTTCTTTGGCAAGCCGCTCTTTTTCATCACCTGCTGATTCAGTTGATTTATTGTCAGCATTTCGACGGAACGGATTTGAATCATTAATTGTCTGTTCGGATGGTCTTTTATCCCATTTTGATGTTCTCTCTGGTCCGTCTTTGCTTTTATCTTTTTCCCTTTCTTTCTCTTTCTCTTTTTCTTTCTCTTTTTCTTTTTCTTTTTCTTTTTCTTTTTCTCTCTCTTTTTCCCTCTCTCTATCTTTTTCTTTCTCCTCTACCGACCTAGATCGACGTCGGAAATCTTTACGGTTACGCTTATCATCACGTTTTCGAGATGGAGAACCGCTCACGTCATTCGATTTGGATCGGGATCTTGAACGATTTCTACGATGTCGTTCGGTGGACCTAAATAGACATTAACAGATTTACATAAATAAGAATTTTTTTTTTTTAATTGTTTGAAATAGTTGCATTTACCTGCTATCGCGATGTCTCTGTCGACGGGATCGATCATGTGATACTGAGCGGGAACGATTTCGTTTAAATCGATACACATCTCGTCTACGATTGTCTCTGTATGGTGAATACTCTCGTCGTCGATGCATTCGTTTATCGTTGCGTCCTCTTGATGAATGCCGGCGATCTTTGTCTCTTGACCGTTTTTCTCTTGAACGTGAGCGTCGCCTTCGTTCAGTTTTTTTTGAATCGGAATCTTTTTTGCCTGATTTGTTGTCGATCTCATTATGTTTATTATGTTTTGAGAAATTGTCATTTTCTTTGTATTCGACTTCGACACGTTGAACCATAATACTTGTTTCTGCTTCATCAATGTTGTCATCTTTGTCGGCTTCATAGTCCAATGCATTTAAATCATTTTCATTTTTCGAAAATGTATCTTCCACTTGAACTCCATCCAATTTGACTGGACTTTTTTCCACATCATGTGGTACTGGTACTGGTATTGGTACTGGTTCACATGCAGGTGCCTGAACTTCAATTTTACTTTTATCCATTGTTGCATTTTGTGTTTGATCTAATTCAAAAAATGACTTCTTTCCATCGCGCGCTATTTTCTCATGACGAATCTTTCGTTCTGCTTCTCGCCGTTTTATTTCAGCTTCACGCACACGTTTTTCTTCTTGTAGTCGCTGTTTTGAAGAGAAATGAATTTTTATTAGAAATTGAAATGAAAATGTCGAAATGTTTGAATCTTACTTCTAACTCTGTGTATTTGATGACACGTTTTTGGGCTTGTTTCCAATGTGGTGGTGTAATGCTTCGAGATCGACTCCGAGATTTTGATGGTGTTCTGTATCTCTGTTTATATAAATATATTGAAAGCATTGAATCGGTTAGTGAAACAATTCAAAATTGAATTTGATTGAACTTACGAATACACCACGACCCTTTATAACTCGTCCGCTTCTTGATAACGGCACCTTACGTTTTGACCAACCAAATCTAATTTAATTGAATTGAATTGAATTGATGAAAGTAATGGTTATTTTTTGAAAATCCATGAATTTTTCAGTAAAATCAACCCCTCTTACCCTCTTGGCTCATTTCGATTTCCCTTCTTATCTTTTCGTTGATGCTTTGAATCGGAATCGCTGTCTTTTTCTTTGTCATCATTCTTTTCTTTATAGGCTCTCATTAAAAAATTATTCGTAACTTCTGGTATCTCCTTGGGATCAACACGTGATTTACGCTTTTTCGCTTCGTATTCATCACCGTCTCCATCTCCATCTCCATCAATTTCACCTTCTTCTGGCTCCTCATCACTACTGCTGCTCTCGCTGCTACTACTGTGTTATATATTCATTAATCAATAATGTACCAAAAGCATAGAAAATTTTCGAATTTTTTTTCTCGGAAAACGTTCAATTTCAATTATTCAAAACAAAATAATACATACTCTGCGTCCTTTTTCTTCTTCTTCTTTTTATTCTTTTTGTTCTTTTTGTTCTTTTTCTTGTCTTCATCCGAATCTGAATCTGAATTAGATTCACTTTCACTTGCAGAATTTTTGCGACGTTTTACTTTCTTCACTGCAATTTTAATGAGATGTTTTATTTCAACAATGCGAATAGTTTTGTTTGAATATTGTTCGATTTCTTAATATTTAATGATAGATACCTTTGATGTGACGAACAAGTTCACCACAGTTGCTGATAGTCGCATCTTGTAGCGGTCGCGAATTGCGGTCAACTGGCAGTTGTTCTAGTTGACGTACAACGTCATGACCGGAAACAACATGACCAAAAACCACATGAATACTGCAATGATGGAAAATGATAAAAACATATTCCATTAGTTTTCTGAATACAATTTAAAGGAAGGCATGGTTTTGATTTTTTTTTTTTGTTTTTTTTTTACTTACTTGTCCAAATGTGGTGCAGGTTGTGTTGTACTATATGAAATAAAAATAAAACGAGAAAAAATAGATAGTAGATCATAAATTGTAACAGCACAAGCACAAAATTTGGTCTCAACTTCTCATTCATGTCATAATTTATATTAGATTTGAATATTTGCATTAACTTTTGCATTTGGTTGTGTTTGTCTTTTAATGTCTGTAACGTAAATATCAGGAATTTGGTGATTGGCTTCGAATGACAATAAAAAAAAGAACATATAGATAAAAGTGAAATAAAAACAAAGCAGGGCATCACTGAATGTTCACTGAATAATATTATTATCTATATGAATTACTGATTCGCATGAACGGATGACTGAACATTGATTTTTATACAAACCCATTATTTTTAACTTACATAAAAAATTGTGAGCCATTGGTCCCCTTGCCACGATTTGCCATTGACAGTAAAAATGGTTTTTCATGCTTAATCTCAAATGATTCATCTGAATTATAAATGGAAATTGTATAAATATGCATAACTATTCACTTGCATGTTGGAAAATTATTGAAAAACACAATACAAATAGCAAATAACCCAGACAAACACGGCGAGATCAACTAAAAAGAAAACATTTTACCTTCAAATGTGCCACCATAAATCGATTCACCGCCCGTACCATTGCCAGCTGAGAAATCACCTGATTGAATCATAAAATCTTTAACCACACGATGGAAAATTACACCTTTATAGTGTAAACGTTTGCCGGTTACTTTGCCCAACGTTTTAATTTCACCAGTACAAAGTGCTCGAAAATTTTCAACCGTTTTTGGAGCAATATCTGCATACAATTCAAATACAATACGACCGGCTGGCAATCCACCAAGTGTAATATCAAAAAATGTTCGTTTGCGCTCCATTTTGCTAGTTTCACCATCACTTGATTTGGCACCCTTCTCCGATACCACAGTCATGGCGAAAAATCGATATTGAAACTATCATATTTCAAAGAAAATTCCAAGTAAAAATCAATAAAAATTTTCAATTCTTCATGCATATGCACACAATTTCGTTTTTTTTCTTTTGTTTGGTGCGATAACAGTTTTTATCAATTCAACACGTAATTTATTCTATCAATGTATTTGTAATATTGTAACTATTATGAGCAATCAATTTCTTGATAAAAATTAAATGGTTTAATATTACTTACTATTTGCTACAATGAAATTTGTTGTACTGATGTTTAATGCACTGTTTGAAAAAATCTAAGGAAAATAGTATGCTGCAGAAGAAAAAATTCACAATAATTCACAGAAACACAAGCCAAACGCGTACTTCAATCATTGAGTCTGACATTTGTGGCTAATTAAATGGGTAATTTAGTTTGGTGTGTTTTTTTTGTGTGTCTTGTTCCATTTCGCCGAATTTCGTTATCACACACACATACGTAAATATTCGAACATGTCAATGGATACGTTGATACATTTTGGAACATTTTCAATCGCAATTTTAATAAATGTTTAGCAAATTTATTCGTTACAAAATCATATGGTAATTTTAACGTTAATTTAAAACAATTCAAATAAAATTTGTTGGGATGAAAATTACAATATTTTTGCCGGTCCGAATTTGGATGAATCGAATCGGGCAATGATTGGGTTTTTCGCCGTAATTTGCCATCTGTCTTGGAGGCAATTTTTCACTGTGCTATATATAGTTGCTATATAGACGTTGCATGTGCGTGTGCGTGTGCATGTGTGAATGGGTTTGACTGAATCTCTGTGTGTGTAAGCGAACAAGTAGACAAGAGAATACACGGTTTTTGCTCGTTGCCGCTGTTGTTGTTGCTTTTCATGACAAGCTGTGTTGGATGTTCCAACCGTGAATATACTCGAGTAATACATTCGTCAACTTTTTTTTTTATATGTGCATTGGTGCAACTGTGTATGATTTATTTTCTTTTCGGTTTTCTTGCTTGGAATCGTGTAGAATTTCGAGTTTTTTTCTTTAGTTTTCGGTTTTTTTGGTTCGAAACACTCAAAAAAATGGTAATTAAACATTCAGCTCTGTTTGTATATCAAAAAAATTTTCTCAGTGATATTCTGTGTTTGCATGAACTTTGTACTTAGATTTCGAATCTAATAAAGAGCAAAAGAAATGAAATAAAATCGATGACTTGCTAAGACAAAAGCGGGCAAAAAAAAACAGTGACTTACCACAACGAAAGCGAATAAAACGAAATAGAGAAGAGAAGAAGAAGAAATAGATGAAACAAATCAAAAGACATCCTATTACCGTACACATAGTACGGTCAAAAACACGATTAAAATATTGTATAATGTGTAAAACAAATTGAATCGGCTAATGTGCCGTAATCGCGCGAAACAAAAAAAAAAAGCAAGAAATAGAAAGAAAGAAGCAATTCACATGCAAACTGCATGTCACGATCAATGTTTAATTATGTACTTAGAATGGCACACATGCACTGAACTCGTCGCACTCACAATTCCACTCAATGGAGAGACATTTGGATTGAACGAATGAACATTTGTTTTGATTGCTCTAATTTAATTCAACTCAATTCAAATCTCAAATCTATCATCTAAATGAGCGTTTTCACTGTGCAATAATAATGTAAATTTTTTTTTTTTCTTTTTCTTTTCTACTTATTTTCGTGTATGAAGGACGTTTTTTTAATGATCAGAAGAAAGAAAACTACCATCTTCACCGATGCCAAAGACAATACATCTGTAGGTGAATTGAAGAAAATGATCGAAGGTGAGTAAATTTTTTCATAAATAAAACTGAATGATTCATAGTAAAAGAATGATGAGAATTTTTATTTTGCTGAATATCAAGTAATTCATTTTATTATGTATTTTAGGGATATTGAAGGTGCATCCAGCAGACCAACGCTTATTTAACAAAAATAATGATGTTATGAATGATGAAAAGCAACTTCAAGATTACGGAATTACGATTTCAACAGCAAGAGCGCAGTCGCCAGCACAATTAGGACTGGCATTGAGGTAATTGACAACCTATTATAACAATTCTTAGTACAAATGTATTTGAAGTTTAAATAATTATTCGATGAAAATCGTATCTAACCTCATTCTTTTTTTTTCTCTTCTTCTTCTTCCTCATTCATATAATTGTCTTTTTTTTTATTGTAGGCTGGACAACGGCGAATTCGAAGAATTAGAAATTGCGCCGTACTCATCGCCACCAGATTTGCCTGATGTCATGAAAAACCAAGATTCAGCTAATGGCCAAGAAACAACACACATTACTTCTTAACTTAATTTAAAAAAGAAAAAAAAAAACAACAAAAATCTATTGGAATATTAAATATGCGCACCCACACACACATACACACACACACACACATTCAATATAAACAAACAAATTCATAAATGCAAGAAAAAAAGTGAAAAAAAAAAATAACATCAACAAAAACCGAAATCAAGTTCGTAATGGAAGATGATAAAAAGAACATATTTTATTATAATAATTCCCAATAATTTCTTTTTTGAACATTTCTTTTTTGAACATTTCTTTTTTTATTTTATTTTTTTTTTTTCTCAAATAAAAAGTAAATTACAATTTTACCTCGAATTATTATTTGTTAGCGGCGATTTTTGTTAAATTAAAATACCATTTGACAAGCTCACCGCATTAAAAACCAAAATGGATAAATTTTCAATTGTATTTAATAAATGAGGTGAAAAGAAAACACTCTCTCTGAAATGAACAAACTGGTTAATTGTATTTCAGTTATTCTTTATTAAAACAACATCAATATAATAAGATAAGAAAAGAAAAATGAGATTATTAAATAACAATTTCATTTAATTTATTTGATATTTTCATTCATAGAAATTTGATTGGATTAAAATTGATCTATTCTCTCTGCCCAGAGATAAATCTCTCACTGAATGTTGGTTATCATGTTATTATCAATAGTTGGTGGTGGTTCGAAAATATTTTCGCCCAGATTTTACACCAATACGATCGATACCTTTTGGGAAAACTTTGTCGGCCAATTTGTCGTCAATATGTGGCAAAATTACAACTTTACCTCCTGGCTGCAATTGAAAAAAAAAAAAATTTCAACCATATTGTGACATTTTTAAATCTTTTCACTTAAATATTCCTACTGATTGCTTACCTGCCAATCAGCTGGTGTTGCGATATACGGATTTTTTGTTGTTAATTGCAATGAATCAATGACCCGCAAAATTTCCCTATAAAAAACAATTCAAAATTTCAGTTAAAATCGGTGATTTCAAATATTACATAAGTAACGATAAAAAAAAAAATAGATTTAACTAACTGATTACTTCGGCCCGTCGATTCCGGATACATCATAGAGAGTCTTAATCGATGATTTGGATCAATAATATACAATGCTCGAACTGTATTTGCAATTTCTATATCATCTTTTTGTTCATCATCAATCATTTCCAATGCAACTGCCAATTTTCTTTCTGGATCGGCAATAATTGGATAAGGGAAATCATCAATTGTACCCAAACAATATGATTTAATATCCTTGAAAATATTAAAATGTCAATTTTGTTTAAAAATTTAAAAGAAATTGAAATCACTTCAAGATTGAATTTATTAGTTTGAGATATACATTCATAATCAAAATTAAATTGGATCAATTGTTACATACTTATGATATTCACAGAGAGCATACTAATTGAAAATTAACATACCTTAACCCATTCAAAATGTGAATCAAGGTCATCAACGGAATGAGCAAGCAGCTTAACGTTACGCTTTGCAAATTGATCTTGTAACAAAGCAATTTCACATAATTCAGTCGTACATACAGGAGTAAAATCATTTGGATGCGAGAATAATATTACCCATCTATAGAGAATCCAAATTGAAAAACCATCATGATTTACCAAAAAAAAAAAAAAAAAAAAAAAAATTCATCTAAATTCCAGATTTAAAAATAACTTTCTATAGCCTAGTCATAGCAAAATATTTGATCGTACGAATCACCCTGCCAATCGTAAAATTGTATGGGCCCGTGAGTTGTATTTGCACTAAAATTCGGAATTAACATTCGCAAACGCATTTTCGAGGCAAAACGAAATTGAATTTCAAAAAAAAAAAAAACAAAGTTGAAGAAAAAAATAAATTTTCAAATCTTGTCACGGTATGCTCACTGCAACTGCTCAAAATGGACTGAAATAAAAGAAAAAAAACATTTTACTCGTAAGCTTATCATTATTCAAATGAAAACCTCATACAAAATGAAGATTATCATGAGCTGGATGAGCATTACTTATCGTGTTTATACTTATTTTTACAACTTGCACGGAGATAACCATTTTTATAATGTTTACTGAGACAAAATGACTGTCGTAGCATGACTAGCACTTAATATTACTTTTTCAAATAAACAAGAAAAAAACATTGTGCGTCAAAATTCTGTTTTTAAGAGAAAAGATTATGAGTATTCATACGCATTTTTAGGATTTTTTTAAATTCAAAAATTCTTTATTTATTCATTTCAATGCATTTCTTCATTGTTTTGAAGGAACTTAAATGTTATTTAATATTCGTTATTCTGTATATTTACTGTTTACATGTACATATGTTCATTTGAGAAATTATTATGATAAATATCATCAATTTTCTGATTTAAAAATATCTATTTTTTTCTACTTATAAACACATTTATTGACACATTTTTTCGTCTCTTTTGATAAAGAATAACTTGATATCCGTTCCAAAGACAGTATCTGCTTGGATTAGTAATTAGTGGTTGTGCGTACATAATTTTTGCCGGAAGGCATTTTAACACGATCAATTTCCTTCGAAAATACTTTATCGGCCAATTGTTCGTCAACAGTTGGTAAAATCATGACTTTTTCACCCGGCTGAAATTGATAATCAAATTCATCGTTAGCAATGAAATGCAATGTAATAAAAATGAAATAACATACCGTCCAATTTGCCGGAGTTGCAATCAATGGATTTTTGTCAGTTAATTGTAACGAGTCAATGACACGTAAGATTTCGCTGGAAATATTGGAAAACACATTAAATGTTTTATTTTCATCACAAACAACAACAAGAACAAATAAATAACATTTGACTATAATTGAGCATAAACAATCTAGTTAAAAATGATTTATAAAACTAACTCACTCAACATTTCTGCCAGTTGACATAGGATAGATCATCGATAGTCTCAAACGATGATTTGGATCAATGACATATAAAGCTCTAACGGTTTTGGCAATTTCTGGATCGTCTTTTTGTTGTTCATCAATCATATCTAAGGCAACGGCCAATTTTCGTTCAGGATCAGCAATTATTGGATATGGAAAATCACCAACAATGTCAAGGCAGTAATTTTTTATATCCTTGAAACGTCCAAATGTAAATTGTTATTTCTTTTTTTTTTTTTTTTTGTTATTTATATCGAAGATAGATAGATGTTGTAATTTATAATTCATAAACTAGTTTAAAAACACTTACATTGACCCAGTCAACGTGTGATTTAAGGTCATCCACAGAATGAGCTAAAAGTTTGACATTGCGCTTACAAAAATGCTCTTTATGCACAGCCATTCGACCTAATTCCGTTGTACACACCGGAGTGAAATCACTTGGATGCGAGAATAACACAACCCATCTGTAATGAAAACAATAACAATTGAAAATGTTTAATAAAATATTCAGTTGACATGAAAACAAATCACAAATAACTACTTAATTTTAAAAAAAAATCAGTTAAGAATGAATCACAATGGAAAACTTTGATAAACATCATATGATTGTATACAACAATTGTACATCGAAAAAAAAAAAAAAAAAAAAAGTTAATAATTCCAAAAACGTACGAATTATCTTGCCAATCGTAGAATTTGATTGGTCCCTTTGTGGACTGTGCGGTAAAGTCTGGAATTAATGCTCCCAAACGCATTTTGTAGAATTGTTTTTTTATTTCTTTTAGAAGAAAATTGTCACTGAATTGAATTTCAACAACGATATGTACGCAGCAACGATGCAAAATAAACTGAGAAATTATTCATTCCAGCGCCTTTTATATGTTGATTATATCAATCACGGTCATTTTAATCTTGACCTCATACAACAAACATACATTTTTCAGTAATCAGATTAGCACGACATGAATGCAAAACTAGGGGCAAGACACGGGTTTCTACTATTTTTCTACTATTTCTAATATTTCCATATAACGTGTGTACGCAGAAGTAAGTTCTAATTTTTTTTACTCAGAGGCTGGTCAAATGTGTGCCAACGCCAGTGCATTTACTTTACTTAGTTAAGTAAAGTAAATTTACATTGGTTTACTGCGTTGATAAACGCATCAACTAGCTCTATAGCTAGTTAGCTGTCGGCGTGTACATTTTCTAAAGGTTTGTATATACAGAAAGACGAAAGTTGGCATTCATTATGCGCAAGCATGAACGCAATGTATAGTTTTTTTATTCTGTTTCTGTTTATACTGTTCCTTAATATGCTAATAAGTGTCTTCCCCCTAGATGCAAATTTATATTGACTTTACACCGTAGGTATTATTTATATGTAGCAGACATCTTCATGTGACAAACAATTAGATATAGTAGCTTAAACATAGATTAAGCAATTACATTTCATAACATTATCACATTTATATTGAATTTGATAATGAAAACACTTGATGAAGCATGAACGGAAATTCTCAATTTTGTTATAAAAATAAACAAAAGAAATCATATAAGCATATAACTGTTTCTCTTTTCAAAACAATTAAAATTAAATCATCATGACTTTGACTAATTTTCAAGTTATGCATTGTGATAAGAATCATCCGAATAATGATGACTTTTCAATAAACGGAATGAATTAATATTGATAGAGTAACTAAATAAAGAAAATGAAAGGATTAAAATTTTGTCATTGTAACCATGATAAAGCTATTTCAAAACGGAAATATTTAATGTTCATGTTGAATTTTCTAAATTTTTGCAAAAACTTTCATCAATTGTACAAAATTCGGTATACAATATTGGAATATGATTATAGTGGTGTACATTTGCAAACTTAAGGGGAGTCTCCATTGAAATTTTTGAATGAGCAAAAAAAGGTCTTTTTTAAATCAATTTTAAATAATTTTGCATTGAATTAAAAATAAAAGATAGAAATATTCGATATCACACCGTGGCACAGGGAAGGGTCTCAGCCGAGAATTTTAGAGGGGAAGGGATCATTCGAGCTTTATCCCACCTTTAGGGTAGATGACCCTATGCACTGTTATGAATATGATTATAAATTTCTAAGGAATTTCATAATAAAAAAAATCACAAAATTTTCCTAAATGTTTCAATATTTTTCATTATTCTGTTGAACTGAATCAATTCAATGTTAATAATTTTTTGAATTTTTTTTCTGTTCTTTATTCTTGTTTTTTCTTTAGCTACACCTATTTACTAAATTATATCGACAGCTCGAAGTCTGTATTCTACCAAAAATCTCACGATTATATTTAATTCTCGTTGAAAATATGTCTGCAATGAGATTTAATCTCAAAATTGTTGATCACAACGGTAATAATTTCCATAAAATCATATCAGAATGTTGATAATTGCCGTAATTAAACCGATAAAGTAATTTCAACTTAAAAGGCAATCGTGGTTTATTCAAAAAAAAAAAAAAAAAAAAAAAAATACTTCCTATTTCTTCCACATAAAATGTTCCTGAAAATATTAAAAATGCAATGAGTCATTGCCATTGAGAAATGCGTTAATTTTTATATAAATAATCCCTTTTAGTTTATTTTAAAAATTATATTAAAAGTTCAACGATGCAGTTTAATTTTAATTTCATACAATAACCAATTCAAAATAGGTTCGTTTATTGTTTATTCTAGTTGTTATATTGGAATTATGCACATGAATACATGGTGGTATTGTGTTTTTCTCTATTTTTCAAACTATTTCAATCGGAATCATCAGACATATTTGCTGATGTCGATGGATTTCCATCCATTGGATTAATTATCACCGCATCATTTCTTTCCAATTCTTTTTTCTCAAGATGCTCAATTAATCGTTTTTTGAAAAATTCAATATAATAAGGCCGTTGTTGAGCGGTAGCAGCAAAATAATGTCCACCCACATGCTCAACAATTGTTGGTTCTTCGAAACACATTGCCAATGATTTGCTTAATTGTGATGGAATAATTTGATCAGTTTCGCCATAAATATGAAGTGAAGGAATGGTAATAAGTTCTTCATAATAATTTGCATGAGCTAAACTACCGGAACGAAAACCAGCTGCCAAAACTGCAAATTGTGGATTGATGCATGTCACTATAAAACATGCCAAAATTCATTAGAATTTGAATTGAAATTTTCTTTAATACCAATATTTTCACTTACTTCCTCGTCTGCTGAGATTGCAAATTAAACCAACAAGACATGCACCTTGTGAAAAGCCCAATATACCTTGAAATGGACCAAGCAAATTCCATGCTCGTTCAATAGCTCGCATTGTATCATCAAAACCATAGGCTGGTCCATTTTTATTTGTCCCTTTAAAAGTTCTATCATCACTATTGAACCACCAACTTCTTGAGTCTTCTAAATCAGTTGTTTCGGTTGATGTATCGCTATCATCAATACGATGAATTGTATTTGTATCTTTTTCGGTATCTTCTGGTGTATTTTGAACAATATGCGGTGCACTTAAGAATACAAATTCAACATGGTTTTGTAAATGCTTTCGAAATGCACCTATAAATCGATTCAAATAATTTCATTAATGACAGAAAAAAAAATTTACAAATAATAACAGTGAATGTTCTCAAACTTACCAATTTTTGATTTAAATGTATTTCCATTTTGTCGATAACCGTGTAGACAAAGAACGCGAAGTTTCTCCTTCGTATCCGAATCGTTGCTTTTGTTCGGTTCTTCTTTATGTTTTGATGAGCTCATGGCTAATTTTCCATCTGATTCATAAATACTTCCTATGAAAAAAAAAAATAACAAATTTAGGTTAAGAATATCGCCTGTAATTCTGTCAATTTTGAGTCAAATGACATTTATCATGAATATTATGTCTGTGTGTATATTTGTGAATTAAATCACTTTATCAACCGGCTTGTTACGGGTATTATTGCTGTGTGACATGGGGTAACAGTAGTTTATCTATGCCGGTTCTGGGTCATTTTTATGTATTAGTGTGCACATACACACATACACACATTCACACGTACACACAACCGGAGGGGCATACATACATTTTTTCTCTTCTCTTCTCAAAACCGGTTTTGACCACACCTCCGCATAGAGAGAGAGAGAGAGAGAGAGAGAGAGAGAGAGAGAGAGAGAGAGAGAGAGAGAGAGAGAGAGAGAGAGAAAGAGAGAGAGAGAGAGAAAGATTATATGTCTCCTCTCACTTCAATTACGAAGTAGAAACACGTATACTTTTTCTCACTCTCACTCTCACTCTCTCTCTCTCTTCAATATTGTAGCTTTTGAGGATCAACAACGGAATCACATCCGAATGTTATGATCAATCGGTTGCAACTGAGTTTTTTTTTCTTTCATATGTGATGTGTATATACCAGTTTTTGTTTTTTTCAATTGTGGTGTGAGTGACATCAAACAAATACATATAAAGTATAGAGTAGGCTGAAAGAAAAAAAGAGTGCACAGTATATGCACAGTATGTACAGTGCTCTCTTTTTTTCTTTTAGTCTACTCTATACTTTATATGTATTTGATATTAATGTAACTCAACATTAAAACAAAATACTGTGCATATGCTGTGTGCTCTCTCTCTCTTTTTCTTCTCTTACCATTCATCAATCGTATCTGATATGGCAACGGATATGTTATAATATTGTTGTTTTTTCTACTGGTGACATTACGTCATGTACATACAGATATGTCTATGTATGTATGTATGGAACGAAGAATGGGTATGAAAAATGTCTTGTCAATTTGATTGAATAACAAAACTTCAAAACATCTCTCTATCCCATGCATGGGGTTATTTGTTATTGAATGACTCTACCGAATGTCAAAAGTACTAGCAGGTACTTTGATCAATTTGAAATGTACTAGGTGAAGACTAAATGTAAAATGTGTATCCATTTACGCGTATACTGTCGCTTCGTTGTTGTATGTTTGTGAAGCAAACTCACACAGAAAGAGGTGCTTTGCTTTGATATGCGCGTCTTGTGATGCGATATACACACACCGATTTCAAATGTTGTAATTCAGCTACATTCAGACAAACTGAAATGTAGTATCGAGACTCTGTGTGAGTGAGTGTGCTTCACGAACATACAACAACGAAGCGACAGTATACGCGTAAATGAATATATTTTACATTCACAGTCTTCACTCAGTACATTTCAAATTGATCAAAGTACCTGCTAGTACTTTTGACATTCGATAGAGTCATTCAATAGTAAATAACCCCATGATCCCATGGAATACATAAATTTATTTTTGCTATGCGACGTGCTGTTATTATGCCATTTGCTTGGTCGAGTTGAAACGTGACGCGTGAATTTTTTTTGTGATAAATCAGTTTTTGTTGTAATTGGCATTCAATGCATCGTCTGATATTTGCAATATTGAATAAAATTGTTACATTTGACGTAAGACATAAATGAAGTCTGTGAAATTCACCAATATTTGCACGTTTTTTTCTCTTTCTTTTCTTAATGAATTTATAAATCTTACTGACCGCATAAGGAATTGCATTGCTACAAATATTAATTTATTCCACAGAAAAGCCAAAACAGAAAAAAGTATTTCATATTTTAATTTTTGGATTGGCCATACGTACAAATCTGAAGTATTGAAGTGTGAGTCAGGCAGTGATAAAACTATACAATTTGGCATATCCGAACATAACACATTTCCTGTTTGAGTCACAGGTACTATATATGTGTATATATGGGTAAAACGAAAACCGATGGGCCAAAAAACCCGAAATTCGGACCAAAATATCCAAAAAACGGGCCAAAATATCCAAAAATCAGACCAAAATATTCGCAAAACCAGACCAAAAAAACCCGAAATACGGACCAAAATATCCGAAAAATGGACCAAAATATCCGAAAAACGGACTAAAATGCCCAAAAATCAGACTAAAATACGTGTTCGTGTTAAAAAATGCAATTGTTCGTCGAACACGAACGCGAATGTTCGTGAACTTTCGCGAACGGTTCGACGAACATTGGAATTTCACGAACCGTTCGTGTTCGTGTTCGTGCTCATCTTTGTGTTTGTGTTTCGCGAACGGTTCGACGAACATCGAATTTCACGAACCGTTCGTGTTCGTGTTCGTGTTCGTCTTTATGTTCGTGTTCGTCTTTATGTTCGTGTTCGTCTTTATGTTCGTGTTCGTGTTCATATTTCTCAAGAATTTTGGTACTACGGCGTTACACGTAAGCGATCTCTATCATATATACATTGAATTGCACATATACCATTACGGAATGCAAACGACAAATCGTATTTTTCGCCGTTTCCGTTGGTATAGTCAATGTACATTGATAAATCGCTTACAATTGTCCAGAGCATGGCTGTAGGCAAGTATATCAACGATTGATTAATGTACTACGGCCGATAAACACTTGAAAATGACAATCAAGTCATTCCAATTTGTTACGCAAATTTGTGTTGATGAAAAACATTGATTAATGAAAACAATTGATTTTTTTTCTCATTCTTGTGTATTGATAAATTCAGATATCTTGTGACACTGTGACATTTAAGACGAAATGAATAAAATCACCGAAAATGGATAAAATAATTCGATATCTAATTTATCAAAAGATTTAATGATGCGCGCAGCGGAAATGAATATGAATGGATTTAAGTCATTTAGAGCGACGACAAAAACCACTGGCCGGTTGGTGTACGTCATTCCATCTGACAAGTGCCCAGAAGAAAATTCAAATAATATTTACTATAAGACTTTAGTGAAAAAGAAATGGATATCATTTGACGAATATATGTTCTGGTTAGTCAATCTATCAAATGATGAATGGGAAACAAATTCGAGTTGTACGTGCCCGTTTTTTTTAAACAAAATATTTGTAAACATATTGTTGCGGTCGCACTACGAGAGAAAAGAAAATTTCCAACATCTCATCTTGATCCGAAAGTTAATGTAGTGATTTCTACGTAGGTGCAAAAAAAAACCGACAGTTATTCTGGCCCACCCTGTATAATCAACAAAAAATTCACTTAATTCAATAAGTGAATTTTTTGTTGATTATACAGGGTGGGCCAGAATAACTGTCGGTTTTATATTTAATTGAAAAATGTATTTTTTTTACTTAAATCAATTATTTTTTTTATTGAATGTTAAATTAAAGTCCAAAATTTGTTTTTCACTTTTTGGTTTTGAATCTGCCACCTTTGTTACGGATCACCAGTCGCAAACGTTTTGAAAACGATTTTCACGCGGCACGCACCATTTCGATTGTTAATGAAATCCGGCACATTTTCACTTAACCACTGTTGCACTGTGTTTGCTCTATGTGACGGTGCTCCGTCTTGCTGAAATACCCATGGTTCATTACGAAACACTCTTTCGGCGTGTTGCAACAATTTTGAACGCAATATTTCTTCTTTGTACACAGACGCATTGATTTTTACGTCACTTTCAACGAAAACAAGAGGAAATTTGTGATCTGCCGAAACGGCGCCCCAAACCATGACTTTTGGTACATTCTGAAATCCGCAATAGTCACTCCGTACACACGATAATTTTGCGCATTAAGACTTGGGGCCTATTGCACCATTCATTGTAAATTGTAAATTGTAAATTGTAAATTGTAAATTGTAAATTGTAAATTGTAAATTTTAAATTGTAAATTGTAAAATTGATTTACAATTCTACAATTTATTGTAAAATGTGATTTACAATTGTAAGATTATTTGTAAATTGCGATGAACCACTATCATTGTATATTAACAAATTATTAAACATACAAATATTTTCATCTGATTGAAATAAATTTAACTAATAAAAGAAAACATATTCCAAATTATGTGAAATTTTATTTTAAGGCATCGTTTTATTCAATAATAATTGGGAAACAATTTCATTGTTTCATCAATTATGAAATGTATAAATAAAAAATTAGATGATAAAAATTTTGTTCAGGTTTTTGTATTTAAAACATTCTTAGATTATAATCTATTTATACATTTCATAATTGATGAAACAATGAAATTGTTTCCCAATTATTAATGAATAAAACGATGCCTTAAAATAAAATTTCACATAATTTGGAATATGTTTTCTTTTATTAGTTAAATTTATTTCAATCAGATGAAAATATTTGTATGTTTAATAATTTGTTAATATACAATGATAGTGGTTCATCGCAATTTACAAATAATCTTACAATTGTGAATCACAATTTGCAAATAATCTTTCATCTGAGAAAACGATATTTGAAGTTGCGTGCCGGCGCAACAGCTCTTTGCATTTTTGGATTCTGTCTTGCTTTTTTTTGATAGTTAATCCATGTTTCTTAGACTGATATTATGCTCACTAGCCAGGACATAGGCACTTCTTCTTGGATTTCGACGAATTTTCTCTCGTACCTTTTTGACCAGATCTTTTGTTCGTACAGATCTTTTTCGGCCTGTTTTTTTCTTTGTATCCACTGTTCCATGTTCCTCGTATCGTTTTATAGTACGTTCAATGAATTTCATGTTGATATTTTCATCGTGAAGTCGGCGAAAAATATCCACTTGTCGCAAACCTTTTTTATACAAATTCAAAACGAGTTGATGTTTCACATCCATTGTTTTTGCAAAGTGAATAAGAACTGCGCAATAATGCTTGTCATCACAATGGATTGCCAAAACATGAACAAACATAACGGTAAACAAAAGGGTGATCCGAAAGTTAATGTAGTGATTTCTACGTAGGTGTAAAAAAAAAACCGACAGTTATTCTGGCTTACCCTGTACATATCAAAAGTATCTTTATTGATCGATTAATTTTATCGGTAAAAATTGAAAATGATTGAGGATAATGAACTGTATTCTGCATTACTTTGGACATAATATTTCGAATTTAAAATATTTTGAACTCGCAATAGGATGATACTCCTCAAAGCTTGTTACTGCAACTGCAACCCTTTTATAGCCATTTGAAAAATATATAACTTTATTTACTAAATCGGTATCTAGTTTTGATGATTCGATTGAACATTGAATTAAATTTTTTCCGTATAAGAAAGCTTTTTCAATTCCCTGAGTTGTTATTTCTGGTGCACCATTATAATGTACTTGATACAATTATATTCTGGTTGGTGGAGGCGATGGTGATTATAATGAAAACACAATTGTCGATGAAAAATAACTTTGAAGTTATTCATTTATTTTTACTTTGTATTGGCAACAAAGGGTTCGAATTACATTGCTAAACGCACCGGCAACGTTACGTTGAGGTCTTAACACAACAATAAATGATAATAAATGAACATCGACTCAGCTGTTGCGCATGCTTAAGTAGCCAAAAAGTGCATGCAATGCGCAAAAGCTGAATCGATAGGTCAGCTAATCACTACATCTTCCCCCCCTCGATATTAAATTTGTCCCAAATTTCTTTAAAGGAAAGAAATAAAAATTATAATTGATTACAAAACAATTTTGCTAACGAAAGAAAAATTCTAAAATGGTCAATGATCTTGCATATAATATTCATGACAGTAATTTGATCTTGTTCTTTTTTCATTTCAATATTTGATTTAAGCAAATTTCAATAAGAAAGAAAAAGTGGAAGTGTGCAAACTCCGAATGGACTTTTTTTACCTAAGTTTAAATGTTTTTTTTTCACTTTTTGATGAATTGGTACGTTTACGGTTTTGGTTATTTTTTTTTTTCTGTATGTTTTTTTTTTGTGAAGTAATGAATTCTTATTTTTTTGTTTATAATTACGAATTTTTCTTTTTTTTTTTTTTTTTTTTTTAATGGAATTTAAGGCTTTTTTTTACATTCTGTAAATTTGTATGAAAATATCTGGGAAAAAGAGAAAAAATTTAACGACGTTTTTGCAATGAACTAAATTATTGGCTTCAAATTTCATGATTGAAAAAGAAAGTTCTGATTTTATACAATACAAAAGAAAATAAACTCAAGCATTTTTACATCTTAAATGCTAAATTAAATATATGGCTGCGCTACTTTTGGCGACTTAGGCCCAAATCAAGACTGCGCGACTCTGGCGACTTAAGTCAAAAACACACAAGACTACGCTACTTTGGCGATTTAGGTCTTTAAAACTGGCTATGCTCTGAAGGCTGCACTCTGCACATGGCGTCAGGCTTCAAAAAAAAAAATGGTTGTGGTTCCTTTCTTAAATTAATAAAAAAAATAACGTCGATTTCAATATATACTAATGTGCTCTAATAATGGTAGTTTGATGACTTGATCTTTAGCGTTTCATTTGAATTTTCCTTTTTCCCTTACAAAACTTGATAATAATTAAAAAAAATTGGCTTTAAATAGATTTTTTTTTTTTCGTTTTTCGTAATTAAGCAAAACTTTTGATATTAACTTAATAATTTGTTTTCTTCATGATTAAACACAAATTTTGTTATTTATTTTGTAACTAATCTAGTTTCAACGGTTTTTACGCGAATTCTTAAGAACGAAACACATTTTTTTTTTTGTAATATTTCCGTGATGACTGTTCTGGGTTCGTGTGATATTTGATGTCGATTTTGGACTCCTGCATTTAGATTTGAGTTGTGCAAATTTTTATATATTAATCGTCGAAATTGATTTTTTATTGTTGGCCAAAATTTCTGAATGTTTCTTTTACTTTGAATTTTATTTTCACATTGATGTCCGAATTTTGGTGGAATACAGGTTCGTGTCGTTCGCAATGCCAAATATAATGTACTTGATACAATTGTATTCTGGTTGGTGGAGACGATGGTGATTATAATGAAAACACAATTGTCGATGAAAAATAACTTTGAAGTTATTCATTTATTTTTACTTTGTATTGGCAACAAAGGGTTCGAATTACATTGCTAAATGCACCGGCAGCGTTACGTTGAGGTCTTAACACAACAATAAATGATAATAAATGAACATCGACTCAGCTGTTGCGCATGCTTAAGTAGCCAAAAAGTGCATGCAATGCGCAAAAGCTGAATCGATAGGTCAGCTAATCACTACACCATCAACTATTATTTCTTCTATTGTCGGTTGAACGTTGACTAAGGCTAGTAATTCATCATCATACAAACGTCCATCAATTTTTATTTTTTTGAGCGAATTCAACTTTGATGAATGTTTTAAATTAAACGATTTTGCTTTAATATAACGATATAAATGAAGATACTCTACAGGTGCCTTGCTTTTAGATAATATATCAATCAATGGACCAATTTCAAACCATTCCATCAAGGTTAAGTGTCTTAAATTTTGTAAGTGTGCTAAAGGAACCAGATCATCAGTGTACAATTCAGTGATGCGACATGTTTTATAACAGCTGAAGCGAAAGTGAAAATATTCAATATTGGGCATGTACTTGCAAATCGATGTTGAGAAATGTTTGCACATTTCCACCATAAGTTTTTTCAGTTGTGAATTATGAGATAAGAAATGTTCGAGCCTATCATTCGTTAAAGCTAGGGGGAAACCGCACGGTCAAATCTAACACATATGAACCCATTTTTTACGCATTCTACTATTTATTACAAATTATCACAAATCATTACACATTTTATAACATATTTCACATATATTGACCAAAATTTCAAATGGCGGCTGCAATTTCGTTAGAAACGTCATTCACATTATTTAAAATATCACCAAAAAATTAAAAAATTTTCATGAATTTTTTACGTTTTTAAAAAATCAAATAAGTTTGAGCATATTTTTTACGATATTTAAAGTGAAAAAAAAAAAATTCAAAATAAATACAACGATCCAGGTACTAGAACTAATCTATAATAACGACGTTTCAACTCCAAATAGGGTCAATTGTTCTAATTTTGGAAATGTTTGTATGGGTAAATCTATTTCGTTGAAGGCATCTCGGTTTTGTCTAATATATAAACATTTTAATTGTTTGAAAGACTCAATATTTTTGAGAACAGTATTTCTTAGTTTCAATATTTGTAAAGCTGTAAACTGCCAGTGCTTCTGCGTCTCTGAATTGTAATTGGTAATACATAGTTCAATTAGTGTTTTGCCGCAATAACGATCAATCGAATCCAGTGTTTCGTTATCGTTTGTTGGTATTCCTAAAGCGAACCAGTTCAGCTTTTGCATTAAATATCCGAAATGACTCAAAAAACTACGCACACGATATGTCGGTAAAACAAATTCATTCGTCTTCTTTCGACATTCACTGATTGCAATTTGTCTGAAGTTCTTAGGAAAGCAGCACTTCGCATTTTCGTTAAATCTTATACATGTCTCAGCTGCGTTTATAAAGTCTTCAAAGTTCCACAATAGTTTTAAAATCTCTTGGATACAAAAATCACTGAGTGCGTTAAGGATGTGGTTTGGCGAGTCTTGTACCGGTGGAATATCCATGTCGAATAAATTGGATCTGACCTTTAAAGTATTAATTCAACAATTACTTAGCGTTTTTTAAAGAGAATTTTTTTAGTTACTCACTTAAAATAGTTGGATTCAAAAGTATCAAATTAATTAATTTAACTTATACTCGAAAAAATTAATGTATGCTTATAGTTCAAAGTCAAAAGAATGAATAATTTTAAAATGTACTAAGCGTCAAACGATGATAAACGATTTGAATATTCAAAAAACTTTGTTGAATTTTCAGTTCAACTTATGCGGAGAGATGTTATTTGAATGACATCAAGAACATGACTGATATTTTTATTTGTTACAAAACTGTGCCTATATTCTAAATGAAATGAGAGTGACTGATGGTTCATTTTGCTATTCACATTTTCTAGAAAGCGATCACAAATTTCAGGTAGAAAATTTCAGAATATAGGATTTAAAATGAAGAATAGAAAAGTCAATGTTGAGCTAAAAACGTCATTTGATATCTATAAATCGGATATTCTGAAAAAAAAAATCATGATTTGCACATTTCGAACTCTTCAGAACTTATATATAAGGTAATATTTGAAATTCATTTGGACCTACTGGGATAAGAGCAATAAAAAAAAGGTGTATGCCATAATAAAACAGAAAAAAAAACGCATAGAGAGATGTAACACAAATTCTGTTAATGCAAATGCATATTTCGCTAAGCATTATCGCTTAAGCAAACAAATAAAAGAAAATTTTTCATTGTCATTTTCATTTCCTTTTTTTTCTCTTTTGTGTGTGGTGTGTGTTATGCGTTAGATAATTTTTTTGTTGTTGCCCTCGTAAATGCTGTTGAACGCGACACGAATGAAAAAAAAAAAAATAAAAAATAAAAAAAAAAAATTGTGTTTTCGCTGACATTAATACGAAAAATAGCAAATGCAATTTTTTATACAGTTTTATTCGAAGGGATACTTCGATCTCAACACAATTTTTTATTTATTTTTCTGTTGCTTTGCATATCACAAGAATTTGATTCTTCTTTCAAAATTTGTTCCAATTTTTTCATAGAATAACAAGCGAATGGTATTTTGAAAATAAGGCAAAATATAAGAAAAAAACAACAACAACAATAATAAAGCAATTTTTTGTCTTTTTTAATAATCATATCATCAATATTGATCAGTATTGTAACATTGAAATGTGTAAATATACAATCAACTGTGGAATAAAATATATATATTGACAGAAAAGCTAGAATTGTTTACCTTATTTTCCTCATTTAAATAATTTTTGATCATAAGCAACTTTACGCAACTACAAGAACTAAATATAATAGAATAAATTGTGAATGTGTATATGTGTGTATGTGTGTATGTGCACACTAATACATAAAAATGACCCCAGAACCGGCATAGTAAACTGCTGGTAACACTTTCCAATAAGTATTTATTGAAACTTCATCAGTCAAGTTTATGAATTCGCCCAGCTAGTGACGCTGCTATATAGCTCACGCTGGGGCTCCAAAAATACTACTTTTTTTATCCTTCACAATCAAAAATTAGTAAATAAAACACAAAACAACGGATTCACCAGAATTTGTTCCACAAACTTAATACTTATTTCATTTGATTGGTTGTGAAATAGGTTTGAGTTCATCATGTCGGCACAAGACCAAGGTAATTTCTCTATTTTATTTCAATGATATTTATTATTTCATTTATTCAGCCTACTTTGTGTTTGGTTATTATTTTATATGAATAAAATCAATAAATCGCCGGAAAAATGGAAAATGATTCATTTGATTATTTGGAAATTTAATTTTTATATTACTTTTAGTTGATGAATTCTGTAAATATTGTTAAAATTCATTCATTTACAATGAATTGTTTAATACGTATATAAATGTAATATGAAACCGAAATTCTGCTGAATCGCATGAAATTGTTTATATTTTAGGTGCTGGACAATTTGTACCGTTCAATCCAAATGACGATGGAAATTTATACAAACATTACGATGTGCAATGTAGCAACTATATAATTCGAATTAGAGGTTTGCCATGGAATACAACCACAAAGGACATTTTAGAATTTTTTAATGGCATCAATATTGTGAATGGTGAAAAAGGAATTCATTTTATTGCACTTACTGGAAATAATGCAAAACCACTCGGTGAAGCATTCGTTGAACTTGCTACAGTTCATGATTTTAAAGGCTCACAAAGATATCACAAACGAAATCTTGGACATCGTTACATTGAAGGTAATTATAGAACGTCACATTATTAGAATGGAAATGGATAAATTTGAAAATTAGATAATTTGAAATAATTAATTACAGTGTTTGAATCAACCACCGATGAATTTAAAAGTGTGATGAGCAAACAAAAATATATTAGCATTGAGAATGTGGTACGTCTTCGAGGCCTACCATGGAATGCAACCAAAGAAGATATTGCTGAATTTTTTCAGGGTAATTATTTTTAATGATCACGTAGTTATTACACCCAATTTATTCTGGAAATTTTTCTTGCTTCATTTGAAAATATTTGACATTTATTTGTTTTCACAGGCTTAAATATAAACAAACCTAATGGAATTTATATACCTTATTATAAAAATGGAAAGGCATCTGGTGAAGCATATGTTTGTTTTGAAACGGCTGAAGATTATAATCAAGCCCTGCAACGAAATTTGCAAAGGCTTGGCCACCGGTTAGTATTGAAATTGCAGTTTTTCTTCTCTTCTTTTGTTCAAATACTTTCGTTGACATTTCCGTTCAAGGCGTCCTAGTATTGTTTATCGATAAGCGATAAGAAATTCAGTGTCCACAATGCAAACGATACAAATAAAGCATATATGTACAGACGACAACTTTACAAATGACCGTTTTTTCTGTATATTCTTATGGCAAAAACGTGCATTTGTAAAACGAGTGTGTGTACATGTACATATGATGTATCATGTGTTGATGTTTATATTAAATGTAGTTCACATAAACAATACGAATCGATTGTAAAGCGATTTTATCTGTAAACATTCATCTGAATAATTTTATTTTCTACTTTCATCGTCAGTTATATCGAAATATTCCGAAGTACCGAACAACAATTAATAAGAAGTATGACGCGGTCGAATCGAAATTCATCATCAAATTCAAGTCAGTGCAGTTCGAATGGCATGAATCGAATGCATCCGTACAACAATGGCAACAATGCAACTAGACGTGGAAACAATTTTAGAGGTAGACGTGGAAACAATATTAGAGGTAGAAACCAAAACAATCGCAATAACAATCGAAGAGGTAATTTTTGTGGAACCAAATTTAGAATATTCAAATTAATTGAATTAAATAATTATTGTAGATCGTGGAAATAAAAGTGATATGCTTATGCAAAATGCAGGTCCATCGACCAGTAGGGATTTTGGCAATCAATTGTCAAGTTTGAATAATAGCAACAACCAAAATGTTGGCAATTTTTTCGGAAATAATCCATTTCAACCAAGTAATCAAAATGCAAATGAAAATTTCTTTGATAATTCAGACTTCAGTGAACTTTCAAGAGCAATACACAATTTTAATTTTCTAACAAATAATGGACAAAATTCGAGTCAAGTCGGCAACAATCAAAATTTCAGCAATCGAATAGATTTTGGCAAATTGCAATCAATTTGGAAAGCTAATGTTCAAAGTGCAAATAATCAATTCAATTGTAGCGGTGGTGACAATAGTGGCGGCAGTGGAATTAATGGAATTAATGAATTTTTTGGAATTAATGGAAATGGATTCTTTGGAATTAATGGAATTAATGAAATTAATAACTTCGGTGCTGGAACAAGTAGTTCGTTTGGTGGAAATAATTCATTTGGTGGAATTAGTTCATTTATGGGGAATAGTTCATTTGATGGAAATAACTTATTCAATGGAAATAAATCGTTCGGAGGGAATAGCTCATTCAGTGGAAACAATTCATCTGGTGGTCAAAATTCATTCGGTGTACATAAAGATGATTTACCTGGTGGAATTAACACATTTCGTGGCACCCTATTTAACACCCCCGAAAATAATCGAAAATTCTTTCGAAATAGAAGAAGAACTGACGATGGTCCTGGGCAATATTATATTCATATGAGAGGTTTACCATATTTCACCGACGAAATAGATGTTTACAATGTAAGTCTCATTCACAAAAAAAAAAGAAAAAAAAGAACAAAAAAAAACAAATTATAATTTTAATTATGTCTGTGCGTACTTTCAGTTTTTTGCACCATTAGAACCAATTTACTGCAAGGTTCTTATTAACAAAAATGGATTACACAGTGGAGAAGCTAAAGTTTATTTTGATTCGTACCAGCAAGCGCAACTTGCAATGGAAAAAGACCGATTTAAAATAGGGAATCGTTATATTGAATTATTTTATGGCGGACATTAACATAAATTCTAAGGGAATTTGAGTGAAGACAAAAATTCGTTTTTTTTTTTACTTTTACTTTATGAACCAAATTCCAGTAATTCCAGTTATTTCACAATCATTTAAGACATTCATTAACAACATATACGCATATATGCTGGAACCTCAACATGTATTTAAATTAAATCCATTTATTAGCTAAATGTATGTTTGTATATGTATTAAATATTTATGTCATGAAATAATGCAAAAAAAATAAAACCAACGGAATTTTCAAGCAACACAGTTTTTCACGAATATTCTAATGTAAAATCAAAAGTCAATATTTCAATTTTATTAAACTAAATTCTTTTATTTAGTTGAGAATAAAAAATAAGAACAAAAATAAACAAATTTTATACCATCGATGTACAAAAAAAAAAAAAAACTATTCGTGAATAAATAGGAATTTAATAATATGTGATCAATTATCTCATGTGTCCATTCAGTTTAATCAATAGTGTGACATTATTTTAGTTTTGATTCCGAACTGGCAGATTTATGCACTGGATGGTCCGGCTTCTGATTTTGTTTCTTCGTCTTTACCTTCAGTGTGTTTTGGATTTGATTCTTTACTTCCACTTGTCTCCGAACTCTTTTCGGAGCTTGGATTTTTGTTTGCTTCGTCAATTTTTTTGTGTTCAGTTTCAATTAATTTCTTCAACTCATCCTGAAAAACATGAAAAATTGGTAATTTTGACAAAGAAAAGAAGAATTTGTAAAAAAAGAAAAAACTTTTTTTAATTGGAAAAAAAAAATTGCTCATTTTAATCAAAACTCAAAGAAAAAAAAAAACTTACACCAAGTCCAATCATATTCGCCAATTTCATGACACCATCATCACAGTCACCAAGCCAAGCCACATCACGTTTATTGTTCTTTTTGCCAACCATAAGTCCTTCAGTTCCCATCAACAAATCGAATCTTGAAGCCGTTCCGACCAATTCTCTATTAATCAAAAATCGTACGCATTGTTTGTTTGGTCGACTGACCAACGATGCAAATGGTTGAACCTCAAGTGAAGTTCCCATTATAATAAGCAAATCGCACTCTTTGAAATCTTTATCCGGTAGTACATAGAATTTTCGCGGTAAATCTTCACCAAAGAAAACAATATCTGGTTTAACAACATCATTGCACTTCTTACATGTAGGCACATTATCAGCAAAAATTTGCTCTTTCATCCATTCCATGCTATACTCATGTCGACAATCTAAACAATGATTTGTATGAAATGTTCCATGAGCTTCAACCATTTTTTCACTAGGAATGCCTGCAATATGCTCCAATGTATCAATGTTTTGTGTATAATGTCGCAATAGTAAGCCTTTTTCATGCAACAATCTCACAAAGTAATGACATGGTGTTGGCTTAAATTGACCAGGATACAATTCTTTTGCCAATGCAAAAAATGGTTGCGGATTTTTTCGAAAATATCCTATCTCAAAAACTGCCATTGGATACGGCAAATTGTACTTTTGTAAATTGTGATACAGTCCAGTGTCGGGAGATCGAAAATCTGGAATTCCAGCAGCTAAAACAAAATTGTAAATTGTTAAAAAAAAAAAAGAAATAAAATCGAGCATGAAATACAAATTGAAAACAAATGCTCTTTGATGTTACAAAAAAATAGATTCAATGTCAATTTACATGTAGAAATGCCCGCTCCCACCATTGTGACAATTTTTTTAAATCCATTTCCCTTCCAATGGTCAATTAATCCTTGAAAATCGAGTGTTTTGAGTATCTGCGGTGCACTAGTATCACCTTCGTCATCGTTCGAAATTCCCAATTTATGCTTGAGAAACTGTTGAATATACTCGAGTTGAAATTTCGATTTGTCAGTTGATGGTTTTGTATAATCGGACGAAGCACCAAATTCATCATCATCACTTTCAGAGGAAGACGATACGTCTGGCTTTTTTTCATCACGATATTCTTGCTTTTTTGAATTTTCTACATAGAAAAATTGCGTTTTAAAAATGGATTCAAATGCAAATTTTGTCGATGTGAATAATATTTGAAAAAAAAAAAACAAAATATATTTTCATTAAACAAACATACCTTTCGATGCACTCATCTCGAATCGAACTTGCGAAAATCGAAAGAGTTTTGTGGAAAAAATTTTCAGATGTCTGAATGATGATTGTTGACAATAATAATGCATGACAAGTGTAGCTCAAGTGTCAAAACTGTTCAAAACATATTCAGTGCGAATGGTTGTGGCGAATTGGTATGTTTGCATGTATGTTATATATATATATATGTGTGTATGTGTGTGTGTGAGAGAGAGAGAAACTTAATTACATAATGTCATACTATAATTCTACACGCTGAAGTATTCATTCAATCAAAAAACCTAACCTTAAATGTGCTATTGGCACAGCTCAGTTTATTCTGATTTTGCCGAAGAAAAATATTGCATTTTATTTTGATTTCAACAGTATTTGGAATGAGTTTTTGTTTTGTGCGAGTTACACAAATCTAAAATGATTCATATTCATTAATAAAAATCGTTATGAGCGGTTACTTTTATTTAGATGTTTTACTGTAAGTGAAATTTTTTATGGATTGAGTCATTGTGAAATTCATATTAATAATAATTGATTTTTGATTTTTGATTTTATTTTTTCATTTAGGAAATTGGCAAGTGAAGCAGAAAATTTATTACCGGTTTATGTAAAAGGCTGTATTGAACAATCGTTACACCGAATTTTTGGAGAGATTGGCGGTCATACAACTGTTGATGTGTTAAAATTTGATGAGAAACGGCATCGTTTCATTTTACGAGTTCCCGCAGAATTTTATGTTAAATTGCGTGCCGCATTAACATTAATCGATCAATTTCAAGGCATTCCTTGTTATTTTCACGTTCAATCCGCATCAAGTGTACTATTAGCCCTGGTCAATACATTCTAATCACAAATCACAAAACACAATTACAAACATGTCTTATTGCAAAGAATTTGGAAAAGATAAAGTGATTTTCGCCACTAAAGAAGATCACGAAAAACCAAGCACAGTTGAGTTACCCGAAACAGAACGAGCTCCAGGTTTAATTTTATCAAATGGTGAAATCAATTGGAATTGCCCATGTTTAGGTGGTATGGCAACTGGACCGTGCGGTGTTGAGTTCCGAGAAGCCTTCTCATGTTTTCATTATAGGTGAGTTAATATTTGTTTTTACGAAAAATAAATTATGCATTTTTATGGCAATTTTTCCAAATTATGCAATAATGTGCAAAATATTCATTAATCAATCATAAAAAAATAGAAAATATTCGAATGATTCTAACCAAAGAAAATAAAAAATCCCACTCTTTTACAGCGAAGCAGAACCAAAGGGCTCTGACTGCTATGATCAATTTTCCACAATGCAAGAATGTTTTGCACGATATCCAACGGTTTACAATAAATCCGGCAATCCAGATGATGATGATGGAAGTAAGGACGCAGCAAATCTATTAGCAACACAAAGCAACGTTGATACTGTTGATCAAATTGAGGAAACAGACAAAACAACAAATGCTAAAGATGATAAAAATACAGATAAAAGCAGCAAATCTTAATTGTAAACGATCAGATAAAAATGTAGATTTCTATTTCAATGAATTTATGAGCAGAAAATTTTTGTGTCAATAACAATAGAAAATATGAAAAAAAAAAAAAAAAACAAATAAAGAAATATGAATGAAAATTTAGTTTATTGACTTATCAAATCAGTTAATTCAAAATGTGTTTTTATTCGATACATTGTCTTAAAAATAAGAGAAAAGAAAAATGGCTAATCAATTAAATAAGGCGCGAAGTAAAGTAAATAGATTGGGAATTAAAATGTTGTATTCTATTCCTTCTCGTCACCAATTCCATCTGTGTTTATCGAAAATGTGGCTTCTGATTCTGGTAGACATGGTGAATCATATATTTTACAAATGCGCGTATCTCCACGTCCTTTTCGCAAATAGAGTCGTGTTGTAGATGCATGTGCTATGATATTTCCACCAATTGGTTTCTTTGGATCTGCATTATACATTGGTCCCGACGAATCTACCGAAGCAACCACTTGATTTGTTATCAATATTGCTACACCGAATTCATCGGCAAGTCGAAGTAGCATTCGCAAAAATCGTGCTAAATGCATTTGTCGAGCTGATAATTCACCTCGTCCATTGTAATCAGTTCGATATAACTGTGAATAGAGAAATCAATTAAATTCTTTAAAATGTTTCTTATTAGGAAAACTGCATTTTGAGTCTTTTCCATCTTTTTTCCCATCATTTACGTACCGCTGTGGCACTGTCTACAATTAGTAATGCGTAACGCGTTTCAGCCATCATAGCAGCTGCTTGTATTAACAGTTCTGTTTGATGATCTGTATTATATGCTCGAGCGCAAGCCACATTGTCTAACACTTCATTTTGATTCAATTTAAAACGTTCGGCTACCTAAAACACGAGAAGAAGATGAAAAAAATGAACAGAATTATCAATGAAATGTGAAGAGTTTGATTTGAAACGAGACAATCATCAAATAACTAACGGCCAATAGTCGTTCTGGTCTAAATGTTCCCTCTGTGTCGATGTATAAGCATTTGCCTTCTCCACCGCCTTGGCTAATTGGTAATTGGCATGTAACAGCTAATGTATGACACAGTTGCGTTTTTCCCGTTCGAAATTCCCCGAACATTTCTGTTATTGAACCAGTTTCAATGCCACCGCCAAGCAATTTGTCAAGTTCACGTGAACCGGTTGATAAGAATACAATTTCAGATCGTTTCATATGTACATCGGTTGCAGAAAAAAATCCCATTGGCACATATTTTGCAGCTTCTGCCAACAATTTTTCAACTTTTGCATCGGAAAATCCTTTGATTGCACTAAAAATGTGTTGAAAATTTAAATTTTTTTAAATGGTTGGTTATTTTTTTCTGCAAAATAAAAAATCAAATTGCTTTGACCATTATGTTTCAAGTACTTTTGCTATTTTCAATAACATTCCTTGCTTTGGTAGACATTCAATTGAGCAAATTTACATGAAAAAAATAGCAACATTTAAAAATGTTTAAATGTTCATAATTAGAAAAATGGCTAAAAACTTTGTTATTGTTGTTCAAGAAACATGTTTGAACATGCAACAATCAAAAGATGAACAATTTACTTACAGTAATGTCTTTTTGGGCACAAACATAATTGAATCAATCGTATGATAACCTTCTGCTTGTAATCTTTTTATATCATTTGTAGAGATTCCACTAACTTTCTGTAAAATGCATCAAGAAAAAAATTGTTGTTAAAATTCATCAATTGGGATAGACAAGTATTTGTACGAACTTCAAGTTTTGTAATCAATTGAGGACCAAATTCTTCTTCGACTTCTTCATTTGGAACCGTTCGTTCCGTTTTTCCAGCTTCACTTTGTGCCATTTCTGCCATATTAGATATTTATGCAAGAACAAAAATACAAAAAAAAAAAAAAATAATAATAATAATAATAATGAAATATTTACACCGAATGTTATGCGAATGCGTTTATTATTTGTTGATTTCACAACGACAAATTGCTTCCAGCTGTAGTGTGTTTTGATTTTGACATTTACGTCTGAAGCGCCATTCCATTGACAAAGAAAAATTATTCGCAGTGCAATGTCTCCACTGAGCTAGATTAAAATAATTTCTCGAAATATCGTTTTGAAATGCTTTTTATGATTCCAGTGGAATCATTTGCGAAAAAAATGATATAAAACATACATAAAATGCGTCAGTAATTTTTTTTTTTTTTTAATGAATATAAATAAATTAAAAATCAAATGACGTAAAACCAATGTCAATTTAAAATTGTAACGAGAAAAAAAGAAAAAGAAAAAGTAAAGAATTGTTGTTGCGTTTATATAAATGCGGAGAGTTTTATATCAGATGGAAGCTTAAAATGCGTCTCCACAATTACAATTCTACAAATGTTTTGTTTTTCTTCACACACAATGGGTCAACTAACTAGTTGGAACAGTACAAGTAAAAGTGAAGAGTCGGAAATGTGTGTTATGGAAAAACACAAATTCAAAATAGTGAAATAATCACATGAAAACATTAGTGAAATGTGAAAAAAAAAATATATATTTAAACAGTGATGAAAAGAACAGAAAAGTGAATGAAAAAAAAAAATAAAATAAAATAAAATTGTGAACTGTAAGTGGTAAATGATTGAAATGAAAATGGGTGACTGGCGTGCATGTTATTGAAGTCAATTAGTTAATTCATTCACGTTGTTGTTGTTTTCTCTCTACATTTTTTGGCCTTGTTGTGGTATTTTTTTTCCCTTTTTAAAGGAACAGTGTCACAATTTTGTTCTGATGATGGATATCCGAAAATTGGCAATTTTAATTTTGTTCAATAAATTAGTCAATATTACAATTAGACATTTTCTTAAATAGACATTTTTCGCAATGTAATCATTTTAAATGATGCTAAATGGCAAATTTTCAATCAATAGGCACATTAAATAAACAATTTCTATTTAATTTACGATGATCGGCAGAGCAGCAACCAAAGCAAAAGCAATAACCAACAATAGATACGGAAAAAAGTCGCACTGATACGCACACGCATATATATGTGTGCGAATGTTTTTTTTTATTTTTTTTATTTTTCGTCTTCGTCGCCTTCTCCTTTTGTAGTTTATTTTATTTTCACGAATCTAGTTTGCGTTTAACCTAAAATATGAATTCATTTTGAATGTGTGCTTTGTTTGAATTTCTTCTCATTTCATGATGTTATTATTATTGTGCAGTTGATATATTTGAACATTTCATATGTTGTAATACAATTTTCATCGTATAGTAACAGAGAGCGAAGCACTGATAGCAGGCATTCTCTAGTCTTTAATTGTATGCCTGTCTCTTTTTGTCTCTGTTTTCTTAATATGACATTTTAATGTCTTTTCGTCTTCTTCTTCTTTTTTTTTTCTCTGCTGGTACTGCTGCTGAACGTGAATTTTAATTTCTTTCTTTAGATTCTTCTTCTTCGTTTTGATATTTTTACATTTGTATGAATATATTCATATATACGCATATGTAACCTATACATTTGCTGTTTTGATTGCGTATGTTGTTTATACGTCAATGTATTATGTTGATTTCAATCCGTAGAATTGAAACCATTAAACCATTTAGCTTAATATGGAACCGAACACTGATTGAACATACATTGATACCTGCGCTTCTCATATAGTGAAAGTTTTTATTATTGAAATAATGTGTGTAGAAAATTGCAGTGTTGTTTATCAATTTGTAGTAAATTGCATAGCTAATTTAACAAATATACATTGAAGGACTTTTATCTTCAACAGGCAAAACATCAGAAATAAAAAATGAAAACAGAAAAATAAATTCAAATCAAGAATATGATTTGAATAAAGTGCATGAAATGAACTAAAACCGAAAGGAAAACCAAAAAGAGAAAAAAAAAAGTGACGCAACACAAAAGAAAATTAAATAAATTTAAATGTTGTGAACGCAGAAAAATAAGAAAAAAAAAAAAAACTAACTTTTGCAGAGTGAATAAAAAAGCAATGTGTTTCATGGACAGTAAATCGCAGGCATCGATAAGCAGCGAATTGCCGAACAAAATGATTGAAGAAAAACGGACCAAACCGAAGGAAAAACGAAGGTATGAACGCAAATTTACAAATTGTTTGTGTATGTTGAGATTTTTACATCGGTTGATTGTCATTTTCAAAATCTATTCGTGTGCATATTTTATTCATTCGTATTCATGTAACGAGAAGAGTTTATTTCAGGCTCAAAATGAGATGCCCATCTCAATTTACATTTTCATTTTCATTTTCATTTTAAACAAATTGATAATAAATTACAAAATTTTCCAAATTTATCTCTTTTGACTTGCCACAATTAAAACTGAAATCAATTTCCATTGTTTATGATGGAAGCCAGTTGTCTGAAATCCCCTGTCACTCGTCATCATACTAATTTAATTTATTTTCGTTATTTTGTTGTAAATACAGACGACCTATTTTACTTTGTTCCTCGCGCTCATATCAACTGCACACACAAAAACAACGTGCCTTATTGTGTGATAGTGAGAAAATGGGAGACGTGCTCCTCGACCGATCATATTCATATTCATATGATTGCGTGCCGTTTTAAAGTGCTTTTATATTTTAATCATTTTCTATCTGATTGAATTTTGAGCCTGTAGACGAGTCTCCGTCCTTTTTGTGTAAAATCACACACACACTCATAGAGGGCGAGATAGAGAAAATAGCAAAAAAAAAAAAAAAAAAAACAAACAAAATATTCGCATCTCCATTGCTAGTCATTTGAAAGAGTTTTGTTTCAATTTGGCCGATTAAATATAAGCCATAAAATAGCCATATATTTATTTCCATATCCACATATATCGCAAAATGCATTTCGATGACAAAAATACATGTCAACACGACTGATATTATAGCCGCGGACGAGTGCAGTGCATTGAACGACAAGCTTGAAAATATAACCAACATCCAACCAATATTATAATAATATATACATATAATACACAACGGAATTTAAATGAGTTGCCTTTCAACAAATACTTCAACACATTTGGCTGTGACTATCAGATACTTGTTCTCAATTTTAATATTTTGGTTTTCATTGTTAATTAACTGCCATCGAATTTATATGGTTTGCGTTGAATTTATCTTTCTCTTTCTCTTCCTATCTATCTCCTTTTATTTTATTTTATTTTTTTTTTTTTTTTTGTATTTCGACCACAATTTCGGCCAGTCGCTACTTGTTTTTATCGAATTTCGAGTACAAACAAGTTTTTTATTATATCTTCGTTTTATTTTTCTTTATTTCACATTTCAATTTGAGCTGTTTATTCCATTGTTGTCGTTCAATGATCGTTTATTTTCGATGCAGAATCGAAAAATTCGTCTTAACATTCCTGGGCGCGCTCTATACGGTTTGGTATCTTCACAAAGCCTGAAACTATGGTCATTGGACTGAATCGTAAATGCGTATTAGTATTTCTCAGTGTAACACACTATGGAATTATGATCAATGATGATGATTTTGATGATGAAATTAAACGTCTTCTTCCGAAATAATTATTCAGGCAATAATTATATAAATGTTGTGGGTTTTTTTCTTTGGTAAAAAAAAAATGTCAGTTGAAATGTGTCACATTTTTCATAATGACGGTGGATTTTTTCTTTGTCAAAAATAAATCAAACAACAGCCTCGATTTGCAAAAATCAATAAATAAAAAATAACAACAATTATTGGGACCATGAAATCGCGACAATATGCAAATTTATTCACTCAATTCGCACCGATCACATTTCGAAGGTGCATAAAAAAAAGTATTTTATTGCCAAAAATCATTATGCGATTTTCATGTCATGACAATTTATTCGAATCGTAAAATTCAATATGTTCTGTACAAAAAAAAAAAGTCTAGATTCAATTGAAAAAAGAAGAAGAAGAAAACAAAACAGAGAGGGAGGATAAAACCAGTTTGTCAACTTTGACCAAGTTACTTTATCGGGTATTTCAAATGATTGTTTATTTCGTTGTCTTGGTTTTCCACAAGACAATATAATACATTGTTTGGGTGTATGCTTATGCCCATGTGAGTGTGAGATAAAGAGAGAGAGAGAGAGAGAGAGAGAGAGAGAGAGAGAGAGAGAGAAGAAGAAGATGAAAAATACGGATACAATGTGATAAACAATTGACGTTCTTATCATATCATTAGAAAATGTGAACGACAAAAGCACTTCTCTGTGAATTTAATAAACAAAAACAACATTCTACCTGTACAAGAACAAAGAAATATTCAATCGAATATTAATGAGATCTATCTTTCGTGGATAACATGCGCACAATTCTATTCCAATAACAAATGAGAAAATATTTTATTCCTCATAACAAATGTAAATATTTATTTTATAACGCTTTTTATGTTCGATTCCATTGATAAAAATGGTTGCTATCTCTCACTGTTCGCATATAGATATCTCTAAGTTGGATGTTTTTTCAACAAATTAACATGCACGTTTATTTACTATTTTGTATTGCGGCGCTATCCAAAATTAATATCAAACGAAAACATATACTAATCGGCATCTACTTATCGAAAAAAAAAAAATAGCATAATAACGCCTGAATTTCTGCTAGTTTGTAGATTTCGTAAATAAATTTGAACAGATTTCATTGACACAAATAGTGAAACGATTGACATCAAATTGGTTCATTGAATTAAAATACATCTCTTTGGAGTAAATAGATCTAAGCGCATGACAACCACACAATCAAATAATTATCTTAGACGTTATCTAATCAAAAGAATATATTTCTTCTCTGCCCAAGATATGACGGATGGCATGCGATCGCTTTCAATTGAAACAAATTTGCCTGTATTTGTGATTTTGCTTATGATCGTTGTTTCAACTTCCATTTGTTTGTCTCATGCTTTTGATAATAATTGATTGTTGTAAATTGTGTCTGTTGGCAATGTTTTCATTTGTACTTAACAGGCATCTTATCTGATTGTTGAACTACTAAAATTGTTTTGTCACGATTGACAGTACGGGCAGTAGCTAGACAGGTGCGATCATATGAAAATCAATCAGTTAGTGATGTGCTGTTTGAATTTTTGCCAATCGTTGTTAATTATTCAAATCAAAGAATAATTCAAATGAGTGAAAAAGAACCAAATTTTCAACGTAATTGAAGAGATAAAGAGAATAGATTAGTGTTTTTTTTTTAAATCAAATAAAATGGATTATTATGGTCAATCAAGTGCGGCTACAGTGCCGAACGGTCGTTCACCAACTTGGTATGAGGCAGTGAATTCGGAATTTTTCTACGAACAAAATCAAATACAAGACATGAAATCAAATAATCATCATCATTTGTACACGACCAGTACCACAGCTACAATGAATGATTCGATGAATGTGCATGAATCATTACAATCTTTGCCTATGGTAACGACAACCGCTAAAAAATCGCATAACAACATTGACTATTACCAAAGACCAATATCAATGCATTTAAATAACGATGCTAACTATTTACCATCGCCACCGCCGCCACCACCATTACTGTCATCATCATTGTCAATGCCATCCTATCCTGTTGTTGATGATGAAAACGCAATCGCTTCATATGCACCTTGTCAAGGGCCACGACCATGGAATTTTGCACAGTGTTACGGTTTTTATGGTGAACCAGCTTGTCCACTGGTCAATATTATTGATATGGAAGATTTTATGTGAGTGTCGAATCGATGCATCAAACAATGTCAATTGCATTGAAATGAAAATTGTAATCGATTCAAGCGCATTTTGTCTGTCTGTCTGTCGTTGAAGGAGTGAATACGTCAATAAACGCGATTTCATGTGTGTTTTGATTTGATTCAATTTTTTTTTCTTCTTTCAAATTAATCAGTAGATCAATGTACGTGCTAAATACTGCCCTATTAAATTGTGTTTACGTTGGAGTACTTATTTTAATTGTATATTATCGATTTATAGCTACACACATAAACAATCTTCATGTACGAAAGAGAATGAGAGAATGAGAAAGAGAGAGAGAGAGAGAGAGAGAGTGAGAGAGAGAGAGAGAGAGAGAGAGAGAGTGAGAGAGAGAGTGAGAGAGAGAGAGAGTATGGGCAAGAATGAGAAAGAGCAAAATAAAATACCACATGCGCCATCAATTTTTGTTGTATCAACAATGTTTGAACTAAAAATTGTCAGCAGAAAAATGAATGCCAACTCGATAGCCTCTGCTCCCCATTGAACGAAAAAAAAACCGCACCATTTGCGTTACCGTTAATCGCCAAGCATTTGGAATTTGTTATTTTTTTTTTTTTTTATTCCTTGATAATGTTATCATGTTTCGAAAATTAGACAGCGTATAATTAACTTTTACTCAGGATTTGCAGTGCAAATGGATTGAAATTGTGTTTTAGCCGAAACATTCTTTTTTTTGCAATGGTTGATAAATTATGAGTTATCAAACGGGCAAAACCAAATGAAAACAACAATATCATCAAGTTTGTATTTTGCTACGACTTTGACGGCAAAAGATTGATTAATCACCAAAGAAATCCACTCAAATGGAAACAAACTTCCTATGGTTAAGTGGAAGGGTGAGAAGTGACAAAGAGAAATATAGAGAGAGAGAGAAGTTTGCCAAGAAAAAACGACTTTCTTTTCAAAAAGTGATGTCATCACCGCATTTATATTTTTTTTTCATTTTCAAAAAATCCCAACAAATCAAAAATAAAAAAAACAACAATCCAGTTTGTGATAAATGGAAATTTTGAACATTTATCGATAAATTTCGTTAAAATATCACAAGATCCCATTTCCAACGTATTGTTCGACAAATTCCATTTTATGATGCAATATGTTGATAAAATGTGTTGAGTATCAATAAACGAAATGATACGGAAATCTAATATACACCAAAAATGATTTAATAATACCGCAAAAAACCGTCAACATCATCATAATGTACTGGTAAAATATTGCTGAAAGTAAACAAATCTGTCAAAATGTGTGTGGTTTTTGTTGGAAAAATGAATTATACGCACATCGCACAATAAATGAGTCATTTTGTTTCGAATAAAAAGGGGTATTTTAAAATGATGTAAAATCGCTCAATTGTTTTCTCGCATGGCAGATGCCTTTTTGCAAACTCCATTGATTTTCGCGCGCACACATACACACACACACACACACACACACACACACAATAGAATCGCACCGAATGAATGCCACTCCATTGCCAGCATTTAAATACAAATGATAAATTTGTCGTAAATGCGTCATTCATTACCTCCTGTTTTGTAACAAATTGAAATTTATTCCAAAATGAGAATGAATGTCAAATTGAGACTGCAATTTATTTTCTAACCGAAATTTTTCATTTTCTTTTCTCTTCTTCTTCTTTTCCATTGCTATTTTGCATATAAACAGGAACAATGAAAAACGCAAGGAGAAATCGCGTGATGCGGCTAGATGTCGTCGTTCGCGTGAAACGGAAATTTTCACTGAGCTCAGTGAAACGTTGCCGGTACGCAAAGATGAATTGGAAAATCTTGATAAATCGTCAGTGATGCGTTTGGCAATTGCAACATTGAAAATCGAAGACATGCTGCAATTATGTGAGTTTTATATTTCGATTAATTTCATGTGAAATTATTCAATTTTATTTGTCTGTCTGTCGGTCTGTCGATGGGTCTCGTGGAAAATTCATGATTCAAATTTAAATTTACATTTAATTGTTGTTTACAGTTAAAAATGGTGAAATAACCGAGCAAACAGTTGATGATGAACAACTTAACAACATTGACGAAAATGTTGCAATGAAAGCTCTTGATGGATTCTTAATTGTTCTCTCGACTGACGGTGATGTTATTTATGTGTCAGAGAGTATTCATGAATATATTGGCATTCAGCAGGTAATGTAGACAATTTTAAATTGACTATTTGATGGAAGAAAGCACAAATATAAACACAATTATTGATTTTAATGTTTATGTTCATGTTCATGTCTGGCAAAAATTTCAGATTGAGATTATCGGTAATCCGATTTGGGAATACATCCATCAATGTGACCACAGTGAATTGCGCGACCTTTTGAAGATGCACATTGATGACCAAAATAATGAAGCCAAATTGCATCGCAATGTTTTGATTCGAATCAAATGTACATTGACTAGTCGCGGTCGCAATGTAAACATCAAAAGTGCAACCTACAAGGTATGAGACAATGTTTTAACTGAGAATCAATTTCAATTCGATTTTGATTTTCTTTTTTTCATTGTTGATTATTATGATCAGTTTTCTAATGAAATGGAAACAATTTTTTTCTTTTCGAATTGCAGGTCATCAACATTGAGGGTCATATTATGTACGATGAAGCAAAAAATCACCATCAATTCATTGGAATTGCCCGCTTGATACCACATCCATCGAATATCGAAGTGCCATTGGATTCGAAAACATTTTTATCGAAACATTCATTAAATATGAAATTCGCTTACGTTGATGACAAGTATGTGTACTGGTTACTATACGTTGGAACTCCTACTGTGTTCTTGAAATTTTATTTTTTTTTTCTTCTTTCATCATTTTCCTTCCCTGAAAATTGTTCAACAAATTTCGCATCGCCGAATGCCCAATTAAAACTAATTGATTTCACAAATAATATTCATTTTTCATTGCAGAATGCTGCCAATTTTGGGATACAAACCATCTGATTTATTGGATAAATCGTTGTACGAATACCATCATAGTGTGGATTCAGAAGCTCTAATGGCTGCATTTAAAAATGGTGAGTAATTACCATCCAATGTAATATTATCTATTTTCTCATGATTTGCTCAAATCCAATTAGAAAGCACTTACAGTTGAATACAGTTTCATTCACCTTTACAAACTTAAATTGCTGGAAATATTTCTTTACAAAAACATATTTGTTTTGAAATTAATGTTACGCTAGCGTACTCTCAATATACCCATAACGCTTTCAATTTTCTGACATTGGCTGCGGTTTTATTTACCTCACAATACAACAAAACACAATCATTTGACTTGTTCACTATATTTTCATGCACTTTGTTCAGATTGGAAACACATTCACTCCATCCCCAAAAAAGAGTAAAAATCGAACAAACGCATATGAGTGCAAATAAGAAAAAAACAACATACAGAAAGAACGAACGAACGAACGACCGAAAGAAAATAACGAATCTGGCGATCGGTGGAAAAAAGACGAAAAAAATAAATAAAACTTCGATTCAAGCATTAATTAAAAAGAAAGTTTGTAACATGCTGTCAAGCAGCATTCTACTCCATATCCTTCCTTCTTCCACTTTATCGATTAATTACTAAGTGTTGCTGTTCGTGCAAAGCAAACGATAGTTAAAGTGAATCAAAGTAAAAGAAAACTTTCAAATCGTACTAGTTTATAAACATTAATTTATGTAAATTTTAATGCGCTCTCTTATTCTTTAGATCTCAAATTACGATATTCTTAAAGTTTACTGAACTAATGGCATTTCGACTTCGACTTTGTAGAATTTGGTCTATCTTTCGCTCGCTCTCTCTCTCTCTCTCTCTCTCTCTCTCTCTCGCTCTCTTTTCGGTTGGTACTATGTGTTCATGTGAATACGAGTGGGAAGATTGGTGTCGAGCGGAAAAACTTGTTGATTTCATTAATTTTCGATGCTTCAGGATTTAATTTCATATCAGTTTTTCACTCGTTACTTAAATCGTTTTTGAAGTTTTTCTACCAAAACAAATTCGCATCGGAAGCGAAAAATTAAATTAACATTTTTGCTTGCTGTGCAACTTCTCGTTGAAATGACTATGTTTAACGAGCATTTAATACAATTCAATCGAATAGAGCCGCCAACATTGAATACCACTTTAGTTCAGTATCAACGATAACGTAATAATTGAGCATTCAAAATCGAAATGATTGGACAATCAATTATAGCTGGCGGTGATTTCGAATGGAACAAAATCGTTTTGTCGTCGTTGTTTTTGTCGTCTTGGGAACGAATTCAGTACTCTAAAATTAACTTTTTCGCTTTGTGCGCTAGAGAGAGAGAGAGAGTGACAGCGAGTGAGAGAGAGAGAGAGAGAGAGAGAGATAAAGCGAGAGAGAGCGAGGAAGAGAGAGAGAGATATGCATAGAAAGAAAGACAAAAGAACCAAGTACTGGGTGATTTGACGCCACACCGAAAATAGTGTGACAGTTTCTTTTGTGTAAGCAAAATCCAAAATGCCAATCCGGCTGCCAAATTCAATTAAAATGTTCTGCTTAAGTGAGCGCCATGACATCGACACTTCCCATTTTGCGTAAAGCATTTCAAGTATCTTTCTTTCTCTCTCTCTCTCTCTCTCTCTCTCTCTCTCTTTATCTATCTCTTTCTCTTTGTACATCAAGTGCGACATCGACAAATGCTCCCCACAACTTCGAACAATATCCCCATTTAGTCAAATTGTTACGAATTTTATTAGCAGAACTGTGATGCGTAAAAATAATTTCACTTCAACCAGATAAGCAAATGCTATTGTTCCCGATAAAATAATAAATTTAAAATGGTTCTGCATTAAATGCTGAGTTGCATCTGTGTGCAATACAGATGAAAAGTTTGCCGTATTTGTATGAATGTATGGAAAAAGAGACAAAACGGCAAATAGGTAATGTCTCTCGCTCTCATAGCGTATCATCATACTGAATACATCACCAAAAATAATTCGCTTGGATGGAAAATTTATAGTTTCGTCTCGATCGTCGTATTTTTCGTTGATTTTGTGGTTTTTCCGTATATGTAGTATGTGTGGCTTAATATCCCGAGACACTGGGTGATTTTCATTTGCTCGTAAACGATATATATTTGAATCCTTATCGACCCAGAAAATCTGCATATAAGGACAATGAAAATGTCTTGTCTGATAAGTTTTCATGCCCGAAAGTGCGGTTTTACATTTTTGTACATTGAAAACATACGGATTTTAGCACATACACACACATACATATAAATACAAAGAAAGCACTCAAACCGAAGTGGCAATAATGTACCTATATTATCATCACTTTGAATCTCTCACTTTGTACTGGTGTAGATGCTTTTTCTGTAATCAGCCCAAATGATTTTCACTTGCATTTTACATCGACATTGTTGCCGTTTGCTGGTTCGTCGCCTCATTTGATCCGGTTTTCATTTGGTAGCGATGTGCCGTGTAAGAAGTTCATTTACATCTTTCACGCCATTTTATAATTTTATAAACATGAAATGCATTTCGCATAATTTATTAACCTTTTCTCGTTCATGCATTCAAGAATAGTTTACCATTTTGATATTCCATTTCGTTGGCTTCAACTACTTTGTGTGTTGGTGTGTGAACTATTATTATATTCCAAATTCAGAGGTGTTCAATAGCGCACGGTGGGAACGTGAAAACGTGGAAACAGTTTTTCCAATGACGGGTTTTTCCATCGAGTTGAGAAAGCGCCAACCAAACAAACAACATCTAAAGATGCAATAAGATTGTGGAATATTGCAATACACACAAACAGTGTGAGAATGAGAGAATAAGAGAATGAGAGAGAAAAACACGTTTTTATACAAAAGAAATAAGAGAGATTTGCTAAACAATGAACAAAAATCGTTCAGCATGTAAAGGATTAAAGACCTTATCACCTTCATGCAAACACATTGAATAGCACCGAAACAAACAAACAAACAGACCAAATGAACGAGGAAAGAAATAACGCGCATCAGAACAGCAAAGGAGAGAAAGAGAAAGAGAGAGAGGGAGGGAGAGTCAGTATAAGAACAGGAAAAAAGAAGAACAGATTGCAACCGAACTAAAGATCTCTTGACATAAAAAATTTATTATCGCAACGAGCATATAAACATGAAGTGGAAGTGTGTAACAAACACCCGACACTTGTTCGTGCATGCATACATTCGCGCACCAAAAGCGGTTTATTTGTTCTGACAAACTGATAGAAATTATGTTTCAAATACTTAGTTCTTTTCGCTCTGTGTTTATCTCCCTTCCACCTCCCTTTCTCCCTCTCTCTCTCCTTCTCTCCCTCTCTCTCCTTCTTCCGCTTTAGCGCTTTTTCGGCATCCACAACTCTCGTTGCAGAGGTCTTTGTTAATTTGTTGATGCAATAAAATCGTAGAGAAGAAATATAATAATAATAATAAAAGGTAGCAAGTTTTTGTATTTTTATATGTCATGCACATTGAAACGAATACACATAAAATACACCAACACTAAGCCGCACGATAACAGCACGAGAAGCATTCACCTTTTAAAGTACTTTTGAGTCATTTTATTCTCTTTTCCATCATCATCGACTGCTGCCGTTGAAGTTGCTGCTGCTGCTTCTGCTGCTGTTGTTACTATTACCAGTTTTTTTTAATCATAAATTACTAATCATATGAACCTGTATTTCTGGTAATTCATTTCGCGCATTAATTATTCTAACGACGAAATAGAATTCCTAATGGAAAATCACGATTGTATTCAACAAAAAGGAACTTGAAACAAAGGTGTTTGTCGTACCCTGAATGTTGACGTTGAATTACTCGTGATCATTGCGTATACATGAATCATTCTCAAAATCTCTAACATAGTTCAAAATCATGTGACTCAATTTCGCGGATGCTATTTCAAAAGAGTCAAAAGAAAATGTGTTTTGTTTTATTTTTTTTTTCTGTCTTTTTTTGTCGTTTGACAATGGCATGGATTAGTTGAAAAAGCACTGAACGGGTTAATCTGCTTCAAAAAGTCATTTGCACCGAACATTATTTGCGAATGTTAGGAAAACTCTTTAAAAATCCATTTTCATAAATGAGAAATCTTGTGAATGAAGAAAAAATGCAGCCATTTGAGTGAGCATTAAATCTATGCACGATTGTGCAAAGAGAGGCAAATAAGAAAATATAGAAAAAGAAGGAGAGAGAGAGAGAGAGAGAGAGAGAGAGAGGGAGAGAAGGAAAGAAGGATTCGTGCACTATGAATGAACCATGCGAATACTGAAATGGGAAGAAAAATCGTATAGTTTACGACATTGGATTACAAATGACTTACAAAAATACATTGTGTGTAAAACTCTCAATGCATTTATTATCCCGTGTGAAATGTTCATTTTACGCTTTCTTTCGTTCATTTCCAAGGAATTATGATTTATATATATTTTGGGTATGAATAAATAAAAAGAAAAATGCATCATAAATTGCAATATCAAATCAAATGCCAACCGAGCGTATTATGTTGCTGTCATCGGTGCTTGGAATAAGCTTCAACAGTAACGATCGTCTTGGACATTGCACATTTTTTTTTTCTTTGCCCCCTCGACCATTTCATCATTGCAAAACGAACCAAACCGAGAATGAAACCGAAGAATGGTCTCGCGTTTGAATGTTGATACCGAAAAGAGAAGGAAATGAAAATGAAATGCAAAGGCAAACGAGCTAGAGGGCTTTGGTAATCGGACGATGATCATTGGATTATAATCAAATTTGTATAAATTGAAATGCATGGCTCTTGAAACCGGTCGTATACATATTTTATGATTTTAATATAACATAGTGTATAACTATGGTTTGTTTTCTATATTTTTTTTTTCTTTTTTCTTTTTTCATGTTGTTGATGCGAACGATATAGAATAAGAATGAGAAAGAAAACGAGACAGACTGCAATAGTGGAAATGGAAAATCGTTGTTAACGTTAAATAATATTTTGAGTTGGCTGCACCACACACACACACACACACATACATTCTCGTTCCCACTCTTCCCTTCAAAAGCCACTATTTTCGGTTTTTACGAGCACTTAATTAAGCGTCAGCATATTTTAACTGCAACGGTGCATTGCACTCGTCGCTTTGGTAAACACATATCAAATCAAGCGACCCAATCCTAATCTTGAGATGCAATCCAACGAACAGGAAAAAAGAAAAAAAATAAAAACACAAAACTAAATGTATAAACAAAACGAAAAGTGTTACACTGAATAATCTTTGGTTAATCTTGAACGAATTGAATGTGAAAGCTTGTTGAATATTTTATCAAAATATTAAGTACAGATTAGCTTTGGGAAATATGAACCACAAGCGAAAGCATGCAATATGCACTGGACGATCAGAATTAGAGAAAAACCAAATGCAATGCAGTAAGATTGTGGGGGTGAATGCATAACTTACACTCTCTCACTCGCACACGCAATCTCTTTCTTTCAGTCCCACAGTTTTGTACACAATTTCAAAGCAATTATTTCTGTGTGCGCTTCGTGTCATGCAGCGTTTTTAATTTTCATAATAAATATTCCATTTTAATATGGATATCTCGTGCTTGATTTTCATAGCCAAAACCAAAATATTCTCATCTACATTTTATAAATACCCCCAAAGTCAACGAGTCTAATGCCGGAATTTACTCAATCAAGAGCTCATTTCCTTTAGAAACATAAAATTTAAATTGGTTCAAAAGTTCAATCAAAAATCCAATGCTTTTTTCCACAAACGAAACAAAGACAAAAAAGAAGAAGACGAAGAGAAAAACCGCATGCAAACATTAACCATTGTTTATGAAAATAAATGAAATTCGGCAAGCACAGCAAGCTAACACTATGTTTTGCACTCATGAGAACCGCAATAACGATATACTCTCCCAGATAAATACAAAATTTATCGAGTGAAAAATATGATTTTAACTAATTTCATGAATATATTCGACAAGCGTCACCATCTTCCCTTTTTCTCGAGCAAAAAAAAAAAAAAGAAAGAAAAACACGCACATACACTTCATACGAGACTAGATATGTACATGATTATGCAACAAATTTGCCAAGCATATGCCCCATCATAAGCCAACAATATCGTAGCAACATCTTCAAGAGCATTTTAAAGTGCATTTTACTTACCATAATTTTACTTTGATCAACTCGATTTACTTGATACTCTGACTGAATTTATTATCACAATTTATCCTGTCATTATCATGTGATGATTAGTGCCGCGTTTGAATCCAAACCACTGCGCGTCGGTTCGGAGTGCAAAAACCGCATGAGACTCATATACATGTTTGTTGCAAAAATGGCAAACAACTTTAAATCTCGATTAAGTCTATTAAATGAATGGAATCATCGCAAATATCGGTCTTCCTTAAGCATTTGACTTTATTTTATTATAAATCTTAAACTTATGGCAAGTGGCAAACCGGTGCAAATACAACTGCCATAAGCTGCTGCTTGTGGTAGTGGTGATGGCTATTTTGCTCTGTCTATGGTAACGATGTCTTGGAAATTCGGTTTTGGATTTGAAAACAAATGCATAACAGCAAATTCAATGGTCGATGAAAATATGTTTTTATCAACTTATAAATATTTACTCAACGCCCGTTTGCCAAATCCAATAATAAATTCGTATTCCGTTGAATCTCTCTTGTGAATTGCTGTTAATCGTGGATTTCCTTGCTTTAGGTTTTTGATTTTAGCTCATTGCAAATGATTGCATGTAATGCGAATGAATGGAATCTCTTCATTTGAAAAGGATATATAAAAGATATTTGAAAAAACAGAGAGAGAGAGAGAGAGAGAGAGAGAGAGAGAGAGAGAGAAAGAGAAAGAGAGAGAGAGAGAAATGGAGAGTGAAAAGAGCGAAAATGAAATAACCTTCTGAACGATGTTTGGATTACATTATTATGAAGTGGGATGAACAGACGTACAGTACAAATAAAGCGGCTCTTGTATACGGCTTCAAACAAGAAGCGATTCGCATTCGCATTCGCGTCTTATCCATTATCGTTTAGTGCAACTTATTTGAGAAGAGAGAACTTATGCTGTTTTTATGAATGGATTTTCCATGAGGAAACCACAAATGAAATTCACAAGAACTCAACTAATTAATTATAATGTTGATATTTATTGGCAAATAATTTGATGAAAGAGGCAAGTAATTGAAATACTGCTTGTTCACCTTAGTGCACAAAGTTTGTTTCATTCTTTTGAAATTGAATCAAGAATTTTTGTTTGCCCTTCTTCATCATCACATGCCGACGTGCCAATCGACACACTCGCAATGCATCGTCGTGCGATAGTAGCACAAGGACATTTGATCATTCATACAAGCTTGCATCTGTATTTTTATATAATTTATGTATGGATTTTTCAAACAAAAATTTCAGCTCATTTTTTTTTCTTGTCGTTTTTTTCTTCTCGTTCTATTTAGTTCTTCAGTTGCATTTGTATTTGTATTTGTGTTTGTGAATGTGTCTTTTTTTTTGACTCTTTTCATTTAAAATAAACTGAGTAACGTTTACGAACTTATTACAAAACGACTTTGTGCACGCTTAACGATTGTGCGATGCATTGGATAATAGAATTGTACTTGCTTGCACTCGCAATGCACGTTTTCAAATGGATGTGACGGAAGAAGTGAGACGCAATGTGATGGAGTTGTATGTTCCATTGCATTGCATCGGGTGCATTTTCATCCAAATATCCTTGAAAACTGTTATGTAAAGCAAGTCGATGACGGCAATCGCACCGAACAAACGGCTGAAGGTAGGTGGCTTTGTACATGTAAGCGCATTGACCCTATCCAAGCTCAACTTCACAGAATGTGTGTGTGTGTTTTTGTTTTCTCTCTTTCTCTCGTATTTTTTTTTTTCTTCTTCTTCTTCTTTTTCCATTTTCATTCCACAATTTTTGTTCTCTTATTCGTTGTTATTTTTGTTCGCTAGCTTCATTTTCCATGCGGAGTTTTTTTTCTATACCGGATTTTTCTTTTCCCTTTTGCTGTGCATTTGTACCAGTTTGTCTACAATTTAAAATATGTATGCAATGTGTGTGCATTTCACTTCGATCATACAATTCACATATTCCGAATGTGGTCAAATGCATTCCAACGAAAAAGGCGAACAAAAAAAAAAAAAAAACCACGCAACAAGCCAACAGAAGATACACAAGATTATTCTTTAGTGTTATTGTTATTTTTGTTTGTTGTTTTTATACATATTTGTTGTTGTTGTTGTTTTTGCATGTCTGTTTCTTTTGACATCAACATCGCACAGACCGGTGCTGTGTTTTGTTTGTGTGTGCATGTGTGTATATGCTTGGTCGATTTTTTCCGTTCTTTAGCTTTCGTTGTGGTTTGTTTGAACTTTGAGACGGATTGCATATCCTTGTAACTTATGCGTTGCATACGAACAGTATGATGGCCGGGCAAGGCGAAAACGAAATAAAATTGGGAATAATAAAAATCTGAAATTGGAGAAGAGAGATTGAGCTTTTGCATTTATCTGCTTTTGTTGAAGCAAAATCGCTATAACATTGCACTGATGATACTCTGTCACTCATTTGCCATCTCCTTCCATCGTGGCCTCCTCATCTCTCCCTTCGAGCACTGAACTGGCTATGAAAAGTTCATTGAAAAGTTATCTTTCGCACATCCCCAGCATCAGTGTGCAGTAAAAATTATTACGACATTTCAACATGAAGCAAAATAAAAATTAAATCACTGCCATTCAGTGAGAATTAGAGAAAAAGAGAGAGATACATCAAAAATAGCAAACGCAAAAATGAAAAGCAACAATATTTGGAAAGTTGGAAAAAGGATTGAAAATGGGAAACGATTGGTAAAATGACGCGATCCGGTTCAAGTAACTCACAAAAATGCATTGGTAAATCCAAGCGCATTCATTGAAGATCATGAGCGACCAAAAGCATTTCACCTTCTTAAGGGAAACAAAAAAAAAAAAGCCATTTCTCCATTGACATTCAGCAAACAGCATCACTTCACCATATTGCCATCAATGAATGTAACACATTTGTCGCTCTTTCGTTGCTGCTACTGCTTCATATACACACTGCGCTCATAAATTCTCTTATTTATACCTCAAATTTCTAATATTTTGTGCGGTGTATGCTTTACGTTTTCCGTCTCTTTCGTTAAGATTTCAAATGCTCAAATTTGTATGCTGTGCATTGGACACAATTTGTGTGCTTCAAATATGCTTCTGTTGTTATGCATTTTTACTCTGGTCGGAAGACCACACTGATTTTGTGGTGGCTTTTGCCCAATATTCGACATCACTTTTCGTCCAACATAAGCTACGGATTTGTGTTTACATTTTTTTTTTTTTTTTCTATCATTTCGTTTTGCTTGATCTTTTTCTGTTTGATTTAGAATTAGTTCGGTTTTTATGGTCAAGTGAATTGAAATTGTTTAAGGTTTCCGACCCGAAAACCAGCAAATTTAATCGGTTTTTTGCACCCGGAATGTATGTTCTAATGCGCTTCCATTTTATAGCCAAATAAATTTTCCGCAAACGGCAAACCGACACACACACACACAAACACACTCACATATGAAGATGAACTGAGGAAAAAGAAAATGTGCATTTTTTCGGAATGGTAAAGCCAGGCACCTGTCAGGTTTTCTTAATGGTTTCACATTTTCGGATCGGTTGAGCAAATTTATGACTTGAATTCGAATGAATAATTGAGATTCATCGAATTCAATGAATTTTGAGTAGCTCATCTAACAACCGCCGGCTCTATTCCATTCTCCATTCGTCTCAAACTCTATTTCATTTCCATTCCGGTGGTAAATTGTAATTCAAGTCGATTATTTCAGTTGTATTCCCATTTGCATTTGTGATTTCTATGATAATGATTAGCTTGTTTTCTAGCAGCGCAAAGTTTGCTGTCGGCGGGTCATTATTTAATTTCGAGCTTTCATCAAAAACTAAATATTATTTCAACTCCAAATATTATCATTTGTTTCATGTTATGAACTAAAAACATGCAAGAGTGCGCGCACATACGAAACCAAAAAAAAAACACGACGACGACACAAATGTAAACAGTACAAAAGATATAGCGAATAGTGCATTGGCCAAGATATTGCCTGATACATGAATAAGCATTACGAAATAACAAGATGACGACGACTGCGATGATGTTGATCGTCGACGGAAAAAAAGCAGCCAAGGATATTTCATATCATTTATTCAAAGAAGTAAAGAAAGAATGCTTCAAAGCCTTTAGCATTGTTTTCGCTATAATGTAGTTTTGTATCTGCGTACAGAACGAACGAATGAACGAATGAACTAACGTACAAACACATCAAATTGAATTGGCAATATTTTCCATATCTTTCATTACTCATATCTTCCTGTCGGTTACATGCTTCCACATAACGGAACAAAATACATCAGCTACATTTTATGTTGTTTCGCAAATCATACGGAATATTTTTACTTGAAATCACCAAAAGCAAAGCAAAATCGTTGCACAGCTACAGATAAAATGAGTGCTTTTTGTGTGTGTGTGTGTGTGTGTGTGTGTGTGTTGTATCCCCGTTCCTGCATCGCCGTTGAAATGGAAAATGCGACGAGCAAACGAAGAAAAACAAATGAAATCTAAATGTTTTATCAATTCAATTGTGGGAAATTGTTTTCAGCATATAAATGTGCTGTGTATTTTCTCAATATAAAATACATATTTTCCCTTCAGTCAGTGACTTTGCGCGTTCGACATTTAACCAGAAAACGACCAGAAGAAAAATGGCAACGGGCAATGGGAAAAATGTTTGAAAAAATCACTGCTATACACACACACAACACACACATTCCGATATGTTGTGGCGGTAAACAGGCGAACGTAAAGTATGAATGAGCATGGAAGCGTAAAATAAAATGCATTAAATTAAAATACCTTTAGTACTTGTATGGTGTAACACGAGTCGATATGTCTCTCATACACACACACTTTTGCTCACACATTGTCAGAAGAGAAAACTATAGATTTGGATGGAAAATGAATAGAGAAAAATAAAAGAACAAGAAATTGTTCTGACGAGAAAATGATTTCTCGGCTTGTTCTTGTCTCTTGGCATTTTCATGCTCGTGCTCACTTTGAAATCATTCCAGTTCATCATTTACTATGTGCTGGCAATGGTAATAAAGCGTTACTGCAAATAAATGACAAAATGCATATAAACCGTCATAATTTCAATGCAAACCGAAACGATACAGACAGATAACGTGGACAAATTGCAAAAGAAAAAAAAATGAATAAATGAAATATACACTACACACACACACACACACACACACACACACCAACAAAAAATAATAAAGAAACGAACAATCCAAACAATCCCATGCTTAATTTCATAACAAAATACGAGCGTAAGTAGTACAAAAAAACAGCGAGAGAAAGAGAAAAAAAAAGGTAACAGAGCTCAAAATGTGCATACATTTGTGATATTTTTCGCTTCAGCATGCACTTTTGCCATTCATTTGCCGTAAAATTTCAACAAATTCTCTCATTTCAACCATTGTTGGTAAAGTCAACGCGCTTCGACAATCGACGTGCACAGTCAGTTGAGTGGTGCAAAAATGTTTATAATATATAATGAAAATGAAAATGGTAAAGAGTTTTGTTGCGTTATTTCTTCCAATGTGCATTTTTTTTTCTGATGTGCTTTGGATTTTTTTTTCTCCTTATTTTTCTATTTTCCTTTTCTCATATTGTATGATATTATTGCATTTGTTTTGGGTGTGAACCTTCAATTTTTTTTTTTTCTTTCTTACTCTCTTCTCTTGCTCATCACCTCCTTCCTTTTAGCTTTACCATTTTTCTGTAAATGCTAAGGGTGTGAAAAGCGAATCAGTTGTGCAAATGTAAAATAATCGAGAGACCGAAACAAGGAAAAAATCGTCAAAATGTTTCTCGAGTGAGCATGTGGATGTGTTAAGTGGAGCAATGGCTCGATTTGAAAATACTCACACACACACACACACACACACCACACTGAAATCAAAGTGGAATGAGTTGAATCGCATGCCACCCATTCGAATGGCATTTGGCAGTCTGATAAACGCGCGCGCGATGACATGTAATTTGGAGTTCATTTTCATTTTCGCCCGATGTCGGTTCATTTATCTTATAAAAATATTTATACATTCCTTAGTTTTCAACTTGTATTCCATTTTCTTCCATCTATGGCATCCTCATGCAAGTCGAACGAATTTATCGGTGCAAAATGCATGCAATTGCACATTGAATGCAAGTCAAAGCGCATGAAAAATATATGACGAACGAGTAAAAGACGAGAAAATGAAAACGGCAACAATGACGAAAGTGCAAGGGAGAGAAAGAAAGAGAAAGAAAGAGAGAGAGAGAGAGACTGAGAGAAAATAAGGAGCTAAAAAAATACTTATAGAAAAAAGTTATGCATCGAATCAAATTAAGCATTTAGTAAATGCGTGAGTGTGTTTGTGTTTGGTTGCATTGGCATTTTTTTGTGACTTTGTTCCGATTTTTGGACTTTTTTTCTCTCTCTCTTCCTCTCTCTCTCTCTCTCTCTCTCTTTCTCTTCATCTATTCTTCTATTTGCCATCATTGCATTTTCTCGACGCAAACATTACAGAAATATGTGCATTGCACTTGCAAAGCATTATTCTGTTACAAACGTTCAATAGTTCAACTGCACGTTGTTGTTTTCTTTTCTTTTTCCTTTCTGCAATGTTCGTCATTCAACTGCATTTGTGTACATTTGTGTTTGTGTGTGTGTGGATATGTCAGTGAACGCATTATCAAGATAAGAGATATTAACGGAGAACTTTTTTAGAAATTTCGAAAAAAACGCACAAACCACGACACAGAAGTCGCCGTTGTCATGAAACGACGAATAAGTGAAAAAAAAAGGGACAAAGGGGGCAACAGGGAGCACAAGGCACTAAACACTAAAACAAATACACATAAAATATTTTCAACAAATGCATTGATGAGTGAAAGAGCGCACACCATTTTAACAATGAACAAAAGCAAAAAAAAATGGGTAAAAATTTGAGTCATCAGCTAGTTTTGCAATCGTCGCTTTTGCGGTGCAAACGACTGACTGAAAACATTGGAATGCTTTTATGTTTGATAGCCAAAGTGGATGAAAATTGAACAATCAGCAAATTAGTCATTTGATCTATGAAACATTGGCAATCTTGATCGTCAGCTCGACGCAATACATGTTGTTGTGTGTGTTTTTTTCTATTCTGTTTTCGATGTATAATTTTTTTTTTATCGTGTTCTCTCTTCGCGTAAAAATGTTTTTTTCTTTTGCCTTTTACATTTGACGCTTAAAAGCTTTTCGAATATTGAATGCGATGAAACGAATGCGTGTCCCTTCAGCTAGACGATTTCCGTAGAAAGAAAAGTTTCACTCACTCACTCTCTCTCTCTCTCTCTCTCTCTCTCTCTCTCTCTCTCTGTGCGTTTCCCGTTCAGCAATTTTACTTCCATTTCTCATTAATTTTTATTATTGCCAGCAAAAACATGATGAGCAAAAAAATCCAATTATTTCGAAATGGTATTCATTCGATAAAAGTCATTCGTTTTTCGTCTCTTGTTTATTTGTTGTTCATTTTTTTTTCTCTCTTTCTTTTTTTTTCTATTTTACTCAAACAGTCATAAACAAAGGTCAAACGGAAACATCACGATATCGTTTCTTGGGACGTAATGGCGGATACTGTTGGGTTGTCACTCAAGCAACGCTCGTTTATGATAAACAGAAGCCACAGAGTGTTGTTTGCGTTAATTATGTCATAAGGTAAGTACACATATCATCATCTCAATTCTTATCACGAATATATCGAATATTATCGCAACTTTGTTATATTCGTAATACGGTTATACTATCGCGGTCGCGTAACATTTTATTCTATTTTACTACCTACGCGTACCTTTTTTGGGTCAATTAATTCATCTTTAATGTGAACATAAAACGTGCAACAAACAAAGCGAATTTCTATTTTAATCAATTGAACTTATTTTCATCGATCTATCTATCACGGAAGTAAAATGAAGATTATTAATATAACAGTGAAAAGGAGTATTATTTATACAGCGAAAAGGGATAACAAAAAAAAAAAAAGTAAACACAAATTGGAATTCCATTCAAAACTGATGACATAATTATTAATCAGCAGGTCATCATTACTACTATTCAATCGATATGAATCGATATCGAACCATCGAATCTTGATACATATAAAAAAAAAAATTAATAATGTTTGTATTGTGGTAATTACAACAAAACTTTGACACAACCGCAAACCAAACAAGCGGATTAAAGTCAACAAAAAGAAAATGCTCGCATCGTAAATTTTAATCGGAAAGCCATCGCAATTTGTTAACTTTTGTTGTCTTAACTAGACAATGATATACCGCCACTTTTCTTGTCGTTTGTTGTCTGTGTGCTTTTTCCAATGTGCTAATTTCATGATAAAGTGAGAGCGGCAAAGAAGAAGAAGAAGACGATTGCAAAACCACCCGGTGCGAATAGACAACACTTCCAACGGAAATCGCATGCAATTTTCAAACAAAGACCAAAAGCAAACAAGAATAGAAAAAAAAACTTTCTTTCTTTGCACGCAATGTGTAAATAAAACGACGGAATCGCACACATTGAGCGAGAAAATCAAGTGAAAAAAAAAAAAATAGAAAAACTAAAAACACGAAAAAAATATAAATAAATATATAGAGAACGAATGAAATCGGGCCACCACCGACATGCTATACAAAAATGCAATCGTCCACATTGTCCGTGGCAAAATTAAAATGGTATTTATTTTTCTCGTGTGAACAATTTTCCGAATCTTGATAAATCGTATTTGTCGGTTGAACGTTTCAATTGTAATTTCAAAAGCTGTACATTTCATTTCGCTCTTCTTCTCTTTACAAGTTTTATTCTCTTCTTTCTTTCTTTCTTTGGTCTCAGTCCGGCTTCGTTCGGACGCGCACAGTTCATTTTCACTTAATTCGACTTATGTGTGGAATCTCTGGCTTGCAAAACAAAACGAAAGGAAATGCATTCATGGAAATGCATAGACAAAAACGAAAAATCTTCGAAATACAACGAAAGACTTGTACTCATACCCTCTCTTGGTCTCTTGGTCTGTCTTATTCGTTGTGCGTTTGCAATTTTATAAAGATAAACCATCATCATGTGTGGCACAAAGCTGTAGTGTTAGACATTCAAGTCTAGTTAAGCTGTTCACTAGCGCTGAGGATATTTCATATTGGGCGATTGAGACAGAACCAAATAAAATAAAGTGTGAGGAATAGAAGAAAGTGAGAGAAAGAAAAAAAAAATTGCATTGCAATGATTATTTTACATTTCATTCGGATTTGGTTGTATGGCAAAAACTCATTCTCGACCGCTGGCATTTTGTGATGTTTTGATTCGATTGAAACGACACATTGTGCAAATAGTATATATTGTGGCGCTAGGAATATGCAACGTAAGATGTTCATCACTAAATTTCAAGTTTTTTTTTTTCTCTCTCAAACAATTGTCGAGAGCAGCACCGAAGGCAATATTGACAGACGTTAAGGATATGAAACGGAATACCAATTTTTATGGGTTTAAAGTGCACAAGAAAATGTTTTGAAAAGAAAGAAAAAAAAAAACAAAAACGAAAAATGGAAAATAAAAGGCCAATAAAAAATGATCTTGCCACCTTTGTAACGTATAAAAGAGACCAACATCTTTAGTTGCTCATCGGTAATGTCAGCAAGATTCGGTTATTTTTATTCGACAACGACGGAGACTATGGGAACGATGTCTTTGGTCGTATCGAATACTTCAATGGGCAAAACGAAATGAAACGAAACGATACTAGAAAAACGACAAAAACCAAACCAATCGATGGATACAAATGCATGTGATTTTATGTATCTATCGCACATAAAAAGCGATTATTAGAAACGGGACAATGCTCTGTCGTCGTCGGCAACAATAACGAAATTATACTTTTTAAAAGTTTAATTTTTTCCATTCAAGCTTTCACACATTTATCGATTTGACATTTTCAATGAAGTAACAAAAAGCACCGGAGGAAACAATGAACGGCATCATCATGCGATGCATTCACATTTTTAATTCAACGGAAGAGCTTAAATAACATGATTTTTTATGGTGGCAAACCAATTCAATTCGATATTTTTTTTTTTTCTTTTTTTTTTGTCTTTTTGCCATCATCGATGCTATTACTTCCGCAGCATTAATCTGAAGAAATGCAATGTATAATAACGCTTTGCCATCCCTTAAATTCACTCAATTTTCTATGAATCGGTCATCGTTTTTTAAAACTTATAAACAAACAAACCGAAAAAAATTCAAAATGTCTTTTTTTCGGAGAAAATTACGAGAAAAGAGAGAGAGACACACAGAGAGAGAGAGCATAGAGAAAGTGAAAAAAAAAAATGGTTTTCTATAAAGCTGATGATCGTCTAATCGAATCGAGTTAGCTTATTCAATCCGATTGCGTTTGGAATGTGGAATACATTTCAAGTAAAATCCATGAATTTATGTGTTGAATCGTTTCGAGGTCTTCAACCTCATAAAAATTAAATTCATTGCAGCGAATGCGTCAAAATGCAAAAATAACCGAGTTGATACGTAATATGTTTGCCATTGTTAAAGTAAAGCGAAAAAAAGTTAAATGTTTCAGATGCTATTGTTAGCAACCGATCGCAATGATACATGAAGAGAACTTTAACTCTCGATGCATCGGAACAATAACAGAAAAAATAAGAATGCAAGAGAAAGAGATGCCGAACAAAACACTATGAGTTGCTGCAACAAATGAAGAAAAAAAAAATATGTATAAATTAGATTATAGAAAAGAGACAGAGAAAAAAAAAAAAAACAATAAAAAAGCTCAAAACTGATATTGACTACACAAAAGTAGTCGTCATCGTTATCGTTCGCTATTCACACTAGCCGGCTAGTTGTATCACGTTCAATGGGAAGAATGACAAAAATAAAGAATAAAAATTGTGAGCTACACTCGCGATTGAAGGTGATGGTGGTGGTGGTGGCAATGCCACTTCCACTAACAAAGGCGAGTGGTAAACGGGGGTTGAAAAAAAAAAATGTCATGCTGTTGTGTGTTGTCTAGTTGATATTCGTTCACTTTTGTTCGCTTGGCACAATGGTTCATTGTTCGCGCCATTCATACAGCAGCAGCTACAGCAGTTTGACGTCGAGCTAGAAAATTAGTTTCCTCATTGATAGTCAATTGAACCGTTGAACAACTGTTATTATTTTTCCGTTAAATTCTTTTGCGCTGCATCTGTGTGAATTTTTCTTTTTTTTTTTCTTCTCCTTCTTCTTCGTCTTCTTCTTCGTCTTCTTCTTCTTCTTTTCTATGTCTTCAGTCTTGCTTTTCATTTCTTTTTGCCTTTCTGTCATCGTGTTGCACATCTTCAAGCACATGTATATTACGTAAACGCGTCCTGTCAACTTCAAGAAAAAAAAAAGTTTCAAACAAGCGACAAGCTTTTATAAGCACTGAGTGGCAGTTGAAAATGAAACAAAACAAAACAAAATAAAAGGGAAAAAGAGCAAGAGAGATTGAGAGAAAAAAAAAAGAAACATCAGATACATGGAAGGAATGAATGAATAAAATGATGTAGTCGGTACGCAACGCGATTCAATGCACTCAAAAGAATGCCCCAACGGTTATTGGCCATGCAATAATTATTGTGAAAATATTCCTTTTGCTGAACCCAGCGCGAATACAAATAGAACTCGAAACATATCACTAACTGCGTGCTTTTCATTTTGATAGCATTCATGTTTAGTGTATTTTCTTTCTATTTTTTTTTCTTCTTTCATTTCAAAGTTGGCTTCATGTATAATTGTTTTCCGTGTGGGAAATAACGGTTCACCGTCAATTGCGCGTAATCGTCGTTAATTCTTGAATTCATCGAAAGCACCGATGGAATGTGAGGAACTGAGTATAGTCACCCAGATGGTTGGGTAAATGAGTAAATGAGAGAAAAGCAAGTAGCGATAGAGCGAGAGAGGAAAGAGAGAGAGAGAGAGAGAGAGAGAGAGAGAGGGGGGGGGGTTTGAGACTGATTCCAACGTGAATACGCTCGAGATATGCCATTTTATTTCTGCACATTAATTTCATTTCGTTGGCTTTTTAACGCTAGTGACCGCGTACTGTGCTATAAATTTCTCAACGCTTAGCTTCAAGATCGTCTGATGAACGATTGCCATAAAATGTCAAGTATAATAAAATGCTTGCAATTACTTTATTAGCTTAATATTTTCTATATAATTTTTTCTTCCCATTTGAGTTTTCCAAAGAAAACTTCACTTATAAATCGTGTTCGTATTGCTTGCTGATGGCATTTTTCTTTTCTGCGTTCTGTTTCGTTGCTTGCCACTTTTTTGAAATTTTATAACTCATTGAATTTACTGCGATTCTATCAAATGAGTTACAACATCCGCTCCAGATGAAAAAGAAAAACGCAAAAAGGACAAACCAGAGAGAGAGAGAGAGAGAGAGAGAGAGAGAGAGAGAGAGAGAGAGAGAGAGAGAGAGAGAAAATTCAAGAACCACAAACTTTTTAATCGAGATTACATTTTGCTCTTCATCATATTTGGATAAACTTTGATTAAGTTCTTGTTCATCTGTTTATCTCGTTTACATTCAATGATCATATTAATTCCAACTCTTTGTTGGTTTACAAATTAAGCTGATTAATTAATTAATTTGAATATTATTTGCAAAATTGGATGTGATGGGTATATAAGTAGATGCAATATTATGTACTTATTGACGTCCGTTTGAATGGATAGAATTTACATTCAGTTCGTTAGCATACTGAATAAAGTGCTTTGAATATTAAACCAAATATTTCGATTTTATTTATCACTCGCTTCGCTCGGCCGCTAGCTCGCTCCGCGAGTTTTTTATAATTTTAATGTGTAATTTTTATAAGTTTTAATTTATTTTTTTTTTTAATTTTTTTCCCGACTTCAAGTCGTTATTTTGAAAAAAATGAGTGATGGTGTAAGAGAATGTTATTATTACCAGTGATGGTGTATTTTAGTTTTCATTTGGATTCGTTTGATTCGCAATTTCAAAAACCGCCATATCATTCACTTTGTTAATGTATTTACAGATATATTTAATTGATTTCACAGAATTGCATACTTCAACATTTATATGCGCATTGAACATTTTCGATAATAGAGGATTATATGGCAGTACCCATCTATTATCAATATCTATATTAATATTCCGTAATATTTTAATAGCTTTTTGACCGCCATCTTCTGGTTTTCTTCTGCGATACAGCGGATAGCCATCTAAGCCAGTTTGAGTTTCTTGAAGAAATTCCCTTGGATATCTTTTTGTACATATTTTGTTTTTCATATATGGTGAAGTTGGATTTAATACTCCACATGGTCCATGAATCATATGTTTACACACAATGTCAAATAATACTTCATCTTCATTTGAATTTGGTAATTCAGCGGCAATTATATCATCGATTTGGGTTGATTCTAATTTTTGTTCTAACCAGATTAAAATGTGAGCGTGGGGTAAACCCCTTTTCTGCCATTCTACTGAGTACATCCAACACTGAGTTTCTCCAAATATATGACTTTTCACAATTACATTCATAAATCTTATTAACTTCTGTTTAAAAACTCTTGCTGTAATATCATGTCGGTCTGCTGGAGATTGCGCATTTAAAAGTAGAGCATTGATTTCAGACCACTTTGGATTACATGTAAATGTAAATAAATCTGGTCGACCATATTGTCTTACATATGTAAGAGCATCTTGAACATTCTCTTGCATGTGCCTTGGACTTCCTATATACGTGGCTGGAAGTATCACCATTTGACCAATTTTATTTGCATTTCCATCATTATTGATTGCATCACGCAGATGAATATAATCTTCTACACGAAGTTTCTTTTGATTTAAACGAATAAACAAAAGTCTTTCAGTTTCAATTTTTGCGTAGACATCCACTATGAACTGATGAAATAGTGCTCGACATTTCAGAATATGATTCGATTGATTAGCTCTTATCATTATACGATGCGCGTAAAAATCTTTTGAGGATACCTTTAAAAATGATTATTGTTAATGTTTTGTTTTTTGAAATTAATTATGCTTAAGTATTAATTAATGCTACGAACTTTTTTATCATTTGTTACTCCTGTTGTTGGATTTGTTTGCATTATTTTAAAATGATACCCATCATCTCCTTTTGGAAATATTAAAGGATATTGAAGAGCATCATAAGAGCGATGTGTTTCAGTTACATGTTGTAGGCCTGAACTTCTGTTCCCACCATGACAATTGCAACATCATTTACAGTCGGAGCATTATAACGTCTTTCGTGTTCTCCAGATGGTGTTTTATCCGCTTTAATTATAACTTTATAATCATTAGATGGCATTTTTTCTAATGCGTATTTAAATAAATTGATCAAATGATTGTGTTCATGAAGTAATTTTTGCAAATTTGAAATTATTTCGCGTTTTGTTCCACGACCTATTGCACAACGCTTATCAGTTTCGATGTCTTGATCACCCATAAAATAAATTTGTAAAAATTTTGAATCATAGTTTATAAACATAGTTCATCCATTTCCCCAATAATAACATTTGGATGCACACTGCATATAAAAATGATTATATAAATTTTAAAAAATTCCACTTAAAAAAAATTACAAACCTATAATCATCATTTTTTTGATAATTAAATGCTTCCAATTTCAAATTTGACCATTCCATTCTTCTTATCATAGTAGTTCTATTACGATTTTCTGAAAGCCTATTTTCACGAATGTTAGTAGTTTCAGCAGCTCTTGTACACACGATTTCTAATTCGATTTTTAGTAAGTCTATTTGCATGAATATCAGTAGTTTCAGCTACTCGTCTTACAATATTACGCTTTTCGCCTTCTCTCGTTTTTCATTTGGCGGACTTTTCTCCAATCGTTCAGCTTCAACTTTCATTCAACCATTTTAAAATTTCCAGCCATCGTTATTTTGAGTCCAAGACCTTTTCAATGGTACCTCACATTTCCCGATGGTCATCCATCATGTTTTACATGGTTTACCACGGTCATCTTGGCTATCCTGGTCAATCATAATGGCATATCACTTTTTAACTCAGTCATCATGGTCAGCCATCATGGTCTACCACGATTTAACACGGTCATCCTGGTCAGTCATAATGGCCAGCGTGGTTGACCAAAAATTAAAATGGTCAGCCATCATGGTTTATCATGTTTTAACATGGTCATTATGGTTGTTCTGTCATGATAAGAGACAAAACATAAAACCAAAAAATCACGTTTTTTACTAATGTTAGGACGATGATAGACCATGATGACCGACCATGGTGCTTTAAACCCTCTCTGGTCCAAGACCTTTCTAACGGTACCATGATGTCCCGGATCGGTTGAGCCGTTTGGCCGTTTACCGGCCACAAAGATATAGCATACATACATACTTTCACTTTTATATAT